>CM053026.1:305926334-306235152 GCA_028564925.1 Lithobates sylvaticus | reverse complement strand
ACAAACCAAAACCAGAAGAGACAAAATCCTTGTTGTTTCTGATTTCTGATAACACAGAAAGTGAGGAACAATGGAATGTTGGAAAGTTCCTTACACTCCTCCTAGTTCATCTGACAGATCGCATTGGTACTGGACTCCCCAGTGGGATGGGAGTGCCCGGTAAAGATGGCAGGTGGTGGCGGAGAACCCCCTTTCACCATCCGTAAAAGTGATTGGGCGGCTGTATGTATCGATTGCCCTAAAAGATGATACCAAGATCATGACTTCAGCCATCTCCACTCCCATCTGAGGAAACATATATACATACAGTGCCTTGAAAAAGTATTCATACCCCTTGACATTTTCCACATTTTGTCATGTTACAACTAAAAACGTAAATGTATTTTATTGGGATTTTATGTGATAAATCAACACAAAGTGACACATAATTGTGAAGTGGAAGGAAAATGATAAATGGTTTTCAATTTTTTTTACAAATAAATATATGAAAAGTGTAGCGTGCATTTGTATTCACCCCCCTTTACTCTGATACCCCTAACTAAAATCTAGTGGAACCAATTGCCTTCAGAAGTCACCTGTGTGTAATTTAATCTCAGTATAAATACAGCTGTTCTATGAAGCCCTCAGAGGTTTGTTAGAGAACCTTAGTGAATAAACAGCATCACGAAGGCCAAGGAATAGAGCCAAATACAGGGCAATGTTAGAATAAAACCTGTTAAAGTCTGCAAAAGACTTGAGACTGGAGTGGAGGTTCACTTTCCAACAGGACAACAAAACTAAACACAGCCAGAGCTACATTGAAATGGTTCAGATCAAAGTATATTCATCTGTTTGAATGGCCCAGTCTAAATACAATTGAGAATCTGTGGCAAGACTTGAAAATTGCTGTTCCCAGATGCCCTCCATCCAATCTGACAGAGCAAGAAGAATGGACAAAAATGTCACTCTGCAAAGTTGGTAAAGACATTAAAAAATAAAATCTTGTATGACGTGCCATGATGTCTAGAGATATATGATTCTTAACCAGGTACTGATTTGTGAGTGAATGGATGGTGTGGGTGAATAGCTGCGCTTTCCTACAACATATGAAGCTGCCAACACAACAATGTGACGGATTGTAGTGAATAGAGATGGGAAAAGTGTGGCGCTAGGATAAAACGTGTGAGAACATTCTTAGTGGGCAAGCATGGAGAAATCCAGACCACTGTTAGATGTTCAAATTTTAATATAAAACAGAGATGGCGAGGACTTCAGTCCTTTGTGCACACCATGAAAAACGTGTACAGTGCAAAACAAGTATCATCTAGTGCACATATAAATAACCAACAAACAAAGGTGAGTTTAACCGATCTTCAAAAAAGAAGGGTAGTGTGGTAAGTAGATATTCTGCACTATTCATAGACACATAAGGCTATCGGTGTCCATGAAAAGTACACTGTAAGATCGGGGAACTGGTCAAACACTTTAGGTGAGCAGTGGTGATGATCAAAATCATCAGGGTGTGGGTGTCAATACTAGCTCTCAAAATAGGGCGGAAGACCGAAATCCTGTATAGGTAAGTTATGGTGGTCAACAATAAAGATGTAAAACGATTATGTGTGCGTTTAAGCGTATGGTAGCATCATTCAAGGCACTAAAAACATAAGCTAGGTTGCACTAAACACGATGAAACACCTAAAATCCTATAAACAGAACTTATGAATACTTATAAAAAGGACACATGGGTGAACATGGGGAAATGACCAATTGTAATTGAATTGTCTCTTTAGAACTATTCAGACGCCAATTGAAACCATATGGTAATGTCCATATCCTAAATAGGTATGTCAAGGAATTGCTTGAAAACTGTGTCCTCTGGATGTCGGGTTCAGTTACAAACAGGAAGACATAAAAGTGAATTTGGTACGCTTACCGCATCAGGTGGACCCACTGACCGGTGGTGAGGGGTCAAACGAGCTTGAAATTTGTAAGGCCTGAGCCTATACAATATGTGTGCAGTGGAGTTCAGCAGCCGTTGTCTCACTGACCAGCAACAGATCGACAGGAACCAATCGAAAGGGGTCTCACCAAGGTGTGCAAGTCATCACAGCAGGCAAAGATATGTGGATAAAGAAAAACAGAGAGGGCCTCCTCATCGCGTAAAAAAGTCCGGGCAAGGACTCTATTTATTGCTTAATAAAAAATTTTTTTGCATTTGGCTTCCAGCATACATTTTGGTAAAAAATATTAAAAGCAAAGCAAAAAAGTAAGAAAGCACTGATATTAGTTAATCTGCAAGGTTCTCCCGACGCGTTTCATCTTACACAGACTTCAACTGGGGCTCATTACAAACAACATACCAGTGCACTATATATACATATACTGAATACCCATAATGAGGCTCATTGGGAACAGCCCAACCTGTGGTGTAGTCACATGGTGGATTAATCTCATTTGGGTTGGTTCGAATCCAACCTATAACCAGTGGATTCGTCTGAGGGGGTTTCAAGCCTCAATTTAATCAACCAATCGACAATTATGAAACAAACGCATTCCAATCAGCCAGCCTATGATAGTAAAAGGTGCTGAATTGAATAAGTGGGGAAGAGAAAGTGGTGTGGATAGGTCATATTAGGAAAGGAAATGTGCAGCATTACCAATCATGAAGGATATTTGTTTGGCGCCAAGAAAAGTGCTAGAATGATAGGGTGGACAGCTCGTGAGAGGCAGGAGGCAGTGACCACAGGAAATCACCATTAAAGACGCCGGAAATTGCGCAGTGAGCAATGGGGTGTGCCATAAAAGACATCAACCAATAAGCGGCAGGCAATACCGTATGTGGCGGCGTTGCAGTGCAAATGCGGCATCGACAAGTCAAACGGGGCGTCTGCCAGCCAATCAGTGCGCTGAGTAAAGTCATGTGATGAAAGAAAGTCACATGTCAAAACAGAGCGAGCAGGGCAGCCGTCAGCCAATCATAACGCAGGGTTGAATCGTGTGACTAGACGAGGTCACATGAACGTAAGGAACCGACGTGATAGGTGTAGAGCGTGACGAACGTATGAAATGTGCGCCAAGCAGCCAATCAACATAGAGCATTCGACCGGCAGTCGGGTGACGGCGCTTAGGCCAATCACAAGGTGTAAGACCTTACACGCAAAGCGTACCCTGGTAGGTACGGCAATCAACGGCGCGCAAAAAAACAAAAACAAAACAAGTGCGCATGTGTCACACGATAAGTGTAAATATAGTAAAGAATTATAGAAGACAACCCATCATAGGCTGGCTATAAATAAAGTACAGTTACACAATCCAATAGGACTGTGTATAGGGGAAGAAGAAGATGTGCGGCCTGGAGGTCCTTATTTAAGAACCAAAAACCTGCAATCTACACTTGCTGAATATATCCAAAGATGCAGCATTAAACAGCAATAAAAAATGTGTGAATCTTTAGATGTAGAACTCTGAATAGTACATGATGTGAAAAAAGACCATAGTCTGACTGTTCACAGTGACTCTCTAGATCATTCACAATTATAACAGTATGTGACTAACATCGCAATAATCTTATTCACAGGTTTTTCAAACTAGAGAAACAACATGTATTAGGTACATAATAAGACCGAAAGAGTCTATAAATTATTAGACAAAGGCTCACTATTAGATGAAATGCAATTAAATGGAACGGCACAATTAATCATTGTGATCTTATATAGACCAATGGGATTCCAATGTTTATCATAATAGTAAATGTTATAGAAAGAACTAGAAACTAAATATAATACAAGTCTGTGTGATAATCTCAAAATAAAACTGTGTGATAATCACAGCCTGAATAGCTGCTATAAATGTGGTCCCCATCAGGCCGTTATAGTGGGAGAAAATGTAGATTATGAACGGTTGATGAATGCGTTTATGTCCCACTCGATATTGAGGCCGAATGGGACATAGCACTTCATCTGATGGATCCAGAATGTTTCAAGTTTAGATACTCCGCGTATGCTAGATTCTCCCCTCCAATGAGACACAAATTTATCTATAACTTGGAATGTCGAACCAGAAGGGTTCTTGTTGTGATGAAGTAAGAAGTGTTTTGGTACACTGTGATTCGTACGGCCTGCCCTGATGGCCG
Organism: Lithobates sylvaticus; assembly: GCA_028564925.1. Taxonomy (NCBI): domain Eukaryota; kingdom Metazoa; phylum Chordata; class Amphibia; order Anura; family Ranidae; genus Lithobates; species Lithobates sylvaticus. The sequence goes on along the minus strand of CM053026.1, from coordinate 306,231,041 downwards.
CAATATGTTCATTTACTCTGATCGCAAATGTACGAATAGTGCGCCCAATAATTGCTTGCCGCAAGGGCAGGTGATAAGGTAGACGATAAATTTAGTGTGGCATGTAGCAAAACACTTCATTTTGTATTCTCTGCCTGTGTAGGTAGATTTGAAGGTGTCGCACTTTCTATGGAAAGAATTATTAGTGCAGACGTTACACTTGCGGCATGGAAAAAACCCCTTCATATCATGAAAGAAAGTTGGTATACGTGGAGGGTCTATGATGTTAGGTGCAATCCTTCCTCTCAACGATGGGGCACCTCTATATATGACTCCCCCATGATCGGGAAGGATAGGGTTGAGTACATGATCATTTTTTAATATTTTCCAGTGTTTGAGAATGATATTTTTAATTTGCCTGTGCTGAACAGAAAAATCTGTAAGGAACGACCATCTATGTTTATTCTCTTTAACTGTGGTGGGTTTTTCTGTAAGTAAGGTGTTGCGGTCTATCTTAGACACTTTTTGGATCTCATCTTCAATATGAGCAGGTTCGTAGCCTTTATCTAGGAATCTCAATTTGAGGGTTTCTGCTTGTTCAAAAAAATCAGCCAACTGTGAACAGTTGCGCCTGATCCGCATAAGTTGACTGCGAGGGACAGATTTAAGCCACGAGGCGTGGTGGCAACTGTCGACCGGAATGTAACCATTCCGGTCGGTGGCCTTGAAAAATGTCTTAGTGGAAAAGCGGCCGTCACATATACTGATTTCTAAGTCTAAGAAATGGATAGTGGAAAGGCTGGCTTCATATGAGAGTTCTATTCCTCTATTGTTGTCATTGAGTTGTGCCATAAACCGATCTAAGGAGTCGATTGATCCTTTCCATAGGAGGAGGATGTCGTCGATGTACCTGGACCACAACACTAACTGTGGGGGGTCCAGGGCATAGACGACATCCTCCTCCCACTTGGCCATGTATATGTTGGCAAGGCTGGGGGCGAACTTCGCTCCCATGGCTACACCTTTGGTTTGAAGGTAAAATTGGCCGTTATACCAAAAGTAGTTGTGTTTAGTGGCGTATATGAGTAGATCCATGATATATCTTTTGTGAGTGAAGGAAACGGAACTGCTCCTACCGAGAAAGGTGTCTACAGCATTGAGTCCAAGATCATGAGGAATACACGTGTAGAGCGACGTTACATCTGCTGTAACGAGTAACATACCTTCATTATATGTTATCTGTTGTAGTTTATAGATAGTGTGTCGAGTATCTTTGAGATAGGAGGGTATCGCTTTTACTAATGGCTGCAGGTAAATTTGTCCCCCCCAGAAAACTTAACAAGTTTACTACATTCATCGATGTACATAAATTCATACGCAAAATAAACGTACAGAGGTACATTTTGTCCAACCCCAGGAGTCATGTAGTATCTAATGATCCTGGGCATATTATACACTCTGGCCTTGCTAACCCTTCCCTCTTCAATCCCCCTTGCCCTGTCGCCCCATCTGTGAAAGTGTTTAGGGACATGGTCTTGAAAGACCTTGAAGCACTTCCCAATAAAGTTATCCATTCTGACCCCAATATTAAAATTGGACTCAAAACCTTGTGTGAGCGTAAAGATTTGATAATCAGACCTGCCGACAAGGGTGGAGGAATAGTTATCTTAGATAAAGAGGCGTATCATCTAGAGATGACACGTATTTTGAGTGACACCGACACATATCGCCTTCTGCCTAAAGACCCTACTCGGGACTTTAAACGGACGCTAACAGATCTAGTGGATACAGGTGCGCAGCTTGGCATTCTTGACAGAAAAGAAAAGAGCTATTTGATACCAGCCGCACCACGCATTCCTATCATGTACTATTTACCTAAAGTACATAAGAGCGTGACCCTTCCACCTGGAAGACCGATAGTGAGTGGTTTAGATTCCATTACCAGTAGGATAGGTAAATACATTGATTTTTACCTGCAGCCATTAGTAAAAGCGATACCCTCCTATCTCAAAGATACTCGACACACTATCTATAAACTACAACAGATAACATATAATGAAGGTATGTTACTCGTTACAGCAGATGTAACGTCGCTCTACACGTGTATTCCTCATGATCTTGGACTCAATGCTGTAGACACCTTTCTCGGTAGGAGCAGTTCCGTTTCCTTCACTCACAAAAGATATATCATGGATCTACTCATATACGCCACTAAACACAACTACTTTTGGTATAACGGCCAATTTTACCTTCAAACCAAAGGTGTAGCCATGGGAGCGAAGTTCGCCCCCAGCCTTGCCAACATATACATGGCCAAGTGGGAGGAGGATGTCGTCTATGCCCTGGACCCCCCACAGTTAGTGTTGTGGTCCAGGTACATCGACGACATCCTCCTCCTATGGAAAGGATCAATCGACTCCTTAGATCGGTTTATGGCACAACTCAATGACAACAATAGAGGAATAGAACTCTCATATGAAGCCAGCCTTTCCACTATCCATTTCTTAGACTTAGAAATCAGTATATGTGACGGCCGCTTTTCCACTAAGACATTTTTCAAGGCCACCGACCGGAATGGTTACATTCCGGTCGACAGTTGCCACCACGCCTCGTGGCTTAAATCTGTCCCTCGCAGTCAACTTATGCGGATCAGGCGCAACTGTTCACAGTTGGCTGATTTTTTTGAACAAGCAGAAACCCTCAAATTGAGATTCCTAGATAAAGGCTACGAACCTGCTCATATTGAAGATGAGATCCAAAAAGTGTCTAAGATAGACCGCAACACCTTACTTACAGAAAAACCCACCACAGTTAAAGAGAATAAACATAGATGGTCGTTCCTTACAGATTTTTCTGTTCAGCACAGGCAAATTAAAAATATCATTCTCAAACACTGGAAAATATTAAAAAATGATCATGTACTCAACCCTATCCTTCCCGATCATGGGGGAGTCATATATAGAGGTGCCCCATCGTTGAGAGGAAGGATTGCACCTAACATCATAGACCCTCCACGTATACCAACTTTCTTTCATGATATGAAGGGGTTTTTTCCATGCCGCAAGTGTAACGTCTGCACTAATAATTCTTTCCATAGAAAGTGCGACACCTTCAAATCTACCTACACAGGCAGAGAATACAAAATGAAGTGTTTTGCTACATGCCACACTAAATTTATCGTCTACCTTATCACCTGCCCTTGCGGCAAGCAATATATTGGGCGCACTATTCGTACATTTGCGATCAGAGTAAATGAACATATTGCGGCCATCAGGGCAGGCCGTACGAATCACAGTGTACCAAAACACTTCTTACTTCATCACAACAAGAACCCTTCTGGTTCGACATTCCAAGTTATAGATAAATTTGTGTCTCATTGGAGGGGAGAATCTAGCATACGCGGAGTATCTAAACTTGAAACATTCTGGATCCATCAGATGAAGTGCTATGTCCCATTCGGCCTCAATATCGAGTGGGACATAAACGCATTCATCAACCGTTCATAATCTACATTTTCTCCCACTATAACGGCCTGATGGGGACCACATTTATAGCAGCTATTCAGGCTGTGATTATCACACAGTTTTATTTTGAGATTATCACACAGACTTGTATTATATTTAGTTTCTAGTTCTTTCTATAACATTTACTATTATGATAAACATTGGAATCCCATTGGTCTATATAAGATCACAATGATTAATTGTGCCGTTCCATTTAATTGCATTTCATCTAATAGTGAGCCTTTGTCTAATAATTTATAGACTCTTTCGGTCTTATTATGTACCTAATACATGTTGTTTCTCTAGTTTGAAAAACCTGTGAATAAGATTATTGCGATGTTAGTCACATACTGTTATAATTGTGAATGATCTAGAGAGTCACTGTGAACAGTCAGACTATGGTCTTTTTTCACATCATGTATTATTCAGAGTTCTACATCTAAAGATTCACACATTTTTTATTGCTGTTTAATGCTGCATCTTTGGATATATTCAGCAAGTGTAGATTGCAGGTTTTTGGTTCTTAAATAAGGACCTCCAGGCCGCACATCTTCTTCTTCCCCTATACACAGTCCTATTGGATTGTGTAACTGTACTTTATTTATAGCCAGCCTATGATGGGTTGTCTTCTATAATTCTTTACTATATTTACACTTATCGTGTGACACATGCGCACTTGTTTTGTTTTTGTTTTTTTGCGCGCCGTTGATTGCCGTACCTACCAGGGTACGCTTTGCGTGTAAGGTCTTACACCTTGTGATTGGCCTAAGCGCCGTCACCCGACTGCCGGTCGAATGCTCTATGTTGATTGGCTGCTTGGCGCACATTTCATACGTTCGTCACGCTCTACACCTATCACGTCGGTTCCTTACGTTCATGTGACCTCGTCTAGTCACACGATTCAACCCTGCGTTATGATTGGCTGACGGCTGCCCTGCTCGCTCTGTTTTGACATGTGACTTTCTTTCATCACATGACTTTACTCAGCGCACTGATTGGCTGGCAGACGCCCCGTTTGACTTGTCGATGCCGCATTTGCACTGCAACGCCGCCACATACGGTATTGCCTGCCGCTTATTGGTTGATGTCTTTTATGGCACACCCCATTGCTCACTGCGCAATTTCCGGCGTCTTTAATGGTGATTTCCTGTGGTCACTGCCTCCTGCCTCTCACGAGCTGTCCACCCTATCATTCTAGCACTTTTCTTGGCGCCAAACAAATATCCTTCATGATTGGTAATGCTGCACATTTCCTTTCCTAATATGACCTATCCACACCACTTTCTCTTCCCCACTTATTCAATTCAGCACCTTTTACTATCATAGGCTGGCTGATTGGAATGCGTTTGTTTCATAATTGTCGATTGGTTGATTAAATTGAGGCTTGAAACCCCCTCAGACGAATCCACTGGTTATAGGTTGGATTCGAACCAACCCAAATGAGATTAATCCACCATGTGACTACACCACAGGTTGGGCTGTTCCCAATGAGCCTCATTATGGGTATTCAGTATATGTATATATAGTGCACTGGTATGTTGTTTGTAATGAGCCCCAGTTGAAGTCTGTGTAAGACGAAACGCGTCGGGAGAACCTTGCAGATTAACTAATATCAGTGCTTTCTTACTTTTTTGCTTTGCTTTTAATATTTTTTACCAAAATGTATGCTGGAAGCCAAATGCAAAAAAAATTTTTATTAAGCAATAAATAGAGTCCTTGCCCGGACTTTTTTACGCGATGAGGAGGCCCTCTCTGTTTTTCTTTATCCACATATCTTTGCCTGCTGTGATGACTTGCACACCTTGGTGAGACCCCTTTCGATTGGTTCCTGTCGATCTGTTGCTGGTCAGTGAGACAACGGCTGCTGAACTCCACTGCACACATATTGTATAGGCTCAGGCCTTACAAATTTCAAGCTCGTTTGACCCCTCACCACCGGTCAGTGGGTCCACCTGATGCGGTAAGCGTACCAAATTCACTTTTATGTCTTCCTGTTTGTAACTGAACCCGACATCCAGAGGACACAGTTTTCAAGCAATTCCTTGACATACCTATTTAGGATATTGACATTACCATATGGTTTTAATTGGCGTCTGAATAGTTCTAAAGAGACAATTCAATTACAATTGGTCATTTCCCCATGTTCACCCATGTGTCCTTTTTATAAGTATTCATAAGTTCTGTTTATAGGATTTTAGGTGTTTCATCGTGTTTAGTGCAACCTAGCTTATGTTTTTAGTGCCTTGAATGATGCTACCATACGCTTAAACGCACACATAATCGTTTTACATCTTTATTGATGACCACCATAACTTACCTATACAGGATTTCGGTCTTCCGCCCTATTTTGAGAGCTAGTATTGACACCCACACCCTGATGATTTTGATCATCACCACTGCTCACCTAAAGTGTTTGACCAGTTCCCCGATCTTACAGTGTACTTTTCATGGACACCGATAGCCTTATGTGTCTATGAATAGTGCAGAATATCTACTTACCACACTACCCTTCTTTTTTGAAGATCGGTTAAACTCACCTTTGTTTGTTGGTTATTTATATGTGCACTAGATGATACTTGTTTTGCACTGTACACGTTTTTCATGGTGTGCACAAAGGACTGAAGTCCTCGCCATCTCTGTTTTATATTAAAATTTGAACATCTAACAGTGGTCTGGATTTCTCCATGCTTGCCCACTAAGAATGTTCTCACACGTTTTATCCTAGCGCCACACTTTTCCCATCACTGATTTGTGAGTCTCCGGTATGAAGTCAATCTGGGGGTAATGTGGCTGTCATTCAGTCCCTTTGCCCTACCAGGGTGGTGGGGTTGAGGTGGTAGGAAACCGGGTATTCCCACTCCTATCAGGCCCTTTATGGTGCAATGTCTGGCTGCACAGCAATGATATGTGAACTATTTGGTTTGCAATGTGGTTTTGGTGTGTTTTCTTTGGGGGGTAGAGCCGGGTACCTGACGTTTTTGCATCCCAGTCCAATCTAGGACAAAGTATGGACATTTGCTATTTAGCAGTGTGACATTTTTCGGACGGAATCTGACACGGCGCGGGAGTGCAATCAGCCCAGTGTATCACTAGTTGTTATCCCGACTGTTGTAATGTGTTGGTCGATTTATGTGGGATTTTATGTATTATATATATGTATTGGATTTATATATTCCATACACAGTATTAGAGTGACCAGGCCAGATATCAGTTGACAATGTTATCTGTTACCCTTTGATGTGTAAATCTTATGCAAGTTGTGTGTGTGAGGAATGGCCTTTTAACCTAGATGAACATTTCAAAGGGAGTATTTACTGATGGTAATTAGAATTGAGGGGGGTATTCATGGTAAACATTTGGTTGACCCCCCCCCCCAGTGTCAGACCAGTATTTGAGAAGACAGTCAGGCTGTCATGCAGTCTAAGAAAGAGATCTCAGAGAAGGTTCTGTGATCATGAAGGCACAAGTCTAGGGATGATATTCCTTGTCATATGAACTCTGTTGGATTTTTTATCATCTGCAAGACTGTTCTGTTTTAGAAGTCAATAAAGTGCCTCTCTCTGGAGAATTGGGTTTGATGCGGGGACAATAATTATTAATAACTACAAACCATTGAAGAACTATATATTAGATCACTACATTGGTGCCGTGACCCGGATCTGCAAATCTGCAGCAAAATACAAACATTCTATCAAATGAAACAGAACCTCATATTAAATCTGATAAATCATTGCCAGCCGCACCCACTGAGACCACCACAGTTTATAACAATAATAATAATACAGGTGAAGTTCAGCTTGTAATGAAGCCTTTGAAACCAAAAGAATTACATGCAATTCTTAAAGAAATAGGAATGATTCTCTGCCATGATTTAAACAGATTTTTAAAATGGTTTTGTGACTTGCAGAATGTCAGAGATATGTACAATCTCAACCCATCTGATTTAGAACGAGTTATGCAACATTCTATAGGAAGTAGTCTTTGGATGAGGATTAAACACATTTGTATTCAGCCTATGAGGATAAGGGACATATTACTGGAATTATTATGTGTTTTGTATGGTGTGCGTTCTGACGTTACTGTTCATGGGAAGATCAAACAAATGCAAAGTGAATCTCCCTGTGAATTGTCACACAGGATAACAGCCATTATGGAAATATTGGTCAGTATGATCTTGCATTTGAGCATGGTGGCTTGTTACATATGAGTATATTTCTACATGCCTTGCATGAAGATATCAAACAAAATATTTTACTAGTTACCCCAAATCCTCATGATTTAAAAGACGTATTGTTGAAAGCAGACAATTTATGGAGAAAGTCAAATGAGCAAGCTGTCAAAATTGATTTAGCCACATTGTTTAGGACAAATACTGAACATAAAGATCAAAAGATAATGTCTTATGATAACAAACAAAGAGGAAACACCAGGTCAAATATAGGTGATATTAATATGAAAAACAGAGTTGACCAAAATCATAATAAAAAAATGTCTAAGGCCTGGATACCGTTTTCTCAGTTAAAACAGAAATATGACCACTTGAAGATTGAGTACGATAAAATGAAAATAGAACATTACACATTGCTGGAACAGCTGAACAGAAATCCGGCTGTTTTTGGATGCAAATGACACTTCTATAGCAGTGGGGGGTGATGCGTAAATAGTCATTTGTTTTAACTTCAAAGAATTTTTAAGGACCTTGCTAATTAGTTTTGTTGGAGAGTTTTTTGTCTTTCAGATATATTGGAGATACTGCATGTGAATAGCATGTGAACTGCAAGCTGAAATTGCTGGCTAGTGGGGGAGAAACGCTGAATAAACAATATCATGGACTTGGACTCAAGGACTCTCTCAATATTCATCAAGCAATTGACCCTTTTTTTTTTTTTTGACTTTTTGGACTTGGACAATGGACTTTTCCCTATATTTTTTTTTTTTTTCACCCTTTCCCATTTTTATTTAATTTTTTTTTTTATTATGTTTTATTTCTTGAACTTTATCTTAAAACCAGAGCGAAACATTTAAACCTAAAATAATTTTCATGTTACATAACATGTTACATGTTGCATATTACATATTGCATATTGATCAATATATTTGATATCTAAGGTGAGATGCTGCACAATGGCTTGGCATAGCATAAATTATAGTATGTTGGGTGGTTTTCCTAAATTTATAAGAGGGGTGAGTGAAATTCATCACTCCAGTCATGATTTGAAACTTTGTTGAATCAGTCGTTGATAATATGCTAAAGGCTGTGACATATATGGATGAAAAAAAAAGACCTAACTTTACTGGCAAGATTTTCCACTGCTGCTTTGTCTGGATAGAAGATATGATAAACACTGATGTCAAGCCGATTCTATCTGAAAGTGGGGGGTTATATATGGATTGTATGGATATATGGATTATAGATTGGTATATTGATTGGAATACCATTCAGGTGAAATTATGGACTGAATGATTCAAGTAACTGCTCTATTGTGGAGGCAATGAGGAGTCGGCCTACAGCAAATTACAAATTACAATAATAGCAGTTTTTTTCTGCCGTATCCAAACCTTTTGAACTTGAAAGTGAGTGCTGGTACATTGATGGTTCTTCTTACTATAAAGATGGAAGTAGAATTTCAGGATTTGCTGGTGTTTGTGCAAAAACATCTTTAAAAAATGAAAACCTTGAGCCTGGAGATGAGAATCCTGGATTTATGTGGATCGGAGCTCCCAGCACACCAAGCACACCAAGTTTACTTTCAATGAGAGATGTGATGAAGTCAGAGCGAAGAATGGACTGTGACATCGGCTCGTTTTTGTGCAATATTCAAGATCTTGATGTGATATAATAAGGCCTAACAGCTATATGGGCCACGGATGTTTACCAAATCCTTTTCCAGTCATGGTCTAAAGCTATATTATCTAATGACTGTTTCATGGGGATATTTTAGAGGCTGGTGAAGAGAGATGTAACCAGTTTCAACTTTATATTTCATATGAGCCATTGTGAAGCATTCAGTACCTCAAATCATAATGATATGTTTGTTGCTTGATTTATGGGTCAGTTCTAGTAGTTAGAACGACCCAAGTGGGGATATATGTTGAAATGTGTTAATGCCAAGTTATGCAGGATATTGTATTAAAGTACCAGAAATTCAGTTGAGTAAAACCCAACTGAATTTAAACATATCAAAGGGACAGAAGACCCTTTGATGTGTAAATCTTATGCAAATTGTGTGTGTGTGAGGTATAGCCTTTTAACCTAGTATTTATTGATGGTAATTAGACCTTGAGGGGGTATTCATGGAAAACATTTGGTTGACCCCCCCCCCCCCCCATTGTCAGACCAGTATTTGAGAAGACATCCAGGCTGGTTTTCAGTCTAGAATGATCTGAGAGAAAGGTCTGTGTTCATGAAGGCACAAGTCTAGGGAAGATATTCCTTGTCATATGAACTCTGTTGGATTTTTTTATCATCTGTAAGACTGTTCTGTTTTAGAAGTCAATAAAGTGCTTCTCTCTGGAGAATTGGGTTTGCTGCGGAAAGACAATACTTATTAATAACTACATACCATCTAGGGACTATATATTAGATCACTACACCGACCTGCCCAAGATGGCCAGGACATTCCCAGTCTCCCACCTGCACACTATATTAATTAGGAGGCCGTTTTGGCACAGAAAACAGGCTTATATTCAGTCTGCAAGGTGAGGGCTGAGTGGCTGAGTAAACGGTGTCATTTTTTGCTGATGGGAGATATGGTCAAGTCTGTTTGAGGCTTTGTCAATGGATAGATGGTTATGTTCTGTATGTGAGCTGACTATAGCTCACTGGATATGTAATTATGCATTCCATAGATCTTTTGGGTGATGAATATTGATGGAGGATGAGGCAGGAGATAGTGTCTAGAAAGTATCATCAACAGGGTGCATTGTTTCAACTGTCCTCAATGAGATGGTAAGTTGTGATGTTTTTATATTCAGTTTTGAGCAAATTTTCTATTTTTATCAGTACCTCTGTTTGCGTTTATTTAATGCGAATGGGGTTACTTTCATTATATTTATATATAGTTTTTTGTTTAGTATTTATAGTGAAAATTATTACTCAGCCTTTACGAATGAGTGAGCAACTTCATATTCAAAAGCACCCTCAAGTTATATCTTTAGATTATTTGAGGTATATATATATATATATATATGTATATTTCTTACTATTGCCTTTGGTGTCTGTCTCCATATTTTAGTGGGGGTACTAACCATATCCTTATTATATGGAGTATTGACTACACATTGGAAATCTCTTAGGTATCTAACGTTGAAGGAACTACAGGGTCCCTGTTGATGTGCCATTTGGCTGATGTCCATACCCCATCTCCTTCCCTTTCTCCACTTAGCCTCTATCCATTGTGAGTATTTCAGTGCTATGACAAACCTATGTTTTATTTATTGACTTCACACCAAATGGCAGTTCCATGCTAAATTATATGATCTCTTGATGTTTTATCTATAGGGATTAATTCTGCGTCACATTGGTTGTTGGATCATTCTCTTATGACACCTGGCATGTAATTTGTTGCGCGTTCTACCTAGATGTGAGTCCCCGTATATGCTATTGTTTCATTTTATGGGATGATCTTTTGAAATTAATTCTGTTATGCTCCTATGTAATCCAAACGTAAACAATGCTTACATGTTTTTCTCTGTTTTTGAACAACATATTTTTGATGTGTAATTTTTTACTTTTACATTTAGCTTAGTTTAAATAAAGCTTTTCTGTTTGATTTATTTAAACTTGATAAAAAAGTTTTATAAAGTAGTTTTCAATAAACAATAAATTGCAATATTTGAGGGACAATAGCCACAAATATTGTTCAGTGGCTGGACAGTATGTAAGCAGCTTGGTTAGACTGCAATATAATAGCAAAAACTACATTGAAGTGTATTATTTCAGGGACAATTGCCACAAATATTATTGAGTGCCAGAGCATCAGAATAGGTTGTAAGTATTGGGGTGCAACTCAGGATTTCCCCTGTAGCAAGTAATTTGACAGCTGCAGTGTGACACCTTTACAATACTGGAGCATTTAAATAGGTTGCATATTTCAATGTGCAATGCAGGATTTACCATGCAGCAAACATTAGAAGTTTGGCAGTTGACTTTTAGCTGCAAAAACATTGTGTGGCACATTTACAGTGCCAGAGCATGGTAACAGGACACAAACTTTGAGGCACATTGCTAGATAAACTCTGCAACAAACAATATGAATTTGTCAGCTGAGATCTAATTGTAGAAACATTGGGGGTTATTTACAAAAGGCAAATCCACTTTGCACTACAAGTGCAAAGTACAAATGCAAAGTGCACTTGAAACTGCACTGTAAATGCACTTGGAAGTGCAGTCGCTGTAAATCTGAGGGGTAGATCTGAACTGAGGGGAAGCTCTGCTGATTTTATCATCCAATCATTTGCAGGCTAAAATGCTGTTCTTTATTCCTTGCATGTCCCCCTCGGATCTACAGTGACTGCACTTCCAAGTGCACTTTCAGTGCAATTTCAAGTGCACTTTGCACTTGTAGTTTGCACTTGTAGTGCAAAGTGGATTTGTCTTTCGTAAATAACCCCCATTGTGTTGTATGTTTACAGTGCTGGAGCTATGGTATACACATGGAGAAGTCTAATGCTGCGTACACACGGCCAGACTTTTCGACGGACTAGGTCCAACAGTCTTCCTGACGGACTTTCGGCGGAGTTCCAATGGCCTTTCCAAATGAACGGACTTGTCCACACCAAAGTCTGACAGATTCAAATGTGATGATGTACGACCGGACTAGAATAAGGAAGTTCATAACCAGTAGCCAATAGCTGCCCTAGCGTCGGTTTTCGTCCGTCGGACTAGCATATAGCCGAACGGACTTGAGTCCGTCGGAAAGATTTGAAACATGTTTTAAATCTAAAGTCCATCTGATTTTTAGACAGCAAAGGTCCGATGAAGCCCACACACAATCGAATTGTCTGGCGGATTTGTTCCGTCGGATCTAGTCCGTCGAAAAGTCCGCTCTTGTGTACGCGGCATTAGGAACACTTTTTTTTTGTTAGCTGAATCACACTTAAAAGTTATGTTTGTAGCAACAGCACAGGGATTTGTAATCAGTGGTAATCCAAAACATATTCATTCTAATTAAATTGAGGTAGTCCACACTGTCATGGGACAGGTGCATACTGTAACAAAACGTTCTGTTGTGCTTAAGGCTATTTTAGACAGCATACTTGTTGCAGGGAAAGCCAGAAGCTCTAGTGTATGATTTACAAGCTCAGGCCAGTAGTTCAGCCTGGGTACTGAATGGTCCATTGACTCCTCACTTCTAAAAGTTTCAGTATCAGCATTGGACACAATGTAGTCAGCAATCATGGGGTTCAGGTCCTGTCTTTGAGTGCTTCCTGCAACTGGGTCTTTGCCACTGTGGTTAAAAAAACTCTTAAAAGTCACTACCACTGCTTCTCCTTTCAGGGATCATTGGATTGAAAGCATGTTGGGTATTAGAGGGAATCCCGCCATCAACAGAAAATTCTGCAAAGAGATTCTTACTCAACATCTTTTTGAAAGTGCTGCAATTTGAGCTCCCTGTGGGATGGTGACTGACAATCACCCACTTTACCCTTAAATCAGGGATCTAATAGGCCGTCAACCTAATAGCGATCCTTCTTTACATAACATAAAAACCCCATTTACCTCAAATTGTCTGCAGCAGAGGACCTCAAGCCCTCTGTGTTGCTGAGGACAACACTATCCTCATATATTTCACCCCTTGAAGCCCATCCTATTTTCTCCTTCTCCTCATTGCCAGCACCCCAGGCCCCTCTTTTTCTCAGAGGCCTCCTCCTTCTCCTACTGTCTCTGTCTAACCACTAATCCCAGCCTTGTCGTGGCTCACCAGCAGCCTCTGCAGCATGGCCAATATTCTGTTCTATGAATGTCACAGATAAGGCTATTGGCAGGCAACTTGTGTTGACTCTACTCAGCATAGCACCGTGGCCCTCTCTCTTGTTGATGTTGTGTGTCTTAAACCACTGAAACACCTTGTGAGACTTTCTTATCTGTCACCAGATGCAACAGATGCATCTGGATAATCTTCTGGGGTGAGAGATATGTGGAATGTGAGGAACAAGCTGAAAGAGTGTAGGACTTTTGCTACCAACTTGTCTTATTGAGGTTCTGCTCCCACTAAGCTCTGTGGTGCAGAGTCATATGTTTCTTCCTGCATCTCATGCTTATGGCACCCAAGATGGTGGTACTTCTAACATGGCTTATAACCTGCAAAAAGAGGCTGCAGGTAACAATGGTATGGGAATACTTGCGCACGACCAAGATCATTCTTCTGCAGCAAGTCAGTGTATTGTGTGATGAAATAATTCCATAAACTTTTTAGGCTTCATGTACTCAGGACGTTGTTTAACCTCTCCTGAACGATTTAACTTGACAGCTAGAAACCGGCGTCTAAAAATGTCGGTTTAGCATCATTTAGCCCTGTTTGCGTCTAGAAGCGATGAAAAATTTTTTTTTTGATTTTTTGTTAAATTAAAAAACGCTTGTAAACGAAACGCTCCTAAGCGCGAGTTCCCGTGTTTAGCAGCGTCTACAGGCTGTTGCAGGCATTTGGCGTTTCACATGCCTCTGAACATCCAGAAGCGATGTAAAAAAAAACGATGTATTTTTTGTTAAATTAAAAAACGTTTGTAAACTAAACGCTCCTAAACGCGAGTTCCTGTGTTTAGCAGCGTTTACAGGCTGTTGCAGGCATTTGGCGTTTCACATGCCTCTGAACATCCATCCTGAACCCATTTTTTTGCATTCCAAAACATGCTTCTAAACTCAACTGCCTAGAAACTACTATAAACATGTACTGATAAGATAACTTAGAGGAGAGTTCAGGGGCAGCTGAAAAAAATGCCCAACTGCTCCTAAACATCCGTTTACCAGCAACAGTGTACATGAGGCCTTATTGTCAGATTTTTCCAATACAAAAAATCATCTGTACTATAAAACATCTACATTTTAAGGCATGTACACAATGTTGGTCAAACACAAATACATTTTCCTAACGTACAAAGAATCTATAAATGATAATTATGCTGTTACATGAATACATTTCCATAAAGTGCAATAACAAATCTCTAAATGGTTCTGTTACTTTTAGAAATAATATCAGTAAAGTGCAAAATAATGTTTCTGTATATTTATATTTATTTACCTGTTAAGATATGATAAATCAGTGAGTAGACCAAACATCTACAATGAACCATAGAAATGTGCAAAGAATGTACAATGAATCATGTAAATCATTAAATAAATAATAGCATAATCAATATTTCACAGTGATATTAAATATATTCATTCAAAAGTCGACATAAAGAGCAATAGCGATAGAAGGAAATCTAAATAAATACATTTAAAGTCCATAAATAAAGTGAGTCCCAAACACCATTCAATTTTTATGCAATCTCCTATTGCAATTAAGTCACTCTTCAAACAGTGCAAGGAAGCTCCAATTTCCACACCATACACACCAGACTGCCCTTCGCTCCACTTATGGGTATCTGCTCACCTTAATTGTTGGACCTCCACTGATAAAAAGAGGCCAACTGCACTTTATTTACACTGTACAAATGTAACTCCTCTCCAATATTCCTCTCTCCTCACAGGCTGTCTCCCAAGGCAAAATAATGTTTGGGAAGCAGAAAGACACTAATATTGCAGATCATTCTCATGATTTTTATTGAAAATGGTAAAAAAAAACACTCATATTTCATCAGGTAAAACAAGGCATGTCACATCCATATTCCAATATATTAAATCATGACTCCTCTCACAGCGATGACCACACCACTAGCCCCAGGCGTTGCGCTGTCAAGGCATTCTCAAAGGATAATTTCAGTGTCTTCAGTGAGTCTTTTGTGATCACACATGCTCCCCTCTTGAACACCACATCCACCAAAACTCATTGACCCCTCATCGTAATAAGTGGGTCAGTAGTGCTTTAAGAAATATGTCTCACTGGGCTGTGTCTTTAAGATTTGTTCTCCAGGATTTGTATCTCCACCTCTCCAGGCTCTCCTCCAGGAGCAGATATGTGAGGGAAAGATATTAGGAGGCAGCCTTCAATAGAGTAAAACGGCTTTTTATTTTTAATATAAAAACATTCAAAATCCACTTACAAAATAGTATGGCTTGGCATCACAAGCTACACAGCATTAAGAACTCCCGGGAATTATTTTGCACTTCACGAACAGAAAATACTAACGAGTAAGTGACACAAGAAGCCCTATCCAATGCGTTTAATCTACAATGACTACAGTTCTAAGCGCTGTGTAGCCCACTTATTCGGCTTGCCTATATGGAGCCATAAGGCTTTGATAATACACATGAGCAGTCATAAATTGCAACTAAGAATGTTAATGCTGATGTGTAATTGATATTGTCACCTGTATGCTGAAGTTACAATAGAAAAGGCATGCCTTACTAATGCCCCTTTTTGACCCAAAAAGGGGCATTTCATGATTTCAATATGACTAATTTTCATAAGGACAAACTAAATGCAGGATATGGTTGGTAAATTGCCCAGTTTTGGCATGAAACAATTGATGTCACATAAACATTATACAGTATATTGTATGTACAAACACAATCTCTTATTGAAGAGATCTCCAGAGCATAAGAATATCTTCTTAGGGATTTTAGTGTGGTAACACCCTGATGGAGCAAAGAGTATGAAGGTAATAGGGTGGCGAGTTGATGTTAGTGCAGATTCACCATAACTGTGGAAAAGAATCGTTCAACACATGTGGGAAGCACTTTAATAATGCGTGATAGTCCTAGAATAAGAATGGAGAGTAGTGGTATTATGTAAAAAAAATCAAATGTTAATGATGCTTTGACAATAGGTTACTTGTTTCTGTTTAAGCATAGTGTATTTAATATTACAATGTCCTTGATTTTTTTCACCTGATGGTTCGGCTTCTAAAACATTTTTTTGGAGTATTAGAGAATATATAAATGTTATGTTCTTAGATGAAGTTATAATTTATATTCTCATTTATCCACATTTAACAATTTTCTTGGCAAATTTAAATGAAGTCTTGAGAAAAAGCTATGAGTAAGTAATATTTCCATTGAAGTATGAATTAAAAAGAAATGTTTGATATGGTAAATAACAAGCACATAATGGGTTTCAATGGGATATGGAAATTTGAACCACAAGGAAAGAGATCCCTCTATAAAGAAATATGAAGGAGGAAATATAAACCTGAAATTAAGTGCATATTTCTAGTAATTTGCAGAAAGGAATATACCACACTTCCATAACACACAGTTATTTATTGGATGTCAAAGGCTTTTCTAAGTCAGTAAGTCTGCCTCAAGGGCAAAGTGTCAATGTTGGTCATCTAAGGCCAAAGTCATTAAAGCCCAAGCAAATACATAATTTATAACAATATTTTGTGTCTAAGTGGAAAAGATAAGCAGCTCTTTTTCCAAGGAGTCGTGATTTTCACCATAGCAATCCATAGCAACTGATTTGGACCAGTGCACAAACAAGGTCCATAAAGACATGGATGAGCAAGTTTGGTGTGGAGGAGCTTGACTGGCCTGCACAGTCCTGACCTCAACCCGATAGAAAACCTTTGGGATGAATTAGAGCGGAGATTGAGAGCCAAGCCTTCTCGTCCACATCAGTGCCTGACCTCACAAATGCGCTTCTGGAATAACGATCAAATATTCCCATAAACACACTCCTAAACCTAATGGACAGCCTTCCCAGAAGAGTTGAAGCTGTTATAGCTGCAAAGGGTGGGCCAACTCAATATTGAGCCCTAAAGACGAAGACTGGGACACCATTAAAGTTCATGTGCGTGCAAAGGCAGGCATCCCAATTCTTTTGGTAATATAGTGTATATAGGGATCTTGTGTTACTTTTTTCCACAAATTCTAACTTTAGAGTCACTGAATAAAGAGTCCTGTGTAATTATTAATCCAAGTGTCCTCACAACTTTTGCTTCAAACACAACCAGTGCAATAGTGATAGGCAGGTGTCTTCACATATTTCGCTTCAGACACAAATAGTGCAATTGTGGTATTTGTGCTTCTACTATGCTCCACCACCAAAAGAGAGAAGAAAAAAAAAAAAAAGAACACCCACTATAGGTAAGTCATAATGCGCTTCTATATACATGATTTTTATTGGCACCATCCACTTCCAGGGTGAATCACTCTGCATCTCCTTTTACTTGTGTTTCATTCACATAAACTCATATCATGCAGATGAGGGAATAAAAGGAATCCGCCATGGCACAAAATATTTTAACCACTTTATTCATAAAAATCACAAAAAGCTACTCACAAACTCACAATAAAAAGTGCTTCTCCTTGCACTAAGGTTTAGGTACATGGGTGTTATTAATATCAGGTACATGCCAAGAGGTCTCTTCCTGTTCCCTGGGTGTAGATCAACATCACTTGTGGGTGTAGTGTGCGGGATGATGTCACTTCCTTTGCATTTCATGGCATTGCAAACCAAGCTATATTTATGCCCCCCAATGACGAAACACGTTGGAAACCACGCATGTGTGATACACTTGCTGCTATCTTGGAGCCTGGCAATCGGAACCCTTATCCTGTATGCTGTACATGCTTCCCTTTCATTGGTATCTTTTAAGTGCAATATGTTTTAATAAATGTACAGTTGTGCCAACATAACTCCACTATGGGGAATGCTTTGTTTCATGTTCATGTCTGATCTGTGAGACCCATTTACTTGAGAACCACTGCTCTTGTGGGATGAATAGGGATCCATTACATGCACTTTGACCTGTGGATTCAAATATTTACCAGATGCAAGTTTTGACCATTATTTAGTGGTCATTTATTTCCAGTAAGCCCCCAACTGTCACACATGGGTGGCATGCTCTTCTACCTCGGGTCTTTGGATGGTTTTGACTTTTTTCTGCTGACACTCCTGCACTGATAACTATAAAGACTGTTTCCTCCATGAACTCATATTTATTCCAGCTGTCTCTGTTGACTTTTTATACTTTAAAACAGGGCTCAAAATTTCAAGTCCTGAGCTACTAGCTGGCCTTAAGGGTCACTCGCCACCAGTTGCCCCACCCTAATTCTGCCCCTAAACACGCCCTAATAAATCAACTCATGAAATGACACTTAAATGTTTTATGCAGAATTAGGTTACAAAAATAAATATTAACAACAACTTTATCAGTGCCCATCAGTGCAGCCTCACCTGTTCCCATCAATGCAGCCAATGAATCTCTGTTACAAGTCAATAATATAAGGTCCTGAAGAAGCAAGGATGTGAAACGTGTCGACCTTTTGACAAATGTATAAACATATATTTTTAATGTAGTATTAAAAGTATTAATTTTGTTTATATGTCCCTTACTGGTACCGTTAAAGTCCATCATATCAGCTCTATATTCTAACATGCTACATATCACTGTGCACACCAAAAACTTTGCTGGTGCTACACATCTTACTTATCGCTGTGCGGAGTGAGAACAATAATTCGAGGGGCCAATATTCACAGTAAACTCTAAAGTAATGACCTGTGGAGGCCTTAAAAAGCATCACCTGTGAAAAATAAAGGGGTACCAAAGTTTGTCTTTGTTCTGCAGACACATTCAATTTTAAAGCTTGATATGTTGGGTATCTATTTACTCAACCTTTACCACAACCTCAGAACTGGATAATATGTTGCATTTTAATGTATTTTTTCAACCTGCGCTTGATAAACCATTGAGGGAATATTGTATCACATAAAAAATTGGAACTACCGCTATTTTATTCTCCAGGGTGTTTGCTTTCAGAAAATATATCACATTTTGGGATTTTAACTCATTTTCTGGCCTTAAATTATTTTTTAAACATGTGTGCAAAAAAGAATTAAAGCAACTAAGGGTTAAAGGAATCAAGCACTGGGTTTGAAGGCAGAAGGAGGAACTTGTGTTCATTGTCAACTTGAATCGTACCTGGGCCTCCTCAGCTGGACTACTGTTTCATGCCTATGATATCAGTATGTGGGCTTTTGTGGGCTGTGGCTTGCTGGAATAATAACTCAATCTGAGGTCTTTTATATAAGCCTGATGTTGGATGTAAGTGTTTTTTTTTTTCGGGACAGGCACTATGTTTAGCATTTTAGTTGCTTTTACAGTTTTGAGGTTCTACCATTTCACATTTTTTTCATGGAGGTGTTAGGTCCATACTTACTTCTGTCTTATAGCATTTCTTAGACTTGTTGTTACTATTTTAAGGGGGTTTCTGTGACATTTTGCACAAATTGTTAAAGGATTTAGATACAAACATAACCAGCATGATCCACAATATGAGGTCTGTGATGCTTCTCAATAAACATAGAGATGATATGACATATACTGTATATGCATGTAATATACATGGTATGTTTGTTTCTTCACAAGATTATTTCTATCACCTAAACTGCATATGCATACTTAGCTACATAAAAGGCATTGGATAAAAATCTTCATATGCAAGATTCTATGTGATTTATATAATAAGGATGGTATAATGGACCTACTTATGGTCTTAACTCATATACAGTATTTACGAATGTCAAAGAGCCCTGTTTTATGTGTTGAATTTAAATTGATATGCTTTTTATATCCGTGTGTCAGTCTGCATATTAGCATACCAGGAATATCCTTTTTGTATGGATCTTTGAGAGTTTGAACATTTTAAACCTTTAGCATATCAAAATAATGATTTATCTCCAGTGGCAGAATAAACTAATTCAGACTAAATACGTTAGTGATTATATTATTATTCGAACTGCTACATTTTAGTAAGGTTACAATTAGATCAATTTTGCTATTCATAACGACTGTGTCTCATAAGAATGAATGTCTGAATGCTAATTAGAAACATTAAATACAAAATGGTCTAAACTTTATTCATTATTTGTATCTGACTCTAATGGATGTACATGCAATGAATGTGTGATAAAGACATTAAAAGACCAGAAAACTTTCCCAAACTTGATGTTCTGCATAAATAAAGCTAAAAATGCTTTCTATGTCATCTAATAGTTATTGTGAAAAAAAAAAAAAAAACTATTGTGCATAGTAGTGTATCACCCCATCATTGTTAGCACCTTTCCACATTTTATAGTTAATGATGTCACTGATCTGCCAAAAATAGTCCAACATGTTTAACTGGAAAAATCTGCAAAGTTTCCCAAATTATTTACAAATGAAAAATTTAAAAGTTTTGGATGCATAGATATCATTATTAGAAACTAACAAGAATCTATGAATCTATGAAGATGGGCTATAATTTGGATTGAATAAAGCCTGTGGATTTAGTGTTTCTAGATTTCACTAAGGCATTTGATACAGTACTCCATAGACGATTAAATTACAAACTAAGGCATTTTGGCATTGATAATATTGTATTAAGTGATGAGCTGAACTGCCCTGGCTTCGGTTCAAGCAGGGTTATGCAAACTTCAAGGAAATTCGGATGCTAAACCAGAAAATCACTGAAATCAATGGGAGTGGAATCTGTCAAATTAAAAATGCCAATTTTCTGGGCTAATGAGCAGCAGGGTGGCAAAAAGCATTGTCCTTGGAAACATGTAGCAATGTAAAAAAAACATTTGAAAAAATCCATTTGGCAAAGAGCAGTGATTTTTTCTTTTGTATGCCTAAAGTGAAACATTTAAAATGTTCAATTTCTTTAAATAACATACCCAGGGGTGCCCTCATTTTGCCTGCAAAGGGGCAAATTGCTGTGATGTACAGAAAGTGCTGTAGAATCACTAACATTTGAAAATTATTATTTTAGGGGAACCTTAGGTGGTGGGGGGGGGGGGGGTTGGGTGATTTTTCTTTTAACTACCTTAGACCCGCTCTATAGCCAAATGACGGCTACAGCGCGGATCTATTGTGCCGGGACTACGTCTATTGACGTCGTCCCAGACACGAGCTGCCTGCGCGCCCCCTGAAGGGCGCGCTCTGTGATCAGCGAGTCTGTGAGACTCGCTGGATCACAGGTCCGAGTAAGGGGTTGATCCCGACCCCTTACCACGTGATCAGCTGTCAGCCAATGACAGCTGATCATGTGATAACAGAGCCGGTAATCGGCTTTTTTTCCTCCTCGCGATAACAGCGCGAGGAGAAAAAAAAAAAAAAAGCCGATCACCGGCGGCAGTTCGAGGGACATCAGTCCCTCTCACTGCAATGTGCCCAGTCAATTGTGCCCACCTTTGCCCCATTAAAATGCCGCCTACCAGTGCCCACACTGCCATCTCTCAGTGCCCACAGTGCCATCTCACAGTGCCCACAGTGCCATCTCACAGTGCCCACAGTGCCATCTCTCAGTGCCCACAGTGCCAGTGCTGCACATCAGTGTCACCTGCCAGTGCTCATCTGTGTCACCTACCAGTGCTCATCTGTGTCACCTACCAGTGCCCATCAGTGCCCATCAGTGCCACCAAGTGCCAGTGCCACCATAGTTCTCTGGTCCATGTTGAAGCCACCCCCAAAGTTAAATTCTCATCATTAGAACACATCTATACAGACCCCTGTGGGGGTAATTTCAACAAATCATTATTACAAAATGAATTAAAGTGGATTTTTTGCTTGCAGGCCACCAAACCACCAGGCCTTAATGAGACATTTAATTTTTCACCCTACTTGCCAGGCTTCAAATCAGGGGTTTGTGAATTGAACTTATAGTTTTTCCAAAGTATAACAATGCTTGGTGAGATTAATCAGTGAAATAATCTTTGTAAATCTAACTGTTACTATTCATAGGAGGGTCAGTAACTCCACTTTCCATGATATGTTTGATTATATTTTTAAATGCCCTTTCATCTGTAATGAACATGTCTCTCTGTATGCATTTACTCTTGTAACATCAATGTGTAAATATTGAGCGTTATTTGGTGCAATGTTTCCACTGAATGTTTGACTGCCTTCTACTTTTTGTCACCAGAGATCGCTGTTCCCTGGCTTACTATGTTCTCCTATCTCAGGAAGGGCTGAGCACCACTGGTTGGATCATCTGGTGGGTATGTCTGCGGCATCTAGGATGGCCCAAACTGTGGCCTTGGTGGGGTGATGCTCATTGCTCAGCCTGGCACGTGTGTCCTCGGACGCAGATCCTGGCCTGGGCATTCTTGGTCTTAGGTTTGCGGTTTGATCAGTGTCAGCAAGCAGTCTGGAGGTGAAGCAGGGTTTTTTTCTCCACACACTAGGGGAGGTATGTAATCACAAGCAATTACTTTGGGATGGTATTCACACAGGGATGGCTGGGCTTAAGGACCATATTGTAGCACCTGTGCGGTAATGTTACCATCCATGTCATACTGTATGCACACTGATTTTGTTTTACTATAACATATACTCCCCTCCCCTCCTAAAGTGATTTCTTTATTTACACACACAAATCCTACATCACAGCATTTGCCTGAACACATCAGGAGCTGCTGGAGATTAACAGCGGGAACAATTTGTCTCCTGACTGGGGGATCTTTGTCTGTGCATGTGCATTCCTCCATTGCTGTCACTCTGAGGTCCCGTGGGTTGTTGCCACTGCGGCTCCTAACCAGAACACTGGCCATCTGGTGCACAGCCATCATTTTGACTATAGGAAATCTCTCTGTTTTTCAACCAGGCATATTTCTCTGCTTGTGAAACTTTGTAAGTATGCATCTTACATACCTTCCCAATTTTTCTGTAGCAACCATATATTGAAATGTAATTACTGCAAAGAAATGTGGTTTTGATATACTATTAATTATACACCATTACTTTATAGACTGTGATATCCAACTGACTTTAATATACCTCTGAAGACGAACCCTTTTGAGGTCTGAAACATGTAAGGCGTCTATGCTCTATGTACTGTGGTTTGTCCCACCAACATTGTTCCTTTGGGCAACTACCGGACTTGAAGTGTGTTAGTCCCATCACACACACAGAGCTATATTTTGTTCCCAGAAGCACCTATAGGACTTGAAGTGTGTTAGTAACATCACACACACAGAGCTATATTTTGTTCCCAGAAGAACCTATAGGACTTGAAGTGTGTTAGTCCCATCACACACACAGAGCTATATTTTGTTCCCAGAAGCACCTATAGGACTTGAAGTGTGTTAGTCCCATCACACACACAGAGCTATATTTTGTTCCCAGAAGCACCTATAGGACTTGAAGTGTGTTAGTCCCATCACACACACAGAGCTATATTTTAGTCCCATCACACACACCTATATTTTGGTCCCAGAAGCACCTATAGGACTTGAAGTGTGTTAGTCCCATAACACACACACACAGAGCTATATTTTGTTTCCCAGAAGCAACTATAGGACTTGAAGTGTGTTAGTCCCATCACACACACACACAGACCTTTATTTTCTTCCCAGAAGCCCAGAAGCACCTATAGGAGCTATATTTTGTTCCCAGAAGCACCTAAGTGAAGTGTGTTAGTCCCATCACACACACAGAGCTATATTTTGTTCCCAGAAGCAACTATAGGACTTGAAGTGTGTTAGTCCCATCACACAGACCTTTATTTTCTTCCCAGAAGCACCTATAGGACTTGAAGTGTGTTAGTCCCATCACACAGAGCTCCTCTATTTTTCTTTGCAGAAGCACCCATAGGACTTCTAGTGTGTTAGTGGCATCACACAGAGCTCCTATATATTCTTCTCAGCAGCACCCACAGGACTTCTAGTGTGTTAGTGGCATCACACAGAGCTCCTCTATTTTCTTTGCAGAAGCACCCACAGGACTTCTTATGTGTTAGTGGCATCACACAGAGCTCCTCTATTTCTTTGCAGAAGCACCCATAGGACTTCTAGTGTGTTAGTGGCATCACACAGAGCTCCTATATATTCTTCTCAGCAGCACCACAGGACTTCTAGTGTGTTAGTGGCATCACACAGAGCTCCTCTATTTCTTTGCATAAGCACCCACAGGACTTCTAGTGTGTTAGTGGCATCACACAGAGCTCCTCTATTTTCTTTGCAGAAGCACCCACAGGACTTCTAGTGTGTTAGTGGCATCACACAGAGCTCCTCTATTTTCTTTGCAGAAGCACCCACAGGACTTCTAGTGTGTTAGTGGCATCACACACAGAGCTCCTCTATTTCTTTGCATAAGCACCCACAGGACTTCGTGTGTGTTAGTGGCATCACACAGAGCTCCTCTATTTTTTTTGCAGAAGCATCCACAGGACTTCTAGTGTGTTAGTGGCATCACACAGAGCTCCTCTATTTTCTTTGCAGAAGCACCCACAGGACTTCTAGTGTGTTAGTGGCATCACACAAGCTCCTCTATTTTCTTTGCAGAAGCACCCACAGGACTTCTGTGTGTTAGTGGCATCACACAGAGCTCCTCTATTTTCTTTGCAGAAGCACCCACAGGACTTCTAGTGTGTTAGTGCATCACACAGAGCTCCTCTATTTTCTTTGCATAAGCACCCACAGGACTTCTAGTGTGTGTTAGTGGCATCACACAGAGCTCCTCTATTTTCTTTGCATAAGCACCCACAGGACTTCTAGTGTGTTAGTGGCATCACACAGAGCTCCTCTATTTTTTTTTGCAGAAGCATCCACAGGACTTCTAGTGTGTTAGTGGCATCACACAGAGCTCCTCTATTTTCTTTGCAGAAGCACCCACAGGACTTCTAGTGTGTTAGTGGCATCACACAGAGCTCCTCTATTTTCTTTGCAGAAGCACACCACAGGACTTCTAGTGTGTTAGTGGCTTCTCACAGAGCTCCTCTATTTTCTTTGCAGAAGCACCCACAGGACTTCTAGTGTGTTAGTGGCATCACACAGAGCTCCTCTATTTTCTTTGCAGAAGCACACCCACAGGACTTCTAGTGTGTTTAGTGGCATAGCTCCTCTATTTTCTTTGCAGAAGCACCCACAGGTTAGTGGCATCACACAGAGCTCCTCTATTTTCTTTGCATCACACAGAGTAGTTTCTTTGCAGAAGCTCACACACAGAGCTCCTCTATTTTCTTTGCAGAAGCACCCATAGGACTTCTAGTGTGTTAGTGGCATCACACAGAGCTCCTATATATTCTTCTCAGCAGCACCCACAGGACTTCTAGTGTGTTAGTGGCATCACACAGAGCTCCTCTATTTTCTTTGCAAAAGCACCCATAGGACTTCTAGTGTGTTAGTGGCATCACACAGAGCTCCTATATTTTCTTCTCAGCAGCACCACAGGACTACCGACTACAATGGCTGGAAGACCGCCAAGGGGGAGGCAGAGCGTGCAGAGCCAAGAACACAGGGCAGGCAGGCTCTGTTTCTAGTGGACGTGCCGTGGACGTGGACGTGGTCGTGCATCGTCATCAGCACGTGGCCATGGGACACGCGCGTCTTTGTTTTCGGCAGCTGGACATGTGGAGCCGCATCATGCTGAAGGCTTGGTAGAATGGATGACCAAGCCCTCCTCATCCTCCTCATCCTCTCTCACCCAGGCTCAGGGTACTGACAGAGCATCATCAGCCACCCCTTCCCTAGACCCACCATGTCCTCCTGAGGAGTCCCCCGAACTCTTTGAGCACAGTGTTGGGTACATGCTCCAGGAGGATGCCCAACGATTCGAAGGCTCGGATGACGATACCCAGATTGAGGAATCTGGCAGTACTGTTCCACCAGCTGCAGCTTACTGCCAGGTTTGCTCTAGTGGTGAAGAGGGAGGGGATGATGAGGTCACTGACTCCACGTGGGTGCCTCAAGGGAGAGAGGATGAGGAGGAGGACGAGGAGGAGGAGGATGCGGCGTCACATGTCCAACGAGGCAGGATGCCCCCTGGAGGCCAGGTAGAGGCCAGCACAGCAACTGTACAACACCGCAGAGCTCCGCCTGTGCAGGGCGCTGCCTCTGCACGTTATCAGAAAAGTTCTTTGGTGTGGGCCTTTTTTGAGACGAGTGCAGCAGATCGCACCACTGCTATTTGCAATATTTGTCTCAAGCGTATCTCGCGTGGCCAAAACATCAGCCGCTTGGGCACGACAAGCATGACCAGACATATGGCGACCTGCCATGCAGCTCGTTGGCAGGCACACATAAAAGACCCACACCAAAGAACTAAGCGGACCTCTCCTTGCTCCTCCTCAGCTGGGATCTCCATCCCCACTACACCTTCAGTCCTCTCTGAAAGCTGCTCTGAGAGGACTGAAGGTGTAGAATTCGGTGTGTCACAACCAAAGTACTTGCAGTACACCGACGTCCGATTGCAGCAGGCAAATTTCCCTGCCCCAGCTGCTGGACCGTAGAAAGAAGTACACTCCCAGCCATCCACATGCCCAGCGGTTGAATGCTAGCCTTGCTAAATTGCTAGCACTTCAACTGCTGCCTTTTCAGTTGGTAGACTCGGCCCCCTTCCGTGAGTTTGTTCAATGTGCGGTTCCTCAGTGGCAGGTTCCCAAACGCCACTTTTTCTCGCGGAAGGCGATTCCGTCTCTCTACCGGCATGTGGAGGGCAATGTCCATGCCTCGCTGGACAGGGCGGTCAGCGGTAAGGTGCATATTACCGCTGACTCATGGTCCAGCAGGCATGGACAGGGACGGTACCTTTCTTTCACGGCCCATTGGGTCACTCTATTGGCAGCTGGGAGGGATGCAGGACAAGGTGCAGTAGTGTTGGAGGTTGTTCCGCCACCACGCCTCCAAAACGCGACTACTGCTACTGGTTGTGACACACCTCTCTCCTCCACCCCCTCTCTTCTTCTTCCTCCAGTGCTCTGTCCTTGGAACCAGCGGTGCTCCGTAGGCGTACAAGGGGCTACGCAAGTACGCAAGGCAAAAAGATGCCATGCCGTGCTTGCGCTGGTGTGTTTGGGGGACAGGAGCCACACTGGGCCAGAGGTTCTGGCAGCTCTGCAGGGGCAGGCCGAGAGGTGGTTGACGCCACGTCAGCTTTAGCCAGGAATGGTCGTTTCTGACAATGGCACCAACCTCCTCTCCGCCCTGCGACAGGGGCAGCTCACCCATGTGCCCTGCATGGCTCACGTCCTCAACCTGGTGGTGCAGCGGTTCTTGGGCAGGTTCCCAGGCTTACAGGATGTTCTGAGGCAGGCCAGGAAAGTCTGTGTGCATTTCCGCCGATCTTATAATGCCAGTGCTCGGCTGACTGAGCTGCAAAGGAGCTGAACCTGCCCAAGAACCGCCTAATATGTGACATGCCCACCAGGTGGAACTCAACGTTGGCCATGCTGCAGCGACTGCACACGCAGCAGAGGGCCATCAATGAGTACCCTTGCGACTACGGCACCAGGACAGGGTCAGGGGAGCTTGGTTTTTTTTCCCCACGTCAGTGGAGCTTGATCAGGGATGCATGCACTGTCCTCTCACCATTTGAGGAGGCCACGAGGATGGTGAGCAGTGGACAGTGCATGCATCAGTGACACTGTCCCTCTTGTCCACCTGTTGGAGCATACGCTGCGTGGGATAATGGACAGGGCACTTGAGGCAGAACAGAGGCAGGAAGAGGAGGACTTCCTTGCCTCTCAAGGCCCCCTTTATCCGGACAGTGTTCCTTCTGTCCCACCCATCACACAGGAAGAGGATGAGGAGGAGGAGGAGGAGGAGGAGGAGGAGGAGGAGGAGGAGGAGGAGGAGGATTGTGTGAGCATGGAGGTGGAGCCTGGCACTCAGCATCAGCAGCAGCAGTCTTTTAGGGATGATGTACAGTCCCAACAAACCAGTGGACTTGTACGTGGCTGGGAGGAGGTGGCTGGCGATCATGTCATCCTCAGTGACCCAGAAGACTCCGGACCGAATGCCTCAGCTAACCTACGCTGCATGGCCTCCCTGATCCTGCAAAGCCTGCGGAAGGATCCTCGTGTTCTTCGGATCAAGGAGAGGGACCATTACTGGCTGGCCACTCTCCTTGATCCGCGGTACAAGGGGTAAGGTTGCGGACCTTATCTTGCCGTCGCAGAGGGAGCAGAGGATGAGACATCTCAGGGAGGCCTTGCAGAAAGGTCTGTGCAACGCGTTCCCAGAAACTGGGAGGCTACAAACTCCTGGTCCTGGGCGACGAGTTGCTGAGGCTTCGGTCAGTGGCAGAAGGAGCGGTGGGGAAGGTCTGACCGATGCGTTCAGACAATTTTTTAGTCCGCAGCCCCAAGGTATGATCGGTTCCAGCAACCATCGCCAGCGTCTGATATACATGGTGCAGGAATACCTTGGGGCAAGGTCAGACTTGGGCAACTACCGTCTATCATCTATGACGTGCATGTTGGGTACCTTACTGAGTGTTTTTATTTCCTGTCATTTATATACATTTTTTTATGTGATTATGCATGCTTGTTATATATTTCCTAGTAAAGTATTTTGTACTTTTTTACCTACCTAGTCTGTCCCTTGTCAAATCCGTGATGGGCTTTGGTATGTGCCCTAGGGCACTACTAGTTCTATGTATCAACATCATGAATCCAAATGCAACCGAAAAAAATGAAAATTTAGAGGGTGAAACCACTGTTCCAAAGCGACATACAAAATAAAAAATACCAATGCATAAATCAATAAACATAGATCCTGATGGAAGTCCACCACCTATATGCAAATGTCCAAATAAAATAAGTAGTTATGTGTAGGAGGGTTCCACCACCATTGCAAATCTTGTCATATGTTTTCACTTGTAAATGACAATACGCAGCCTTGTGATTTCAACACCACCAGCAATTGCAGTCTCTTACCAAGCGCTAAGACCCCAAATTATAGGTGGTCCTATAACAGCATGTTATCAGTAATCATCCATCCATGGCCTTGGTACCATATGGGATATCACAGCAACAGGTTGTTCAATGGAACTTCAGGAACTCCAGAGTATATCAGCAGGGATTCACTGTTTGCACGTCCGCCCGCCATGTACATTAAGCAGTGTAAGAGATAAGCAAGCACTCCATAGTCAACCTGCAGATTTATTGTAATAAGTACTGTACTTGTGCATCTCCTTACATAAGTACAAGGATAAGTCCCATGTAAACACAACCACAACCACTGCAATCACATCAGCATAAGCTTCCCCCCCAATGCATTTCAACCAATAGATAAGAAACAATGGACTAACACGATGTACAGGTGTATGGAAAATGGTAGTCAATTAAGCACACACACACACACACACACACATACACACACTGAACTGGATGGAACAGTGTCTTTATTCATCCTTACCATACATGTTACAATGTAACGATGCATAATGATTCACATTTTTTGCATTGAAATTCAGAAACTAGCTCTGTTTCAACTAACTGGCTTCAGTTACAGTTCAGTCACAAAATGAGTTGCTTCCACATTTTTGTACTCAACGTGTTACATGGTCCTTTAAAAAGGAAACAAAGTGATCATTGGCCGGCATCTGCTGACAAACTCCCGTGTTGTCAAATCACAGGGAAGTATATGTACTGTGGTGGGACAGCAAGTGGTTAAAGTAAACCTACAAGCAGAGGAACACACATAGAAGGATTTTCTGGGGAATGAAGGAAGCAACAAGCACTTTCTGGTGTTTGCTCAAGGGCAAGGTATTTTTTTAAACTTTTAAATAGTTTATGGGCCCACTCTAAAGTGCAGTAGCTGTCTTCTTGGACCCATACATGCACTGTGTAGATGCCTGATGTTCCCACTATAGGGGAGAATAATGATGCATAAGGAGCTGTTGAATGTGCACAGATGTGTATTTTCTACTGTATGTCAAAAGTCCCCAGGAAAAAAAAAAAAACACACTTTTTTTTCTGGTTCGGCAACATATTTCCTGTCACATAACAAATGGTGTTACTCGATAGTAATTTTCCATTTTTTTTTATTTTTTTTAACAATTTCTGTTTTTCAATATTTTTTTTCAATAATATTCAAAGATGGTCCAATATTTGTTAAATTAAAACTTATATGCTAACTTTGTATTTTAAGTTTGGCAATTTTAAAATATCCACCTAATTTACAACATAAATGATGATGAGAGTGATATAATGTTAATATTTACATATTGCTCTCATTGGTGTAACAGAGTAATACTAATTAAACCAATGTAAAAAACACTGAAAACAGGCAGATGAATGAAGTAATACCGGTACATTGATTTAGAAATTTGAACACATCTCAGTTTTATATATAAAAAGAGTTAGATTATTAGGAATCCTGTTTTCACCATAATAGGTCATCACAAATTGTATCTAAATAATTCATGTTTCAGAACCCTTTCCAGTAATATCTGTGCTGACATTAATCACCTGATATTAAATGGCATTTTTGTAACATACTTCTATGTTTGTGCTAGTTTGGGGAATCTAGTTAGTAGCAGTCTCAAAGAGTATTGCCTAATGGGGAATGTAATGCTTACAAGCAAACACTCCAGGCAACATGGAGAATATCTGTGTTCATGCCAGCGGGGAATTTTTACATTCTTGCCAATTCTAGTGACCAGATGGCTCCAGATGGACAATTTCAATCACTCTTTTTGCTCAGTGTTTAAAATATTTTCATGGGAATTCTGAGAAACAATAATATAGCAATAAATAAAATATGGCATGCTTTAATATTCAATCATCCTAACTTTACTGTGCAAGCTTTACAGTAATTGTGTAAATGAATGTGTCTGATATTTCCCATTTGGCAGAGTTTTTGATAGGGATATGTGATCTTGTAATAAAAACAGTAATCTAATATATGAAGCCATATACTGTATGCATACTTATTGTTATAATATTCTTCCATATGTACATTTTTGTTATGTATGGTGTGAATGCACTGTTCAGGGTTAAATAGGATTAGAAACCTTCCCTTGTAAGCATATCGGGACGAACATATATCTTGTATCTATTTCCCTTGTAAAAATGTTCATGTTCAAGTACATAAGTGCTTATGGATGCTCAAAATTCAGGGGTTTCTGGGTGACATCATTGACCATATTTTGACTTTACCAAATTGGGTTAATTACATCTCAAGAATCCCAGTGAAGTGTTTAAATCTTTTGCTTATGCTTAACAGTTTTAACTATGCTTCAAATTTTAGAGTCATTTTGTAAAGGCTGATTTTAGTATAAGTAAATGAATAAATAAACACTAAGGCTATTACTTACCATCAGTGCCATGTATCCCTTGTGCTATCACCTGGTTTAGGTGAAATCTTCCTCCTCCAGTGCCTCCCAACTGCACCCCTGACTGTAATTCCCACAAGCACCATCTTCTTGTGCAGGGAATTAACCAGCACAGACACCTCAGACCCAGGAGAATGTAAAACATGCTCACCACTGTTGAAAACGGCCTGCTCACTCTCTTTTACATGAAGCTGAGTAGCGCTGCTCCCTCCTAGCAGAGGAAGCCCCTTGTGACACATTTTCTCCCTTATCTCTCTAATCTCACATAAATTGTGGTGAGGAGAAGCCCCTGCTGTAATTCTAGAGTGTTTGTATTACCTTCATTGACACCATAAGCACCGACTGTGGCTCAGCGCCACTAGTGTGCGCTTCCTCTGCTGTGAGGTGTGACACACCAGCCCCTGTGCCCCTTGCTGACTGTGCGGTAAAACTGTCAGACCCAGGAGAATGTAAAACATGCTCACCACTGTTGAAAACGGGCCTGCTCAAACATGAAGTGGTAGGTGCGCTCCCTCCTAGCCTGTGGTGAGGGAGAAGCCCCCTGCTCTTGTTTTCTTCTTCTCCTCCTGCTACTGGACTGCTGCTACTGCTCCTCCTCCAGGCAGCGCAATAGCCATTCTTCACCGCCGCTCTTCTCTGCCTTCTCAAGCAAGCGGCATAGCAGCGCCTCACGAGCTCCTGGCGAACGGCGCTTCATGCTGAGAGAGCTGCACTTTCCTTCCATCGCTTGTCCTGTCAGACGGTCAGTGAGGATCCTGTGTTCCAATTCTTTAAATAACCTTCCTCAGCGCGGGCTTTGCTGCAGCCCGGATTAGCCAATCCTCAGACAGCATCACTGCACCAATCACTTCACTGTTGCTGCCTTGGTAACGGCAGAAAAACCAGCAGCAACCTGTGAACTATATAAAGGGGAGGGGAAAACAGACAGCATATCCCTCTGAGCCATCCCATGTGGGCCCCTGCATACTGCTCTGACCCTTCATAAGTGCAGCAGGAGTTATTAGTGACAAGCACTAATCAAGAGTTCCAGATGATGCCCGCCTTTTCTGCCTAGCTCTTCCATTCATAGAAGTTGTGCTATAGCTTCTATGAATGACACTTGATCTATGAATAAGGAGGCAGACCTTTCAATCATCCACCTGTCCTCTATTCATAGATCCTCTGTCATTATTCAAAGTTGTAGTACAGCTTCTATGTATTGTGGAGCTGGGTGGAAATAGTAGGCATAGTGAGCACTCTTGAATAGTGCCTGTTCTATCAACTCCTGGCGCACCGTAAGATTACAAAAAGAGAGGGGGGGCAGATTTCAGGTAAACCAGGATTCATCTGCACAAAGGACACATCACACTAATTGTATGTTATGTCCCTTGTGCTTATTTTTTATTTCCTTTTTTAACTTTTTAACTTAACTTGAGCTTTAAAAGGAAGATTCACGGTTTTGGCCCTGCCTATGTATTTTTAATGTTGTTTTAGATGTTATTAGGCATGTGCATTCGTTATCATACAAATGCATTTTCATGCGAATTTCAGGGATTTTCGCGTCCGTTTTAACAAAACTATAACGAATGCACAGAATCCGAAATCTGAAAGATCCAAAATAAAAAAAAATGCTTTATTTTCATATCCATTATATTTTCGTATCATTGCGACAACAGTTCGATATAGAAGATTTGACAAGACGGTGACAATAGCAATCTGTGTCTATTGAACCTGCGGTCGAATGTGCCTAACCTAACTCTATTAGTCCAAGATCATTCGACATAGAGAAGAAATTCGACATTATAGAGACATGAAGATTCGCAGAAGCAGTTAAAAACATACGATCGCCGCAAGCAGACATTTACATTCAAATACTTCTATCCATAGGCTATAGAAGAATTCTAATGTTGTTTGACTAGTAATAATAATTAACAATTATAATTATTACTAGTCAAACAACATTAGAATTTTACTATAGCTTGTGGGTGGAGCATTCAACTAGAAATGTACAGTTTAGCTGCTTCGTCAAATCTTCTTAGAGCATCCAACAGACACCATAAGCCTTCAATTGACAGATTCAACCCTAATTAATTTGGATTTTCGTACGGATGCATTTTTAAAACGAAACTAAATAAATAAAAATGAATTTCAGGAGTAACTAAATAAATGTATTTTTCGGACGAAACCGAAATTCCAAAGCAAAATATTTCAGTGTGCACATGTCTAGATGTTACATCAGTTTTTTTCTCCTGTGGGTTCAGCTAAAACAGAATCAAAATAATAACACAATTGGTGGTTGCTGGTGACCCATTTTACTCAGGTATGGTTTGTTATCACCATCATCACATCTAGCCACATCTCTGAAGATAGGCCTCCTTTCATAGAAAATACAATTCTTGGAAGATACAAACTTTTGGAAGCTTTGTTTTTTTTTTTTTTTCTTCTTCTTTTGGTCTACAAAGGGTTTTGTCCATACCCACTCTGTACTCTTCTCCATGAACATAATTTCTTGTCTAGACCTTCTTTTTTTCCACTGCACAAAAAAGCCATGAATTTATAAATCAATACAGTTTCATCACTAGTGTGATTCATATATTTATGTTTCAATCGTTTTTATTGCTATTCACATGAGGATAGCATTACAGATCATCATATCATCAAAAATAAATTATATATATCCAGATCAATATAAACTAATAACTGTTAGCAAACCAGCAACTTGCCATCTATAAAATAGGGTTAAAACACACTATTTATTTGACACCTTTTCAAAATGACCATCAACATGTACCATAAATCCCGCACAACAGACACTATAGTCAAAATCATACAGACTTTAAATTCCAGTAGTGTTATACAACTGTAGCTATGCTGACAACGTAATATAGAGCATGTGTTTGCTCAGGGTAGTATACGCTAAAAACTGTTCAAAATTGCAGTGGATGTTTATTCTAATGGACCACTTCTGAAATATTAGGGGCAGAAAGTTCTTTCCATCTGTTGGTGATAGTTAGTCTTGCAGCAAATAAAATATGTGAAACTATAGTTCTATATTGGGATAGAAACGTATCTTTTGTTATGCCAAATAGTACTAAGTGCGGTGAAGTACACGTAAACATTCCAGTTACTAAAGAGATGAGGGAGAATACACTATACCAGAAACTCTAAAAACTAGTACATCCTATTTATTTGACACCTTTTCAAAATGACCATCAACATGTACCATAAATCCCGCACAACAGACACTATAGTCAAAATCATACAGACTTTAAATTCCAGTAGTGTTATACAACTGTAGCTATGCTGACAACGTAATATAGAGCATGTGTTTGCTCAGGGTAGTATACGCTAAAAACTGTTCAAAATTGCTTTCCATCTGTTGGTGATAGTTAGTCTTGCAGCAAATAAAATATGTGAAACTATAGTTCTATATTGGGATAGAAACGTATCTTTTGTTATGCCAAGAATACCCCCACCCTATACCACGTAAACATTCCAGTTACTAAAGAGATGAGGGAGAATACATCCCCATAGTATATCATAAATATTTCCCACCAATGCTGCATTGATGGCAGTAAAGTGAAGAACTGATAGGAAACATTTTGAATAATCTGTATGGAGTCATATACCCCTATGTAGGAAATTCAAATTGTTGTCCCAATAATAATTATGCGCACCCTCTTTGCCATTCAGTAGAAGTGAATTCCTTTCCTAAGTAAGAAGGGTGGTACCATAGCTCCATATGGTAGCGTTAAGCCCTTCTTGCACTATAGGACTGCTATAATAATAATGGTGAATTTTTATAAGCATGCTTTACACACTTTCACACATATATGGGGGACAGTACCTAAAGTAAAGTGTGCAGCATGGGTTCTTGAAGTACTCATACACTGTTGAAGGAAGATCAATACACAAAGGCAACCAGTTAGTCAGCTTAATATTTAACAAAAATTCCCAAGCCGAAATAGAGGCTTGTATTAAGAGGAGGAGCGGAGGAGCTGCCTGGAGATTTCATGAGGGCCCTGACCAATCCCCAACAGATGGGCAGGCCCCCTCAAATACTCAGGGTCAGCCCAGCTGGGGCAGGGGGGTTTGGGTGGAAGATAGAGATGGAGTGTTGTTGAGTGATGGAGGCTGTCGGTGGCCCTTGAGGTGCCCCCTAGCCTGGGGTGTGACCTCAGGCCAGGGCTTGGGCATGAAAGGGACCCTCTTCACGACACACAGAGGTGTCCTGGCCAGGAGGCATGGGAGCAAGGTTGAGTACAGCAAGGGGAACACTGCCGGGAAAATCTCCAGGAAGGAAGACAGCCAGGATGGCTGGTGAGTGTACAGTCAGGACTGAGAAGCATACCTGAGTGAACTGGCTAAAAGCAGTCTGGGGTGGATGCAGAGCTAGTCTGGGAGGCGGGCTGTCAGGCGGGCTGGCAGTGCCTGAAGAGGTGGTGCTGGGATCAGTAGCGACAGTAGTAGGACAGCTGAGCACTAGGTCTTCTTTTTTGTTACACAACCAAAGGGGCCAACAGTCTCTACCTGCAAAGGGCATTTGCTATGATATGATTGCGCTATTGTCAGTCCATCCTTACAGTGCCAGCTGGTCCTGGGAGTTGTTGTTCTACAAGCAAGATTGTGCTGGAGGTAGAAGGAGACGTGTATATACAGGCTATATAGTTTGTGTCCCTGAAGAGTTCTGAGTTTGATCAAGTGGGCATCCCATGATACCCTCAACCCTATCCAAGTTTAATTCCCCTAATAGAATAAAAAATGCAAGTGTGCTGTGGAAAAAGAGTGTGCCTGGCTGTGCGATGTGGGAGATATTTCATTCACCAGTGGCTCCTGCGGGGGTAGTGCTATAGATATATTTACCTATATACATTTTGAAGATAACTAGTTGATTTTGCAAGGATGTTAGAATGAAGTCAGCAATATAGATTGCTTAATCGATCGATGTATAGCAGTGCCTCCAATACAAAAATAATTTAATAAAAATAATTAAGCTGACTAATTTATTATTTCTGATATTCACTGCCCTATGCAGATATTCTTATGTACAATAAAATTATATAAAATTAAGGACTGTGAAACTATAAAATGCATATCGACATAGTAGCATCCCGCTGAGAAAGACACGTGACCATGTGTCCACATGCGTTGGGGAGGGGTGAGGACAATGATGGCTTCTAAACCCTACGAGGAGGTAGTAGCCTGTGATGATAGTCCAGCTTATGTGCCCTGGGGAAACAGCAGATTTTTATTTTGCTTGTAATATCCTGGTGCACTGGAAACACCAGAAATGTGTGAGCATTAACTCTGCATATGTTTTTTAATAAACTCAGCGGTTTTAAAGGTATAAGCACTACTGGAATTTTTTTCCACCTATATGTGTCCTGATAATATTGGAGGAAGAGGAGATCACTCCATGGAAGAATTAAAGAGGTGGGAGATCTAGATTTACACACACTAGCCCAGGAAGGTTTTACATGTGCTGTTTGACCAAACGTAATTGTGAGGTCACATATACTGAGGTGAGGGTACACCCGAGGGGATCATGAGTGTGGTGGCACATTGCAATTTGTTTTTAATTTTGGAGCATCTTTAGGCTCGGTTCACACTGAGGCGTCCTGTCAGGCGACTTAGCTCCATTCAGTCCAATAGAACTGTTCTAATCGGAGCGACTCAAGGCGATCCGACTTAGAAAAAGGTTCCTGTACTACTTGGGGGCGACTTCGGTGCAACTTGCATGGACTTCTATTACAGAAGTCATTTGCAAGCCGTGTTTAAGTGGCGCTGTACGGGGCAGCTTCAGAGTCCGGTGACTTTGAAGCCCCCCTAGTGTGAACCGGCACAAAGGAGTTAAAGTTTACAAGTGGATGGTGATTGGCTGGTGGGACCACACCACACAATAATCAAATTAACTGTATACAAGAGGACTTTATACAAGTACTATTGATTACATGTTCACATTTATTGATTGGTATTTACATTTATTTGTATGATCTTTATTTTTAGTACTGAGGACTGTTTGCACATTGCACTAGTTATTATATATTGCACATAGTAGGTTTTTATCTATATTGTTTTAGTACAAAACGGCACTTATTTTGAATTATATAATCAAAAAAAATATCACTGTAAAAAATAAATGTGTATATCAAACACTGCAATACACTAATGTCATAGCTCAAAGTGCATAAACATTAAGTGCAAATGCTACCAACACATATAGTGCAATAATTGCAAAAAGTTTTGCAAACAACTACAAAAAAGTGCAAAGTCCAGCGTTATTATGAGAAACAAATGTAAGTGCAATATATTTGTCAACTCAGAAAATAGTCCACAAGTGATCCAAGGAAAAGTTTCTCACCTGGGCGGGGCTAGGACGCTGACTTCACCACGCTTGGCTTGACCGGACTCACGGCTTGTGTTAGCAGCTGGAGACAATCGACAATACAAGAAAGCTTTTACACCTTAGTGTCGAGGAGTCACTTGTATCATGTGAGTGTTTTTTATATTCTTTTAATAAAGCCTTTTAAAAATGTTATTATGCCATGGAAGCCTCCCTCCTTCTGTTTCACTTTTATGTGTGGCCGTGACCTACATGAGAGTCTGTGATTGCAAGAGACGATAGTGGGAGCCAATACCCTGGATATTTAACCCTTTGGAGATTATTTTAAAAAGCGCAGCAGCTGGTTTGTAATCTGACCAGCCAATATTTCTGGTGGTAAGTCATTATAGTGTGGATGGTGACGGATCACATCCGGTGTCACTTTTAGTGTTTTAAACACACTTTAAGAAGATTACTTCTATATCCATTTGCATTGGATTCTTTTTTTGTCAATAATTTTTATTCAATTTTTTTCAGTATACAGAAGGTGAATAACATTTACCATGCATTACCAAATGTTACAGATGTTGATATCTATGACCAAAAAATAATAAACTTTCAAATCTATGTTAACATTAGTGTACATAACAATTAATATTTGTAGTATGAGAGGTGCCGCCTCCCTTCCCCAGGCACCCCATTGGGAACTAATTGTGCTCTGGTGGGGGCACAGCACCCATAGGCACCTTTTAGCTTAACCATCTCAATACAGTGCATTTTCACCCCCTTCCTGACCAGGC
The DNA here is from genome assembly GCA_028564925.1 of Lithobates sylvaticus. NCBI lineage: Eukaryota > Metazoa > Chordata > Amphibia > Anura > Ranidae > Lithobates > Lithobates sylvaticus. The sequence continues at coordinate 306,192,315 of CM053026.1, read as the reverse complement.
CATTTTTCAGCTTTCAGGCTGTCACACTTTGAATGACAATTGCGCGGTCATACAACACTGTACCCAAATGAAATTGTTATCATTTTGTCCCCACGAATAGAGATTTCTTTTGGTGGTATTTGATCACCTCTGCAGGTTTTATTGTTTTTTTTTTGCGCTCTAAACAAAAGAAGAGCAACAAGTTTGAAAAAAAAAACAATATTTTTTTACTTTTTGCAATAATAAATATCCAATTTTTTTTTTAAAAACAAATATTTTTCACAGCTTAGGCCAATACATATTTTTCTACATATTTTTGGTAAAAAAATTGCAATAAGCGTATATTGATTGGTTTGCGCAAAAGTTATAGTGCCTACAAAATAGGGGATAGATTTATTGCATTATTATTATTATTATTATTATTTTTTTTACTAGTAATGACAGCGATCTGCGATTTTTATCATGACTGCGATATTGCGGCGGACATATCGGACACTTTTGACACATTTTTGGGACCATTCACAATTATTCAGCGATCCGTGCTATAAAAATGCATTGATTACTGTATAAATGTGACTGGCAGGGAAGGGGTTAACCCCTAGGGGGCGCTGAAGGGGTTAACATGTTCCCTGGGAGTTATTCTAACTGTAGGGAGAGGTGATTGACAAGGGGAGGAGACCAATCGGTGTTTCTCTGTATTGAGAACATACTATCTATCTTCTCCTCTGACAGGACCGTGGATCTGTGTGTTTACATACACAGATCCACGGTCCTGCTGTGTTACCGGGAGATTGCGGGTGCCAGGCGGACATCGCGGCCGCCGGGCACGCGCACCGAATTCCCAGTAACACGGTGGGCGCGCGCGACCTATCACAGTCATCTGAGTACCTGAGTACCTGTCACGGTTCATCTGAGTAGCCGAGTACCTGTCACAGTACATCAGAGTACCCGAGTACCTGTCACAGTATGTCTGAGTACCCGATTACTTGAGTACCTGTCACAGCCCATCTGAGTACCCGAGTACCTGTCGCAGCCCATCTGAGTACCCGAGTACCTGAGTACCTGTCACAGCCCATCTGAGTACCCGAGTACCTGAGTACCTGTCACAGCCCATCTGAGTACACGAGTACCTGAGTACCTGTCACAGTATATCTGAGTACCCAAGTACCTGAGTACATGTCACAGTTCATCTGAGTACCCAAGTACCTTTCACAGTCCATCTGAGTACCCGAGTACCTGTCACAGCCCATATGAGTACCTGTCACAGTTCATCTGAGTACCTGAGTACCTGTCATAGTTCATCTGAGTACCTATCACAGTCATCTGATTACCTGTCACAGTCCATCTGAGTACCTGAGTACCTGTCACAGTTCATCTGAGTACCCGAGTACCTGTCACAGCCCATCTGAGTACCTGTCATGGCCCATCTAAGTAACTGTCACCACCCATCAGCGTACCCAAGTACCAGTCACCAGCCCATTAGAGTACCCGAGTACCTGTCACGTGGCCATCAGAGTACCCGAGTACCTGTCACCAGGCCATCAGAGTACCTGAGTACTTGTCACATGCCATCAGAGTACACGAGCACCAGTCACCAGACCATCAGAGTACCTGAGTACCTGTCACCAGCCCATCAGGGTACCCGAGTACCTGTCACCAGCCCATCAGAGTACCCGAATACCTGTCTCCAGCCCATCAGAGTACCCGAGTACCTGTCACGTGGCCATCAGAGTACCCGAGTACCTGTCACCAGGCCATCAGAGTACCTGAGTACTTGTCACAGGCCATCAGAGTACACGAGCACCAGTCACCAGACCATCAGAGTACCTGAGTACCTGTCACCAGCCCATCAGGGTACCCGAGTACCTGTCACCAGCCCATCAGGGTACCCGAGTACCTGTCACCAGCCCATCAGAGTAACCGAGTACATGTCTCCAGCCCATCAGAGTACCCGAATACCTATCTGCAGTCCATGCCTCATAGAATATACGTTGGGGTGTTTGCTTTCCAAAATGGGGTCATTTTGTGGGTAATTTCACTGTCCTGGTGCTCAAGGAACTTCAAAAGTGTGATGGGTAGGAATGAAATGAGATGAGATGTGTAATTTATTCTCCTAGAACGCCTGAAGATACTACTTCAATGTTGGGCCTCTGTATGTGGCCAGGCTGTGTAAAAGTCTCACACATGTGGTATCGCCATATTCAGGAGGAGTAGCAGAATGTGTTTTGGGAATGTATTTTTTGCTATATACATGCTATGTGTTAGAAATATCTTATACATTGACAACTTTGTGTAAAAAAAAAAAAGATTTTAATTTTCTTTCCACGTTTTCTGAAGACTTGTGTAAAAAAATTAACCGTTCAAAAGACTCATAATGCCTCATAGAATAGATGTTGGGGTGTTTGCTTTCCAAAATGGGGTCATTTTGTGGGTAGTTCCACTGTCCTGGTGTAATAGGTCGTTAGGAAATTAGAGGTGTAATTTATGCTCCAAAAACTCCTGACGGTACTCCCGGCATTTAGGCCTCTGTATGTGGCCAGGCTGTGTAAACATCTCACACATGTGGTATTGTCATACTCAGAGGAGTAGCAAAATGTGTTTTGGGGTGTCATTTTTGCTATATACATGCTTTGAGTTAGAAATATCTTATAAACTGACCACTTTGTGTAAAAAAAAAAAAGTTTTAATTTTCATTCCACGTTTTCCAAAGACTTGTGGAAAAAAATGAACCATTCAAAAGACTCATTATGCCTCATAGAATAGATGTCGGGGTGTTTGCTTTCCAAAACTGCTCCAGGGCCTTCACAAATGTAATAGGTCGTTAGGAAATTAGAGGTGTAATTTATGCTCCTAGAATCCCAAAAATTGTGGGAAAAAATCACAACTTCAAAAACTCACCATGCCTCTTACTAAATACCTTTGACTGTCTACTTGTCATTTGGGGAGTATTTGTACTTTCCTGACATTTCAGGGCCTCAAAAAATTAGATAGGCCATCAGTGCATCAGGTGTGATCAGGTGTGATACATGTTCAATGATTTGCAGCATAGCTTGTAGACTCTATAACTTTCACAGAGACTAAATAATATCCACTAATATGGGTTATTTTTACTAAAGAGATGTAGCAGTATAAATGTTGGCCCAAATTTATGAACAAAAATTACTTTTTTGCTAAGTTTTATCATAGAAACTAAAAAAAAATATTTTTTCAAAATTTTCGCTCTTTTTTCACTTATGTCGCAAAAAATAAAAAATCCAGTGGTGATTAAATACCGCCAAAAGAAAGATCCATTTGTATGAAAAAAAATGATAAAAAATTTTGTTTGGGTACAGTGTTGCATGACTGAATAACTCAAGTCAAGCTTTATTGTCATTCTACTACACGTAAGAACATACAGTAGAACGAAATGTCATATCTCACAGGGCCACTGTGCTACATACAAATTAAACATAATTATAAATAAATATACAAAGAATAAAATACCAATAAAAAAAACCTATACACATCTGGGAACTATGTAACTGTATATGTTTCCAAAAGTCTTTGTAGCAGCAAGTGTTTATAAAAGTGTCTAGTGCATATTCAAGATTAAAAAGGAGGGGATGTGAGATGTTCCTGGTCACAATTTATAGGTTGTAGAAAAGGTTTAAAAGAGGATTGGAGTTGAGGGCTCTCACAGCCTGGGGGAAAAACTGTTGAGCAGTCTGTCAGTCCTGGTTTTGATACTCCGGTACCTTCTACCTGATGGCAAGAGCTGAAAGAGACTGTGGCAGGGATGGGTAGGATCCCTCACAATACTGGTAGCTTTGCTGGAGCATCATGTATGGAAAATGTCCAGGATGGAGGGGAGAGGGACACCAATAATCTTTTCAGCCATCTTCACTAGCCACTGCAGGGTCTTGCGGTCAGCAGAACTGCAGTTCCCATACCAGTCAATGATGCAGCTGGTCAGCACGCTTTTAATGGTTCCCCTATAGAATGTAGTAAGGATAGGTGGAGGGAGACTGGCTTTTTTAAGGCAGCGGAGAAAATATAGGCACTGTTGTGCCTTCTTGGTTAGTGATGTTGGTTGTCCAGGTAAGATCCTCTGATATGTATAAATTTAATACTGCTCACTCTCTCCACAGTCAAGCTGTCAATGGTCAGTGGGGAGTGATCAACAGAATTTCTCCTGAAATCCATCACAACTTCCTTTGTTTTGTTTACATTAAGGAACAAGTTGTTTGTACTACACCATTTAACCAGTTGTTCCACTTCCTCTCTGTAGAGCGTTTCATCATTGTTGATGATGAGACCTACACAGTTGTGTCATCCGCAAACTTGATGATATGGTTGGAGCTAAACTTGACAGTACAGTCGTGGGTCAGCAGTGTGAAGAGCGGGCTGAGCACACATCCATGTGAGGCACCCCTGCTCAGTGTGTTAGTGCTCGACGTGCTGCAGCCAACACGAACTGACTGAGGTCTTCTGGTTAAAAAGTCGAGGATCCAATTACAGAGGGGCGGGTTGAGGCCCAGCGAGTTCAATTTAGTGATAAGTTTCTGAGGAATTATTGTATTAAATGCTGATCATTCAATGAACAGCTTTCTAACGTAAGAGTCTTTCTGTTCTGAGTAGGTAATAGGGATGAGCCGAACACCCCCGGGTTCAGTTCGCACCAGAACCTGCGACGGACCGAAAGTTTGCGAGAACGTTAGAACCCTATTAGTTACAATGGACACAAACGTTTGAAATCTAAAGTGCTAATTATAACGGCCAATATGCATGTTATTGTCATAAAACATGTTTGGGGACCCGGATCCTGCCCCAGGGGACATGTATCAATGCAAAACGAAGTTTTAAAAATGGAAGTTTTTAAGGGAGCAGTCATTTTAATGATGCATAAAGTGAAAAAAAAAAAAGTGAAATATTCCTTTAAATATGGTACCTGAGGGGTGTCTAAAGTATGCCTGTGAAGTGGCATGTGTTTCACGTGTTTAGAACTGTCCCTGCAAAAAATGAAATTTGTAAAGGAAAAAAAAAAGCCATTTAAAACTGCTTTAATGTCATGTCTTGTCCTGGCAATATGGATGAAAATCTTTGAGAAAAATGGCATGACTACCCCATCACCCCCCCCCCCCACCCCAGCCCATTACCAGCCCCTTTGGGTACGGATATTAAGGGGAACCCCGCACCCAAAATAAAAAATAAAACCCTATACCTAGGTTTGTTCTTAAAGTGGTGGGACACCCTGAAAACAAAAACTTTTAAAAATGTTAGTAACAATTTCAAATGAAAAAAAAAATTTTTTTTTTTTTTACTTACCAGAAATGGCTGTTGCTAGGCAGATTGTCCTAATCTGCCTCCTCCAGCATCGCGGTGATCTTCTCTCCTTCCGTCTTCTAGTGAATGGGGCGCAGTGTGTTATGGGAACTGTGTCCCACAACACATTGCGTTCCCCATTCACATATCCCACTCGTGCATGCGCAGTAGGCCGTGCGCTGACTCGCGCATACGCAGTAGGCCGCGCGCCGACTCGCGCATGCGCAGTAGGCCGCGCAAAGCCACTTCCCTTACTGAGGATGGCGGCACTGGATCCGGAACGCCGAGGGACATCTCGGCCTCCACGAACGGCATGGCGGGCGCCCTGGGAGGGTAAGTGTACTTATTAAAAGTCAGCAGCGACTTTTGTTTTAGCTGCTGACTTTTATTTTTTTTTTTTTAAGCTGAAACACCGCTTTAAGTAGAATCTGTTTGTAATTTTGAACAGGTCAATTTTTAAGTGTAGCTCCATCCAAAAAAAATCTATTTTTATTCTTTTTGGAGAACATAGGGAAGGGTTATCACCCCTGTAACATTTGTTTTGCTGTCTGTGCACCTGTTCAGAACATTTCACCTCACTTTCCATCCAATGACAAATGTTTTTGGAAAAGTGGGGTTTTTATTGAAACAAGGATTGGTGATAAAGCATCAGTAGAGAGGTACCTTTTTCCCAAATTAAATCTAACAGGATAGAATTTCCCTTCCTAGGGGTAGATTTCCTCTCACTTCCTGTTTTCTCCTTCCGTTTGCAAGTAGGAGTCGTTTCTAAGTTGGATGTTTGAAAGTAGAGGCCTGCCGTATATACTTTGCAGAAATTTGCCCCATTAGATGTTGGTGTTGCCACAACACTGTAAGCCCTCACAGCTATTCTTGGTGGGCACAGGAATGGGCCCTGCTGTGTATTATTAGATCAAGAATTGTAATTGCATGCACCTGTTGAACAGGGGCAGAAAAATTGGGCCTTTGGTGGTGGTGGTGGACGGTGTTGCCACAACACTGTAAGCCCTGACAGTTACTCTTGGTGGGCGCAGGAATGGGCCCTGCTGTGAATTATTAGATCAAGATTTGTAATTACACGCCCCTGTTAAACAGGGGCTGAAAAATTGGGCCTTTGGTGGTGGTGGTGGATGGTGTTGCCACAACACTGTAAGCCCTCACAGTTACTCTTGGTGGGCGCAGGATGGGGCCCTGCTGTGAATTATTAGATCAAGATTTGTAATTACACGCCCCTGTTAACCACTTCCGCCCCGGACCAATTGGCAGCCAAAGGACCAGGCCCCTTTTTGCGATTCGGCACTGCGTCGATTTAACTGACAATTGCGCGGTCGTGCGACGTGGATCCAAAACAAAATTGGCGTCCTTTTTTTCCCACAAATAGAGCTTTCTTTTGGTGGTATTTGATCGCCCCTGTGGTTTTTATTTTTTTGCGCTATAAACAAAAATAGAGCGACAATTTTGAAAAAAATGCAATATTTTTTACTTTTTGCTATAAGAAATATCCCCCAAAAATATAAAAAATTTTTTTTTTTCCTCAGTTTAGGCCGATACGTATTCTTCGACATATTTTTGGTAAAAAAAATCGCAATTAGCGATTATTGATTGGTTTGCACAAAAGTTATAGCGTTTACAAAATAGGGGATAGTTTTATAGCATTTTTATTAATATTTTTTTTTTTTTTACTAGTAATGGCGGCGATCAGCGATTTTTTTTTGCGACATTATGGCGGACACATCGGACATTTTTGACACATTTTTAGGACCATTGTCATTTATACAGCAATCAATGCTATTTAAATGCATTAATTCCTGTATAAATGACAGTTGTAGTGAAAGAGTTAACCACTAGGGGGAGGGGAGGGTTTATGGGCTGTGACTTGTGTGTTTTTTTACATTAGGGGCGGGGCTGATGTCTGACGTCATTGATCGGCTTTCCCGATGACAGCCAATTAATGACAGGCAGAGTAGGAAGCGCGGGGAGAGGTTTGTTTACACATACCTCTCCCCGTTCTTCAGCTCCGTAACCCGATCGCGGGACACCAGCGGCGATCGGGTCCGCTGGTCCCGCGGCCGGGGTCACGGAGCTCCCGACCGGGTCGTGAGCGCGCCGCTGGCGCGTGCAACCCACGGGCAGGGAATTAAAGGGGACGTACAGGTACGTGCTTTTGCCTGCCCGTGCCATTCTGTAGACGTATATCTACATGAGGCGGTCGGGAAGCGGTTAAACAGGGGCTGAAAAATTGGGCCTTTAGTGGTGGTGGTGGATGGAGTTGCCACAACACTGTAAGCCCTCACAGTTACTCTTGGTGGGTGCAGGAATTGGCCCTGCTGTGAATTATTAGATCAAGATTTGTAATTACACGCCCCTGTTAAACAACACAGGCACAACACTGCAACCCCTCACAGATACTGTACTTGGAGCACAGCAATGAGACCTGTTGCAAAGCATTGCATAAAAAATTGTAATTACACGCCCCTGTTAAACAGGGGCTGAAAAATTGTGCTTTAGGCACTGGTGCTGGTGCCACAACACTGCAACCCCTCACAGATACTGTACTTGGAGCACAGCAATCAGACGTTGCAAAAAAAATTGTAATTACACGCCCCTGTTAATCACTTGCCGACCGGCGCACGACGATATACGTCGGCAGAATGGCACGTACAGGCAGGAGGGCATATAGTGACGCCGATCTCTGCTCCCTGTGATTGGAGCAGAGATCAGCATTCACTAGCTGACAGCCACGCCCCCCCCACAGTAAGAAACACACCCCTAGGCATACTTAACCCTTACACTGCCCACCATAATGTCGCAGTCACAAAAAAAAATCGCAGATCGCCGCCATTACTAATAAAAAAAAATTATTAATAAAAATGCTATAAAACTATCCCCTATCTTGTAAACGCTATAACTTCTGCGCAAACCGATCAATAATCGCTTATTGCGATTTTTTTACCAAAAATATGTAGAAGAATACGTATCGGCCTAAACTGAGGAAAAAAAATGTTTTTTTTTAAAAAAAATTTGTGGATATTTATTATAGCAAAAAGTAAAAAATAATGCATTTTTTTCAAAATTGTCGCTCTATTTTTGTTTATAGCGCAAAAAATAAAAACCGCAGGGGCGATCAAATACCACCAAAAGAAAGCTCTATTTGTGGGAAAAAAAGCACGCCAATTTTGTTTTGGAGCCACGTCGCACGACCGCGCAATTGTCAGTTAAAGCGACGCAGTGCCGAATCACAAAAAGGGGCCTGGTCCTTTGGCTGCAAATTGGTCCGGTCTGAAAGTGGTTAAACAGGGGCTGAAAAATTGGGCCTTAGGCACTGGTGCTGGTGCCACAACACTGCAACCCCTCACAGATACTGTACTTGGAGCACAGCAATCAGACCTGTTGCAAAGCATTGCATAAAAATTGTAATTACACGCCCCTGTTAATCACTTGCCGACCGGCGCACGACGATATACGTCGGCAGAATGGCACGTACAGGCAGGAGGGCATATATATAAGTCTCTCCTTTAAGCCTGTCCGTGCCATCGGGAGCGCGCCGGGAGCGGCGCGCTCCCGCGCCGGTCGGGACCTCCGTGAGTCCGGTCGCGGTCCCCGCGGACTCGATCGCCACGGGGACCCCCGCGATCGTCTCACGGGAAGGCTGAACAGGGAGACGCGGAGATAAACAGCATCTCCCCGTTCTGCCTAGCAACTAGTGACGCCGATCTCTGCTCCCTGTGATTGGAGCAGAGATCAGCATTCACTAGCTGACAGCCACGCCCCCCCCACAGTAAGAAACACACCCCTAGGCATACTTAACCCTTACACTGCCCCCTTGTGGTTAACCCCTTCACTGCCAGTGTCATTTATACAGGAATCAATGCATTTAAATAGCATTGATTGCTGTATAAATGACAATGGTCCCAAAAATGTGTCAAAAATGTCCGATGTGTCCGCCATAATGTCGCAGTCACAAAAAAAAATCGCAGATCGCCACCATTACTAATAAAAAAAAATTATTAATAAAAATGCTATAAAACTATCCCCTATCTTGTAAACGCTATAACTTCTGCGCAAACCGATCAATAATCGCTTATTGCGATTTTTTTACCAAAAATACGTCGAAGAATACGTATCGGCCTAAACTGAGGAAAAAAATTTTTTTTTTTATATAGTTTTTGGGGATATTTATTATAGCAAAAAGTAAAAAATAATGCATTTTTTTCAAAATTGTCGCTCTATTTTTGTTTATAGCGCAAAAAATTAAAACCGCAGGGGCGATCAAATACCACCAAAAGAAAGCTCTATTTGTGGGAAAAAAAGGACGTCAATTTTGTTTGGGAGCCACGTCGCACGACCGCGCAATTGTCAGTTAAAGCGATGCAGTGCCGAATCACAAAAAGGGGCCTGGTCCTTTGGCTGCAAATTGGTCCGGTCTGAAAGTGGTTAAACAAGGGCTGAAAAATTGGGCCTTAGGCACTGGTGCTGGTGCCACAACACTGCAACCCCTCACAGATACTGTACTTGGAGCACAGCAATGAGACCTGTTGCAAAGCATTGCATAAAAAAATTGTAATTACACGCCTCTGTTAAACAGGGGCTGAAAAATTGGGCCTTAAGAACTTGTGCTGGTGCCACAACACTGCAACCCCTCACAGATACTGTACTTGGAGCACAGCAATGAGACCTGTTGCAAAGCATTGCATAAAAAATTGTAATTATACGCCCATTTTAAACAGGGCCTGAAAAATTGGGCCTTAGCTACTGGTGGTGGCACCCAGAAACAAAAATGTTCTTCCAAGCTATCATCAGGATCATTGAGAAGGAAGAGGATAGTCAGTTAACATAACAGGACAGTCACTCAGCATCAGCATAGGCAGTCTTGAAGGGATGTGACATTTCAAAATAAATTATTCTGTTATATCAGCTTCAGGTGCCTGGTAGCTGGTGGTGATCCAAGACTGATTCATCTTTATGAAGGTCAGTCGATCAACCAAGTCGGTGGACAGGCACACCCTGTGATCGATGACAAAGCCTCCAGCAGCACTGAATGTGCTTTCCGAAAGAACGCTGGATGCAGGACAGGCCAGTAGCTCAATTGCATACTGTGCAAGCTCTGGCCAGTGATCCATCCTCAAGACCCAGTAAGCCAGAGGATTTTTGGTGGGAAAGGTGTCCAAGTCTGACCTTGCCCCTAGGTATTCCTGCACCATGTATATCAGACGCTGGCGATGGTTGCTGGAACTGATAATACCTTGGGGCTGCGGACTAAAAAATTGTCTGAACGCATCGGTCAGACGTCCACCTTCCCCACCGCTCCTTCTGCTACTGACCGAAGCCTCAGCAACTCGTCGTCCAGGACCAGGAGTTTGTAACCTCCCAGTCTCTGCGAACGCGTTGCACAGACCTTTCTGCAAGGCCTCCCGGAGATGTCTCATCCTCTGCTCCCTCTGCGATGGCAAGATAAGGTCCGCAACCTTACCCTTGTACCGTGGATCAAGGAGAGTGGCCAGCCAGTAATGGTCCCTCTCCTTGATCCGAAGAATACGAGGATCCTTCCACAGGCTTTGCATGATCAGGGAGGCCATGCAACGTAGGTTAGCTGAGGCATTCGGTCCGGAGTCTTATGGGTCACTGAGGACGACATGATCCGCAGCCACTTCCTCCCAGCCATGTACAAGTCCACTGGTTTCTTGGGACTGTAAATCATCCCTAAAAGACTGCTGCTGCTGCTGCTGCTGCTGATGCTGAGTGCCAGGCTCCACCTCCATGCTGACACAATCCTCCTCTCCTCCTCCTCCTCCTCCTCATCCTCTTCCTGTGTGATGGGTTGGAGAGAAGGAACACTGTCTGGATAAAGGGGGCCTTGAGAGGCAAGGAAGGCCTCTGTTCTGCCTCAAGTGCCCTGTCCATTATTCCACGCAGCATATGCTCCAACAGGTGGACAAGAGGTACAGTGTCACTGATGCATGCACTGTCACTGCTCACCATCCTCGTGGCCTTCTCAAATGGTGACAGGACAGTGCATGCATCCCTGATCATGCTTCACTGGCGTGGGGAAAAAAAATCTGAGCTCCCCTGACCCTGTCCTGGTGCTGTAGTCGCACAGGTACTCATTGATGGCCCTCTGCTGCACGTGCAGTCGATGCAGCATGGCCAACGTTGAGTTCCACCTGGTGGGCATGTCACATATAAGGCGGTTCTTGGGCAGGTTCAACTCCTTTTGAAGCTCAGCCAGCCGAGCACTGGCATTATATGATCGGCGAAAATGCACACAGACTTTCCTGGCCTGCCTCAGGACATCCTGTAAGCCTGGGTACCTGCCCAAGAACTGCTGCACCACCAGGTTAAGGACGTGAGCCATACAGGGCACATGGGTCAGCTGTCCCTGTCGCAGGGCGGAGAGGAGGTTGGTGCCATTGTCACAAACCACTATTCCTGGCTTAAGCTGGCGTGGCGTCAACCACCTCTCGGCCTGCCCCTGCAGAGCTGACAGAACCTCTGCCCCAGTGTGGCTCCTGTCCCCCAAACACACCAGCGCAAGCACAGCATGGCATCTTTTTGCCTGCGTACTTGCGTAGCCCCTTGGACGCCTACGGAGCACCGCTGGTTCCGAGGACAGAGCACTCAAAGAGGCCATGGAGGAAGAAGAAGAGGAGGGGGTGGAGGAGAGAGGTGTGTTACAACCAGTAGTAGCATTTTGGAGGCGTGGTGGCGGAACAACCTCCAACACTACTGCACCTTGTCCTGCATCGTTCCCAGCTGCCAAAAGAGTGACCCAATGGGCCATGAAAGGTAACGTCCCTGTCCATGCCTGCTGGACCATGAGTCAGCGGTAATATGCACCTTACCGCTGAACGCCCTGTCCAGCGAGGCCAAGACATTGCCTTCCACGTGCCGGTAGAGAGACGGAATTGCCTTCCATGAGAAAAAGTGGCGTTTGGGAACCTAACACTGAGGAACCGCACATTGAACAAACTCACGGAAGGGGGCCGAGTCTACCAACTGAAAAGGCAGCAGTTGAAGTGCTAGCAATTTTGCCAAGCTAGCATTCAACCGCTGGGCATGTGGATGGCTGGGAGTAAACTTCTTTCAACAGTCCAGCAGCTGGGGCAGGGAAATTTGCCTGGTACAATCAGACGTCGGTGTACTGCTAGCAGAGTGCCCGCAAGTACTTGGCTGTGACACACCTAATTCTACACCTTCATTCCTCTCAGTGCAGCTTTCAGAGAGGACGGAAGGTATAGTGAGGTTGGAGATCCCAGCTGATGAGGAGCAAGGAGAGGTCCGCTTTGTTCTGTGGTGTGGGTCTTTAAGGTGCGCTTGCCAACGAGCTGCATGGCAGGTCAACATATGTCTGGTCATGCTTGTGGTGCCCAAGCGGCTGATGTTTTGGCCACGCGAGTTACGCTTGAGACATATGTTGCAAATAGCAGCGGTGCAATCTGATGCACTCGTCTCAAAAAAGGCCCACACCACTCCACAGGCGGAGCTCTGCGGTGTGATTCAGTTGGTGTGCTGGCCTCAAGCTTGCCCCCGGAGGGCATCCTGCCTCGTTGGAGATGTGCCGCCTCCTCCTCCTCCTCTCTCCGTTCAGGCACCCACGTGGAGTCAGTGACCCCATCATCCCCTCCCTCTTCACCACTGGAGCAAACCTGGCAGTAAGCTGCAGCTGGTGGAACATGACTGCCAGATTGCTGTCCTTGAGCATCCCCTTTCTCTGCGCTCAAGCTACTGCCTTCCTCTAGCTGGGTATCATCATCCGAGCCTTCAAAACGCTGGGCATCCTCCTGGAGCATGCACCCAACACTGTGCTCAAACAGTTCGGGGGACTCCTCAGGAGGACATGGTGGGTCTAGGTAAGGGGTGCCTGATCACATTGAGTACGCGTTGGCAGCTGCTTTGCCAGTACCCTGAGCCTGGGTGAGAGAGGATGAGGAGGGCTTGGTCATCCACTCTACCAAGCCTTCGGCATGATGCGGCTCAATATGTCCAGCTGCCGAAAATAAGGACAAGCGTGTCCCATGGCCACGTGCTGATGACGATGCACCGCATCCACAACCAGCACTGTTGTCTCTAGACCCAGAGCCTGCTTGCCCTGTTTTCTTGGCTCGTGACTGTCTGCCTCTCCTTGTTGGTCTTCCAGACATTGTAATGGCCTGCAGGGAGATGGGAAAACCAGCAATTGGGTAGTGTATATTGTGCTGGAGTCACACAGCACACACACTAACTCCTGCAGATGGCTGTCTTAGATGCCAACAGGGCAGAAGGGCAGATACAGGGTGACGTGGTTTAGTGTGCTGTGCTATACTCACACAGCACACACACACTAACTCCTGCAGATGACTGTCTTAGATGACAACAGGACAGAAGGGCAGATACAGGGTAAGGTGGTTTAGTGTGTTGTGCTATACTCACACAGCACACACACACTAACTCCTGCAGATGGCTGTCTTAGATGACAACAGGGCAGAAGGGCAGATACAGGGTGAGGTGGTTTAGTGTGCTGTGCTATACTCACACAGCACACACACACTAACTCCTGCAGATGGCTGTCTTAGATGACAACAGGGCAGAAGGGCAGATACAGGGTGAGGTGGTTTAGTGTGCTGTGCTATACTCACACAGCATACACACACTAACTCCTGCAGATGGCTGTCTTAGATGGCAACAGGGCAGAAGGGCAGATACAGGGTGAGGTGGTTTAGTGTGCTGTGCTAGACTCACACAGCACACACACACTAACTCCTGCAGATGGCTGTCTTAGATGACAACATGGCAGAAGGGCAGATACAGGGTAAGGTGGTTTAGTGTGCTGTGCTATACTCACACAGCACACACACACTAACTCCTGCAGATGGCTGTCTTAGATGACAACAGGGCAGAAGGGCAGATACAGGGTGAGGTGGTTTAGTGTGCTGTGCTAGATTCACACAGCACACACAAACTAACTCCTGCAGATGGCTGTCTTAGATGACAACAGGGCAGAAGGGCAGATACAGGGTAAGGTGGTTTAGTGTGCTGTGCTATACTCACACAGCACACACACACTAACTACTGCAGATGGCTGTCTTAGGTGACAACATGGCAGATACAGGGTAAGGTGGTTTAGTGTGCTGTGCTATACTCACACAGCACACACACACTAACTCCTGCAGATGGTTGTCTTAGGTGACAACAGAGTAGATACAGGGTAAGGTGGTTTAGTGTGCTACTGCTGTGCTATACTCACACAGCACGCACACACACACTAAAGCCCCATACACACGCTCGGATTATCCGAGGACCAGGTCCGTCGGATCATGTCCATCGTACTTTGTCCGATGTTGGTTTTGCGTACACACGGTCGGACAAAGTTGTCGGAAAATCCGATCATTCTGAACGTGGTGACGTTCGTTGCGTACGACGGGACTACGTAGAGGCTAGTAGCCAATAGCTTTGGTCTTGTAATGTGAACTGAGCATGCGTAGCACTTTGTCCGTCGGACAACCGTACACACGATCGGATTTGGTGTGATCGGACCGTGTTGTCGGCAAATCTATCCAGCGGGAGATAGGACTTTGTCCGTCGGACAATCCGACGTACACTGTCCGATGGTGCATACACACGGTCTGATTTTTCAACAACATTGTCCGATCGGACAGAATCCATGCAAAAATCCGACCGTGTGTATGGGGCTTAACTCCTGCAGATGGCTGGATTGGTAGAGAACAGCACTGAGAAGAGCAGACTATCCCTGCCTATTTTTCCTCTATCCCTACACTTTCCCCACAAGCAAAGGCTGAGAAGAATTGATTCACATATACTGTGTACATGTACAATACACTATCACTGTTCCTCAAGCCGGAACACACTACACGAGGCTGCCGACCTTATATAGTGTGGGGCGTGTACTAAACCCCCTGAGCTATAATTGGTCACAGGCATCCTGCCTGTGGCCAATTATTGCTCTCCTCGCCGCTGGCTCTATGATTGGCCAAGCATGCTTGCTCACAGTGCATGCTTGGCCAATCATCAGCCAGCAATGAACTGTGACTGGCGCAGTGCATTGTGGACCGTTCGCATCACACAAATTTGATGTGAACGGCCCTCAGAGTTCTGCCCTCGACGAGCGGACGAACGGCCGATGTTCGATTTGAACATGGGTTCAAATCGAACACCGGGCCCATCCCTAGTAGGTAAGGGCCAAGTGAAGAGTAGAAGATACTGCATCATCCATGGAACGGTTTGGACGGTATGCAAACTGTTATGGGTCCAGCATGTTTCAAAGACTGGACTTAATGTGATGCATGTCTAACCTCTCAAAGCACTTCATCATTATTGGTGTTAGTGCTATGGGACGATAGTCATTCAAACAGGACACAGGTGTCTTCTTTGGCACTGGAATTATGATGGTGGATTTAAGACACGCAGGGACAACCGCCTGCTCAGCGAAATGTTAAAGATATCTGTAAGGACATCTGTCAGCTGTACTGCACAGTCCCTCACTACACGTCCAGGTATGTCATCAGGGCCAGAAGCCTTCCGTCGGTTGATCCTGAACAGTGTCTTCCTTACCTCAGCTGGAGAAAAGCAGAGTGCCCGGTCGTTTCGGGATATGAGTAGTTTTTGTGAAGGTGTAATTGGCATTCCAAGTGTGAGAGCGCTGAAAGCTAAAAATTGATCTGGGCAAGAAGGGTGTATAAATGTCCTGTATTGAAGTGGTTAAAAACATTTTTGGGGATCTTTATTCTAGCAAAAAGTAAAAAATATTGTTTTTTTTTTCAAAATTGTTGCTGTTTTTTTGCTTATATCGCAAAAAAAAAAAAACGCAGAGCTGATGAAATACCACCAAAAGAAAGCTCTATTTGTGGGAAAAAAGGGACACACATTTCGTTTGGGTACAGCATCGCATGACTGCGCAATTACCAGTTAAAGCGACGCAGTGCCAAATTGTAAAAAGTGCTCTGGTCAGGAAGGGGATAAAATCTTCCCAGGGATGAAGTGGTTAAGGCACCCTCGGCTTGTATTTTACCCATAGGTGTGCGCAGCCTATTGCACACTAAAAAACTCAAAGCCCCAGTGAATAGTAAGTGTGGCCAAATTGTGTTTACAGTTGGAGGGGCTCAAAGGGACGTGTTTAAATAAAACAAAAGCCTTCCTGTACCTATAAAATATGCTTTTAGTCTGCCTCTTTCACACTGATGTGTTGTGATTGAACCGAACTAGGGATGGTCCGAACACCCCCCGGTTCGGTTCGCACCAGAACACAAGAGCAGGCAAAAAGTTCTATTCTAGCGAACATGCAAACCCTATTAAAGTCTATGGGACACAAACATGAAACAACAAAGTTCTAATTTTAAAGGCTTTAAAAAGTGTATGGGGGCCTGGCTACTGCCCAAGGGGACATGTATCAACGCAAAATTTTTTACTGTTTTTTCAGGAGCAGCGATTTTAATAATGCTAGTGAAACAATAAAAATTAAATATTCCTTTAAATATCGTGCCTGGGGGTCCACTTAGTCTGCCTGTAAAGTGGCGCATCTGTGCAATGTATAGAACATTAGTAAAAAGGAAAAGAGTAGTGGCGCGCAGAGGGTTAAAATTAAACTAAAAACAGGTGAGAGGAATAAGGTAAAATACAATAAAATCCAATTGGGTGGTGAATAAAGATGGTGAAAGTGAATTCACAAGGTAAAACCAATGATTAAGATGGTGAATCGCATAGGAATAAATGTCATCAAAACATCATAAACATAAAAAGATACAAATATCATATAAGATATAAATGAAGTGAATAGTGACTGTGGTTTAAAAACACACAACGTAAAAATTCCTAAAATTGAAACTCTGATTCAAAATATAGCAAAGTGATAAATTATAGCAATGTGGTAAATAAACGCAGTGAGGGCGGTAAAAGTGCAGTAAAGTGGCTAAGACACTGCTGGGAGAATAAATAATAGACAAAAGTGTCTAAAAATAACTGAAGTGGATGATAAAAGTGAATAAATAACTGAAGTGGAGAAAAATGCAAATAAGTCGCAAGCTAAAAACGCATCACAAAAGAATATGTTTTAAAATGGTGAATAGTCCATATAAACACGGGTGCAGGTGACAGTCCGTTCCCAGAGTCAAGTGCAACAAGGTATTTTCCTGCTGACTGTGCAGTAGTAGTTTGTTTGTGACTATCTTGTGCAGTTTGGAGCAGCGGTGTGTGATCCTGGTGGGGGTGCTAAGGTTGGCCCCTTACCTTACGGCTGTAAGGTTACAGCATGGGTTACAGTGGGTCTTTGAGGGTCCCTGGTATCTTTCCTCCTTTAAGGGCTCCAGACTGTGTCCCGGTTCTTAATGGTGCTTGGGTTGCATCCAATACAGGGGGAGGGAGGGGGGCGCTCACATCAGTATAAAAGAGAGGAATGAAGTAGCCTCATGGTGTAGTATGTTTAACATCAAAAGTGGTTTATTTGGTACAGGTAAAATAATTCACATTAAAAGCAAGGGGGGTACTCACATTCTTAAATGAGTCAAGAAATAGTGTACAAACGAGCGGCGAGCTCGGTGTTGCGTCACTTCCGGTTGGTCAGATTAGGCTGTAGTCCCGACGCGTGTTCGTCACCGATCACGTGACTTCTTCAGGAAGAACATTGTATAGAACATTGCCGCAGCAAAATAAAATTTCTAAAGAAAAAAAAATTCATTTAAACTTGCTCGCAGTTGTAATGTATTGCCGTCTCCTGGCAATAAAGATTTAAAATCAAGAAAAAAAACAGCGTAGGGTCCCCCCAGTCTATACCAGGCCCTTTGGAAAGTCTCTGGTGCTAGCTGTCCTACATGCGACTACTGAGCCCTCCTGGCAGCAGCTGCCCTTCTCCACTGCCCCTACCACCACAGTTCATACCTCTGGCTCTGCATCTATCTCAGACTGCATCCTCCAAGTCCTCCAAGGCATGTCTTCCTAGTTTTCTCAGGTCTGTGCATGTCCCTCATCAGCCCTCCTGGCTGCGCCCAGTTGTTCCTCTCCCTGAAGACTTGCCTGGCAGTGCTCTCTCCTGCTGACTAGACATGTGCAAAAGGAAAAAATTCGTTTTGTTTAGTTTCGTTTTAATTCGTTAATTAATTAATTTCGTTTAGTTAGATTCGTTACATTTGTTAAATTCGTTTTCGGATTTCGTTTAGTTTTCGACCGATTTTCGAATTCGAAAATATTTTGCGACCCGACTTTGGGTCCACGTATCTCGGGGGTTACTTGGTGATAGAAACACCAAATTTGGATATGTTGTACTGCGTTTGCATACCAAATTTGGGGTTTCTAGCTACAAGTGGCCCCGAGATATGTGGCCCCAAAGTCGGGTCGAAAAATGTAATTCTCTCTTGCAGAAAAGTGCTTGACATTTTGCGACCCGACTTTGGGGCCACGTATCTCGGGGCCACTTATAGCTAGAAACCCCAGATTTGGTATGCAAACACAGTAGAACTAGCACTACAACCTCTCTAAATTTGGTTTATTCTCTAAAATAATTTCAACCAGATTTGAAAATATTTCAACTGCATTTGAAATTATTTCAACCGAATTCGAAAATATTTTGCGACCCGACTTTGGGTCCAGGTATCTCGGGGTTACTTGGTTGATAGAAACCCCAAAGGAGAGGTTGTAGTGCTAGTTTTACTGTGTTTGCATACCAAATTTGGGGTTTCTAGCTTTAAGTGGCCCCGAGATACGTGGCCCCAAAGTCGGCTCACAAAATGTAATTCTCTGCTGTAGAAAAGTACTTGACATATCCCCCATATCTGGGGGTCACTTGGTGCTAGGAACCCCATAACTTGTGGCAGGTGACATGGCAAGTGGACAATCCACAACTTGGTCACGTGGCAGGTCACGTGGCACTTGTGGTCGGTGACGTGGCACTCATGGCAGGTGTCTTGGCGCTTGTGGCAGGTGTTGTGGCAAGTGGACAATGACATACAGCATATGTACTTGCCTTGCGATCGACATCCGTGACAGCCATTTCACATCCTTTTTTTTTTATGTGACAGATGTATATAAGTAAATAACCATCTTCCAAAATGTATAATTCAAATAGAAAAGATTAGGACAGAATAGAAAAAAATATATAATTTAATAGCAGATCTCCTGTAGACTATTAACAGCCATTTCACTTCTTTTTTTTTTTGCAGATCTTCTGCAGACTGTTAGAATCAATTTCATTTTTTTTTTTCAAAGTCGGGTCGCAAAATATTTTAGAATCCGCTTGAAATAGTATCAACATGATTTGAAATTATTTCAACTGCATTTGAAATTTTTTCAACTGCATTTGAAATTTTTTCAACTGCATTTGAAATTTTTTCAACTGCATTTGAAATTTTTTCAACTGCATTTGAAATTTTTTCAACTGCATTTGAAATTTTTTCAACTGAATTTGAAAATATTTTGCGACCTGACTTTGGGTCCACGTATCTCGGGGTTACTTGGTGATAGAAATAGTTTCTAATGCAGATGAAATATTTTCAAATCTGGTTGAAATAGTTTCTAATGCAGTTGAAATAGTTTCTAATGCAGATGAAATATTTTCAAATCTGGTTGAAATAGTTTCTAATGCAGTTGAAATAGTTTCTAATGCAGTTGAAATAATTTCAACCAGATTTGAAAATATTTCAACTGCATTTGAAAATATTTCAACTGCATTTGAAAATATTTCAACTGCATTTGAAAATATTTCAACTGCATTTGAAAATATTTCAACCGAATTCGAAAATATTTTGCGACCCGACTTTGGGTCCACGTATCTCGGGGTTACTTGGTGATAGAAATAGTTTCTAATGCAGTTGAAATATTTTCAAATCTGGTAGAAATAGTTTCTAATGCAGTTGAAATAGTTTCTAATGCAGTTGAAATAGTTTCTAATGCTGTTGAAATAATTTCAACCAGATTTGAAAATATTTCAACTGCATTTGAAATTATTTCAACCGAATTCGAAAATATTTTATGACCCGACTTTGGGTCCACGTATCTCGGGGCCACTTATAGCTATAAACCCCAAATTTGGTATGCAAACACAGTAGAACTAGCACTACAACCTCTCCAAATTTCTATCACCAAGTAACCCCGAGATACGTGGACCCAAAGTCGGGTCGCAAAATATTTTCGAATCCGGTTGAAATAGTTTCAAATGCGGTTGAAATCATTTCAAATGCAGTTGAAATAATTTCGAATCATGTTGATACTATTTCAAGCGGATTCGAAAATATTTTCCCATCCGAATTTGAAAAAAAAAAATGAAATTGATTCTAACAGTATGCAAAAGATCTGCAAAAAAAAGTGAAATGGCTGTTAATAGTCTACAGGAGATCTGCTAAAAAAAGAAATAGATGCTAATAGTCTGCAGGAGATCTGGTGAGAAAACGAAATAGATACTAATTGTCTGCAGGAGATCTGCAAAAAAAAAGTGAAATGGTTGTTAATAGTCTACAGGAGATCTGCTAAAAAAAGAAATAGATGCTAATAGTCTGCAGGAGATCTGGTGAGAAAACGAAATAGATACTAATCGTCTGTAGTTGTAGTGCTAGTTCTACTGTGTTTGCATACCAAATTTGGGGTTTCTAGCTACAAGTGGCCCCGAGATACGTGGCCCCAAAGTCGGGTCACAAAATGTAATTCTCTGCTGCAGAAAAGTACTTGACATATCGCCCCTATCTTGGGGTCACTTGGTGCTAGGAACCCCACAACTTGTGGCAGGTGACGTGGCAAGTGGACTATCCACAACTTGGTCTCGTGGCCGGTCATGTGGCACTCGTGGCCGGTCATGTGGCACGCGTGGCCGGTCACGTGGCACTCGTGGCAGGTGTCGTGCCACTCGTGGCAGGTGTCGTGGCACTTGTGGCAAGTGAACAATACACAACTTGTGGCAGGTGATGTGGCAAGTGGACAATGACATACAGCATATGTACTTGCCTTGCGATCGACATCCGTGTTTCGTTTTAATTCGTTAATTAATTCATTTTGTTTAGTTAGATTCGTTAAATTCGTTTTCGGATTTTGTTTCGTTTTTGACCGAATTCGAAAAATCAGTCGCATTTGAAATTATTTCAACCGGATTTGAAAATATTTCAACCGGATTTGAAAATATTTCAACCGGATTTAAAAATATTTCAACCGAATTTAAAAATATTTCTACTGGATTTGAAATTATTTCAACTGCATTAGAAACTATTTCAACCAGATTTGAAACAGTTTCTAATGCAGTTGAAATAGTTTCTAATGCAGTTGAAATATTTTCAAATCTGGTTGAAATAGTTTCTAATGCAGTTGAAATAGTTTCTAATGCAGATGAAATATTTTCAAATCTGGTTGAAATAGTTTCTAATGCAGTTGAAATACTTTCTAATGCAGTTGAAATACTTTCTAATGCAGTTGAAATAATTTCAACCAGATTTGAAAATATTTCAACCAGATTTGAAAATATTTCAACTGCATTTGAAATTATTTCAACCGAATTTGAAAATATTTTGCGACCCGACTTTGGGTCCAGGTATCTCGGGGTTACTTGGTTGATAGAAACCCCAAAGGAGAGGTTGTAGTGCTAGTTTTACTGTGTTTGCATACCAAATTTGGGGTTTCTAGCTTTAAGTGGCCCCGAGATACGTGGCCCCAAAGTCGGCTCACAAAATGTAATTCTCTGCTGTAGAAAAGTACTTGACATATCCCCCATATCTGGGGGTCACTTGGTGCTAGGAACCCCATAACTTGTGGCAGGTGACATGGCAAGTGGACAATCCACAACTTGGTCACGTGGCAGGTCACGTGGCACTTGTGGTCGGTGACGTGGCACTCATGGCAGGTGTCTTGGCGCTTGTGGCAGGTGTTGTGGCAAGTGGACAATGACATACAGCATATGTACTTGCCTTGCGATCGACATCCGTGACAGCCATTTCACATCCTTTTTTTTTTTATGTGACAGATGTATATAAGTAAATAACCATCTTCCAAAATGTATAATTCAAATAGAAAAGATTAGGACAGAATAGAAAAAAATATATAATTTAATAGCAGATCTCCTGTAGACTATTAACAGCCATTTCACTTCTTTTTTTTTTTTGCAGATCTTCTGCAGACTGTTAGAATCAATTTCATTTTTTTTTTTTCAAAGTCGGGTCGCAAAATATTTTAGAATCCGCTTGAAATAGTATCAACATGATTTGAAATTATTTCAACTGCATTTGAAATTTTTTCAACTGCATTTGAAATTTTTTCAACTGCATTTGAAATTTTTTCAACTGCATTTGAAATTTTTTCAACTGCATTTGAAATTTTTTCAACCGAATTTGAAAATATTTTGCGACCTGACTTTGGGTCCACGTATCTCGGGGTTACTTGGTGATAGAAATAGTTTCTAATGCAGATGAAATATTTTCAAATCTGGTTGAAATAGTTTCTAATGCAGTTGAAATAGTTTCTAATGCAGATGAAATATTTTCAAATCTGGTTGAAATAGTTTCTAATGCAGTTGAAATAGTTTCTAATGCAGTTGAAATAATTTCAACCAGATTTGAAAATATTTCAACTGCATTTGAAAATATTTCAACCGAATTCGAAAATATTTTGCGACCCGACTTTGGGTCCACGTATCTCGGGGTTACTTGGTGATAGAAATAGTTTCTAATGCAGTTGAAATATTTTCAAATCTGGTAGAAATAGTTTCTAATGCAGTTGAAATAGTTTCTAATGCAGTTGAAATAGTTTCTAATGCTGTTGAAATAATTTCAACCAGATTTGAAAATATTTCAACTGCATTTGAAATTATTTCAACCGAATTCGAAAATATTTAATGACCCGACTTTGGGTCCACGTATCTCGGGGTCACTTGGTGATATAACCCCCAAATTTAGAGAGGTTGTAGTGCTAGTTCTACTGTGTTTGCATACCAAATTTGGGGTTTCTAGCTATAAGTGGCCCCGAGATATGTGGCCCCAAAGTCGGGTCACAAAATGTAATTCTCTGCTGTAGAAAAGTACTTGACATATCCCCCATATCTGGGGGTCACTTGGTGCTAGGAACCCCATAACTTGTGGCAGGTGACATGGCAAGTGGACAATCCACAACTTGGTCACGTGGCAGGTCACGTGGCACTTGTGGTCGGTCACGTGGCACTTGTGGTCGGTCACGTGGCACTCATGGCAGGTGTCTTGGCACTTGTGGCAGGTGTTGTGGCAAGTGGACAATGACATACAGCATATGTACTTGCCTTGCGATCGAAATCCGTGACAGCTATTTCACATCTTTTTTTTTTATGTGACAGATGTATATAAGTAAATAACCATCTTCCAAAATTTATAATTCAAATAGAAAAGATTAGAACAGAATAGAAAAAAAAATATATAATTTAATAGCAGATCTCCTGTAGACTATTAACAGCCATTTCACTTTTTTTTTTTGCAGATCTTCTGCAGACTGTTAGAATCAATTTCATTTTTTTTTTCAAAGTCGGGTCGCAAAATATTTTAGAATCCGCTTGAAATAGTATCAACATGATTTGAAATTTTTTCAACTGCATTTGAAATTTTTTCAACCGAATTCGAAAATATTTTGCGACCTGACTTTGGGTCCACGTATCTCGGGGTTACTTGGTGATAGAAATAGTTTCTAATGCAGATGAAATATTTTCAAATCTGGTTGACATAGTTTCTAATGCAGTTGAAATAGTTTCTAATGCAGATGAAATATTTTCAAATCTGGTTGAAATAGTTTCTAATGCAGTTGAAATATTTTCAAATCTGGTTGAAATAGTTTCTAATGCAGTTGAAATAATTTCAACCAGATTTGAAAATATTTCAACTGCATTTGAAAATATTTCAACCGAATTCGAAAATATTTTGCGACCCGACTTTGGGTCCACGTATCTCGGGGATACTTGGTGATAGAAATAGTTTCTAATGCAGATGAAATATTTTCAAATCTGGTAGAAATAGTTTCTAATGCAGTTGAAATAGTTTCTAATGCTGTTGAAATAATTTCAACCAGATTTGAAAATATTTCAACTGCATTTGAAATTATTTCAACCGAATTCGAAAATATTTTGCGACCCGACTTTGGGTCCACGTATCTCGGGGTTACTTGGTGATAGAAATAGTTTCTAATGCAGATGAAATATTTTCAAATCTGGTTGAAATAGTTTCTAATGCAGTTGAAATAGTTTCTAATGCAGATGAAATATTTTCAAATCTGGTTGAAATAGTTTCTAATGCAGTTGAAATATTTTCAAATCTGGTTGAAATAGTTTCTAATTCAGTTGAAATAATTTCAACTGCATTTGAAAATATTTCAACTGCATTTGAAAATATTTCAACTACATTTGAAAATATTTCAACTGCATTTGAAATTATTTCAACCGAATTCGAAAATATTTTGCGACCCGACTTTGGGTCCACGTATCTCGGGGTCACTTGGTGATATAAACCCCAAATTTGGAGAGGTTGTAGTGCTAGTTCTACTGTGTTTGCATACCAAAGTCGGGTCACAAAATGTCAAGCACTTTTCTGCAGCAGAGAATGACATTTTTCGACCCGACTTTGGGGCCACATATCTCGGGGCCACTTGTAGCTAGAAACCCCAAATTTGGTATGCAAACACAGTAGAACTAGCACTATAACATATCCAAAAATTTTCTATCAGTGATAAGGTTTCTATCACTAAGTGACCCTGAGATATTTCGAATTTCGTCCGCGATTTTTCGATTCGAAAAAAAATCGGATTCGGTTAAATTCGTTAGTATTGTAATTCGGTAATTCGGATGCATCCGAATGTCCGAATAATGAAAAATTAATGAAAAATTCGTCCGAATATCGATTACGAACATAACGAAATGCACATGTCTACTGCTGACCTCTCTTGCTCCTCCTGTGCCTCTTGTCCAGGACACCCCTGTGGTTTGTACGAGGGTCCCATCCACACCTTAACCAAGGCCCAAGGTCACCAAGAACACTGTAACCCTTCACATTTACTCTTGTTGGGCAGAGAAACAGGCCCTGCAGTTAAAAATTTGTGAAAAAATGTAACAGGTGCAGAGAAATTGGGGCTTTGGAGGTTTGCGGTGTCTGAACACTGTAACCCCGCACAGTTACTCTTGGTGGGTGCAGGAACTGGTCCTGCTGTTGAAAATTATTTAAAAAATTGAAATTACAAAAAATTGGGCTGTAGCTGTTGGTGGTGCTCTAAATCAAAAATATTGCTGGAAGCTAGCATAATCAAGATTCATGAATAGGATAGGCAGCATAGGCAGTCTTCAAGGGATCCCAGATCCCTAGCAAATTCAATCAGTTACATCAGCATCAGGGGCTTGATAGCTGATGATCCAGGACTGATTAATTTTGATAAATGTAAGCCTATCAACGGAGTCTGTGGACAGGCACAGTCTTTGATCCATTACAAACCATCCAGCAGCACTGAATGTCCATTCAGAAAGCAGGACAGGCCAGTAGCTCGATTGCATATTGAGCAAGTTCTGGCCAGTGGTACATCCTCAAGACCCAGTAGATGCTCGGTTTGAAAGGTCTCAAAGTCTGCTCTTGCCCCTAGATTCTCCTGCACCATATAATGCAGATGCTGCCGATGGCTGCTTAAACCTAACAGCCCTGGGCATTGACGACTAAAGAATTATTAAAAGGCATCGGTCAGCTGGCCACCTTCTCCACCGCTCCTCCTCTGACCGAAAAAAGCCTCAGAAACACGTTGTCCATGACCAGAAAATAGGCCTCACAGGGTCTGGAAAGGCGTTACACAAAGTTTTCTTCAAGGAGTCCTGAAGCTGTTTCATCCTCTGCTCCCTCTGCAAAGGCAGGATGAGCTCTGCAACTTTACCCTTGTAACGTGGATCAAGAAGGGTTGCCAGCCAGTAAGGATCTCTCTCCTTAATACCACGAATCCTGGGGTCCTTTCACAGGCTTTGCAGAATCTGGGAGCTCATGCAGTGTAAGATTGAAGAGGCATGAGATTCTGAGTCCTCTGGGTCACTAAGGATGACATCGTCAGGAACTACCTCCTCCTAGTCACGTACAACTCCTTGGGTTTCTGGGGAACCATCCCTTGAAGACTGCTGCGAGTTATCCTCTACATTCATGCTGACACAATCCTCCTCCTCCTCCTCTTCCCCCTGTGTGTTTGGCGCCCCAGAGGAATAGAATCTGCATAAAGGGGCCCTTGAGAGGAAAGGAAGTCCTCCTCTTCCTCCCGCTGTTCTGCCTCAAGTGCACTGTCCATGATTCCACAAAGCTTGTGCTCCAGCAGGAAGACTAGAGGGACAGTGTCACTGATGCATGCATTGTTGCTGCTCCCCATCCTTGTGGCCTCCTCAAATGGTGACAGGACAGTGCATGCATCCTTAATCAGTAGTCACTGGCATGGCAAAAAGAAGCCAAGCTCCCCTGAGCCTGTCCTGGTGCCATACTCACACAGGTACTCATTGATGGCCCTCTGCTGTGTGTGGAGTTGCTGCAGCATTGCCAATGTCGCTCAAACTGCCGTGGTGTCAACCACCTCTGAGCCTGCCCCTGCAGAGCTGACAGAATCACTGCCCCAGCATGGCTCCTGTCCCCTAGACAGACCAACTGAAGCACCACATGGCATCTTTTAGCCTGACTGCTTGCATAGCTCCTTGAACGCTAAGGGAGCACTGCTGGTTCAGAGGACAATTCAGCATAAGAGGCCATAGAGGAAGAATAAGAGGAGGGGGTGGAGCAGACAGATGTGGCACAATCACCACCAGCTTTTTGGAAGCATGGTGATGGAACAAGCTCCAACACTGAACCCTGTCCTGCATCCTTCCCAGCTGCCAGCAGAGTTACCCAGTGCACCGTGAAGAAAAGGTAACATCCCTGACCATGCCTGCTGGACCAAGAGTCAGCGGTAATGTGAACCTTGCTGCTGACCGCTCTGTCCCACAAGGCCAAAACATTGCCTTCCACATGACGGTAGAGAGCTGGAATGGCCTTACGTGAAAATTATTATTTTTGGAACCTGCCACTGTGGTACAGCACATTCCATAAATTCACGAAAGGGGGCAGAGTCTACCTGATTAAAAGGCAGCAGTTGTAGTGCTTTTTTTTACGGTTCAGCAACTGGGGTAGCAAAATTTGCCTACTGAAATGAACAGGTGATGTACTGCTAGCAGATAGGTGCCACAAATACTTGCAGCCAATTGCTATACCTTCATTCTTCTCAGTGCAGGTTTTTGAGAGGACTGGAGGTATAGTAGGGGTTAAGATCCCAGATGAGGATTAAGAAGAAGTCGCTTTTTTATGATATGGATCTTTCAGGTACTGTTGCCAATGGACTGCATAGCAGGTCATCATATGTCAAGCATGTGGTGCCCAAGAGAGTGGGGTTCTGGCCACGCTTGATCCACTTCAGACAGAGATTGAAAACAGCAATGATGCAATCTACTTCACATGTGTTGAAAAATGCCCACAGCAATGAACTTTTAGAAGTTAGCGGGGAGTCAGCAATGCCCTGCACCTGTGGAGGCCTGTGGTGTGATGCAATAGGGTGGCTGCCCTTAAGCTGGCCCCTGGAGGACATTCCACCTTGTTGGAGTTGTGCCTCCTCCTCACTTTCCTCCTCCCTTCTCTCAGGCACCCAAGTATAGTCAGTGACCTCATCATCCCCTCCCTCCTCATCACTGGAGCAAACTTGGCTTTATGCTGCAGCTGGGGGAACATGACTGCTAGTTTCTTGTCCTTCTGTGGAACCCCCTCTCTCTAGGCTCACATTACTCCCTTCCTCAAAATCGGAGCATTCAAATTGCTGCGCATCCTCCAGGAGCATGTAACTGACACTATGGTCGAATAATTTTGGTGACTCCTCCGTGCATGATGGTGGGGCTACAGAAGGGCTAACTGTGGACAAGGAGCTGGTGGAATAGTCGGCTTTGGCAGCTGTGTTGGAAGGTAAACTAGTATGAGCCTGGGTGACAGAGGGTGAGGAGGCTAAGTTATCCATTCCACCAACTCTTCTGCATGTTGTGGCTCAATAACATGGCCAGCAGCAGAAAAAAGGACAAGCGTGCCCCGCCTGCAGAGGATGGATGCACCATGTCTGCGACCACCATCTTTCACTGTAGATAAAGAGGCTGCTTGCCCTCTTTTAGTGGCCTGTGAGCATCTGCCTCCTTGGTTGCCTTCCGGACATAATGGGGATTTTTTTTCACACCGCACTACACTGTATTATATACTGTACAATGACTGCACTATATTATATACTGTACACCGCCTGCACTGTATTATATAATGTACACCACCTGCACTGTATTATATACTGTACACTGACTGCAATGTATTATATATTGTACACCGCCTGCGCTGTATTTTATACTGTACACTGACTGCAATGTATTATATACTGTACACACTGTATTATATACTGTGTACACCACCTGCACTGTAGTATATACTGTAACTGTCTGCACTGTGTTATATACTGTACACCGCCTGCCCTGTATTATATACTGTAACTGCCTGCACTGTATTATATACTGTACACTGCCTGCACTGTAATATATACTGTACCCTGCCTGCACTGTATTATATACTGTACACCGCTTGTACTGTATTATTCACTGTACACTGCCTGCACTGTATTATATACTGTACACTGACTGCAATGTATTATATATTGTACACCTCCTGCACTGTATTATATAATGTATACTGTCTGCATTGCATAATATACTGTACACTGCCTGCACTGTATTATATACTGTCCCCTGCCTGCACTGTAATATAAACTGTACCCTGCCTGCACTCTATATATATATATATATATATATATATATATATATATACTACACTGACTACACGCTCTATCAACTCACTGACTAACCTGCCTAATCTATCTCACATTCTATACAACACACTACATACTGCCTCCATGTAAGCAGCCTTATATAGGCATGGGATTAGCCCCTGAGCCATGATTGGCCAAAGGCACCCTGCCTTTGGCCAATCATAGCTCTCACAGCACATTGCGCTGTGATTGGCCAAAGCATGCAGGTCAGGTGCATGCTTTAGCCAATCAGCAGCACATGCACTGCGATCTCACAGTGCATTATTGGGCACTCAAATTTTCCACAAATTCACCATATGTCCATTTGTTCTGCGACCGGTATACTAGCCCAAACAGGAAGGTTTGAGAGGTTGTCACAAGTATTTGCAGGCACCTCTAGGTACCAGCACTTCATATGAATCCAAAATAATGACACCATTGTGCTATGGAATTATTGATGCTTAGAATTTCAAACAGTAAAACCATCATAATCCTTCTTGGCAACAACAGGTATGCTTCATCCGTGCTGACCTCTTCAGATAGGGAAATCTTTCTACCAAACAACAAAATAAAAACAAGAGGGCACAAGGCATTACCTGATGAAAAGTTTAATAAAAACACAAAAATGTGCTGAATGCATGCTCACAAAAAGCTAAAGACAAATGGGTGTTGTATAAATGGAACCCTAGTGACAGAGAGGTCAAGATGTGGATACCGAAACCTAGACATCACGCAAATTTCATGGACGCCCTCCAAGAACAGGATGACAGTCCTGTAGCCATCTTTCGACTATAGCACGTTCGACAAGTGGTTAAGGATCACCTTAATATGGCAAAAGATTTATGATCACATTGCACTTCATACTTGCAGCTGTTTGCCCCCCCTGTCACCACTTCCTCCAGTATTAAGCCCCATACACACGGTCGGATTTTCGCATGGATTCTGTCCGATCGGACAATGTTGTTGAAAAATCAGACCGTGTGTATGCACCATCGAACAGTGTACGTCGTATTGTCCGACGGACAAAGTCCTATCTCCTGCTGGATAGATTTTCCGACAACACGGTCCGATCACACCAAATCCGATCGTGTGTATGGTAGTCCGACCGGACAAAGTGCTACGCATGCTCAGATCACATTACAAGACCAAAGCTATTGGCTACTAGCCTCTACGTAGTTCCGTCGTAGGCAACAAACGTCACCACGTTCAGAATGATCGGATTTTCCGACAACTTTGTCCGACCGTGTGTACGCAAAACCAACATCAGACAAAGTATGACGGACATGGTCTGACGGACCTGGTCCTCGGATAATCCGCGCGTGTGTATGGGGCTTTAGAGTCTCTATAAAGAGAACTATGTTCTCACTGAGCATTATACATTTGTATCTGTCCATAAAGCCTGTGGAACACGGGGACATGACCTTAAACTAGCTGGAGGAAAGTTCAATTATTATTTTACTGAAAGAATAGTTGATGCTTGGAATAGACTTCCAGCAAAGGTAGTGAATTAGTCAATAGTAAGTGGTTTTAAACATGCTTGGGACAAACATAGATCTATACTGAGACAAAAAAGTAAAAACAAAAAAAATGTATACACTATATTGTTAAAAGAGTTGCAAGCCAGGACTCCGAGCCAGGCATTCTTGTCCAACATCAGTGCCTAATCTCACAAATGCAATTCTAGAAGATTGGTCAAACATTCCCATGGACACACTCCTAAACCTTGTGGACAGCCTTCCCAGAAGAGTTGAAGCTGTTATAGCTGCAAAGGGTTGGCCAACTCATTATTGAACCCTACAGACTAATGCCCCGTACACACAGTCGGAAAATCCGACCACAAAATCCATCGGATTTTTTCAGACGGATTTTGTCCGACACTGGTGTTGCATACACACGGTCGGACAAAGTTGTCGGAAAATCCGATCATTCTGAACGTGGTGACGTTTGTTGCCTACGACGGGACTACGTAGAGGCTAGTAGCCAATAGCTTTGGTCTTGTAATGTGATCTGAGCATGCGTGGCACTTTGTCCGTCGGAATTCGCTACACACAATCGGAAAAAGTCCGATAGGACTTTGTTGTCGGAAAATTTGAGAGCAGGAGATAAAACTTTGTCCGTCGGAAAATCCGACGGAAAAAGTCCGATGGAGCCTACACACGGTCGGAATTTCCGACAACATTGTCCAATAGGACATTTTCCGCCGGAAAATCCGACCGTGTGTACGGGGCATAAGACTGGGATGCCATTAAAGTGCATGTAAAGGCAGGTGTCCCAAAACATTTGACAATATAGTATATATATATGTAACCTGGGGGACAGGTAGCAGGTACAAAGCTCCCTGGGATGAGCTGTTTATTTAGGCACAGATACCAAATCCACTTGAGGTAGTGAAAACAGTGCTGGGTTTATTGGTTTTAAATACAAGTCCATACACAGGTGCTGCACAGTCTTCCAGAAAACATATCAAAACAGAAATAACAAAACAAAAGTCCTAGCCGTGTCTCGGCTCTAACTATACCATACACCGTCTCTAACTATCAAGCTGAGCAAGCCTACCGCTTGTCAGTTTCTGTAAAGAGTTTTAAAGGGTTTTACCAACCTTTTGGCTCCTCACAAACCATCCCTGTTTGTGTGTCCCAGGCAGAGAGCAAAGGCTGTTTGCTCAGGTGAGCTTAAATTAACCTGGAGAGGAGGACTAAGATCCGAACTGGATCTTGTATCAGAGACCTCTGAATGTGTATGAGAGGAGCCTGGGAGATGTATAAACCCCGAACAAGACTTCTCCTGGCTCTCTCTGGGACGCTCTGCTACATATCCTCCCCCCTTGTTTCAACCCCAGGGTTGGAACACCTGTGGCCCAACAGGAGTGAACACGGGACAGGGCATCTACATTCCCCATCTCCACACCTGGCCTGTGTTTTACGGTGAAGGAGTAATCCTGTAGAGCCAAAAACCACCGGTTCACCCGTCTATTAGTCTCCTTCTTTTGGGCCATCCATTTCAGGGGAGCATGGTCAGTTATTAAGTCAAACTGACGCCCTAACAAATAGTACCTGAGCGCGTCCACGGCCCACTTTATGGCTAAACATTCCTTTTCAATGACTGCATACTTTTTCTCATGGTCATTGAGCTTTCTGCTTAGGTACACGACAGGGTGTTCTTCCCCATTGTATACCTGTGATAGTACTGCCCCGATACCAACATCAGATGCATCCTTCTGAACCAAAAACTCTCTGGAGAAATCGGGAGAGTACAGTACTGGCTGTGCACACAGAGCCTTCTTCAGGACCTGGAAAGACTCCTCTGCTACTGGGGACCATTTCACCATTACAGAATCTTTCCCTTTCGTAAGGTCTGTCAGAGGGGCAGCTATAGTTGCAAAATTTGGGATAAATCTTCTATAATACCCCGCAATACCAAGAAAGGCCCTGACCTGCTTCTTGTTTGCAGGGCGTGGCCATTCCTGGATGGCTGCTATTTTACTCACTTGAGGTTTTATGACACCACGGCCAATAGTATAGCCCAAATACTTGGCTTCCTCTAGACCAATGGCACATTTTTTTGGATTTGCCGTAAAACCTTCTTTGAAGAGGGAATCAAGAACAGCCTGGACACGAGGCAAGTGAGACTCCCAGTCAGTACTATGTACCACTATGTCATCTAGATAGGCTGCTGCATATCGTCGGTGGAGTTTTAGGGTCCTGTCCATGGCCCTCTGAAATGTTGCGGGGGCATTTTGCAACCCAAAAGGCATTTTTTTATATTGGAAGGAACCGTCTGGGGTCACAAACGCAGTCTTCTCTTTGGCGCTACCAGTTAGGGGTATTTGCCAATACCCTTTTGTCAAGTCCAAAGTGGTAAGATAGCGAGCCTTGCCAAGTCGGTCTATAAGTTCGTCTACTCTGGGCATTGGGTATGTGTCAAACTTTGTCACTGCATTAAGCTTCCTGAAGTCGTTACAGAACCTCCACGTGCCATCCGGTTTTGGGACTAACACGATGGGGCTAGACCAGTCACTATTGGATTCCTCAATGACATCTAGCTCCAACATTTTTTTAACTTCCTTGCTGATGTCCTTTCTCCTCGCTTCAGGAATTCGGTAAGGTTTGAGCTTGACACGTACCCCAGGTTCAGTAACAATATCATGCTGAACTGCTGAAGTCGTGCCAGGTAACTCTGAAAACTTCTCTCTATTCCTTATCAGGAATTCTCTAGTGTCCTGTTTTTGGGAATATGAGAGGGTGTCTGGAATCGTGACCTCAGGGATGAGAGGGGACTCAGTACCCGTAGGCGTTACTGGGAGAGGCCTTGCAGTTAACGCCATTCTATCCTTCCAGGGTTTTAACAGGTTTATATGGTAAACCTGTTCGGGCTTCCTTTTTCCTGGTTGATAAACTTTGTAATTGACCTCCCCAACTCTCTCAATTACTTCAAAGGGACCCTGCCACTTAGCAAGGAACTTGCTCTCAACAGTGGGAACTAACACCAGGACCCTGTCACCAGGTGAGAAAACACGGAGTTGGCCCCCCTGTTGTATATTCTCTGTTGGGCTGCCTGGGCCTGCAGTAAGTGTTCTTTTACCACTGGCATGATTGCTGCAATCCTCTCCTGCATTTGGGCAATATGCTCAATGACACTTTTATGGGGTGTCTGTTCTCCCTCCCAAGTTTCTTTGGCTATGTCTAAGAGTCCCCGAGGGTGTCTCCCATAAAGCAACTCAAATGGGGAGTACCCCGTAGAGGACTGGGGAACCTCCCTGATGGCAAACATCAAGTATGGTATCAGGAAGTCCCAGTTTTTCCCATCCTTGTCCACAACCTTTTTTAACATGCTCTTTAACGTCTTATTGAAGCGTTCCACTAAGCCATCCGTTTGAGGATGATACACTGAGGTTCGCAGCTGCGTCACCTTAAATAACTTGCAGAGCTCCCTAGTTATTCGCGACATAAACGGGGTGCCCTGGTCTGTAAGGATTTCTTTCGGGATGCCAACCCGACTGAACACCATAAACAGTTCTTTGGCAATGTTTTTAGCAGACGCGGCGCGTAAGGGAACTGCTTCAGGGTAGCGGGTAGCATAATCCATGATTACGAAGATATGCTGATGACCCCTGGCAGACTTGGGAAGTGGGCCCACAAGGTCCATGGCAATCCTCTCAAAGGGCACTTCAATGATAGGCAAAGGTACTAAAGGACTTCGGAAGTGGGATAGTGGGGCTGACATCTGACACACAGGACAGGATTGACAATAATTCTTAACATCTTTCTGTATTCCGGGCCAGTAAAACCTGCGCAACACCCTTTCAGTCGTTTTTTCAACCCTTAAATGGCCTCCTAGCAAGTGCCCATGGGCAAGTTCTAACACCAGCCGTCTGTATGGCTTAGGGACCACCAACTGTTCAACCACTTCATCATTCATTTTACATACACGATACAGTAAATCCTCATTGCTGCTGAAATAAGGAAAACAGGGCCTGTCCCCGGGTTCGACAGGTACATCATTAATCACTATTACATTTTCCCAGGCCCTGGAAAGGGTAAGGTCTTTTCTCTGCTCAGTAACAAAATTTTCCTTATGCACATTAAGGTCATCAAACTCTAACATAGGCTCGGGGTCAGCAGACGGCTGTCCGGCTCTACTGGTAGTAGGGACTTCCTCAGGGTCCTCCAGCTCTCCTGCCATAACCGATAGAGGAAAACCCGGGGAGCCCTGAGAAGAGTCCTCTGAACCCACCTTGTCAGTAGTGGCCAGGAATTCTGGCTCTGCGACTGAGTTGGGTACTGCGACCGGGTTGGGATGATCCCACAGTTCCCAGAACTTAGGGAAGTCCCTACCAATGATGGCCTCATGCACCAAGTGGGGAACAAGTCCAACCGGATGGGTCACTGTACCTAAACCAGTTTTAAACTGAACAGTGGTTACAGGATACTCCCGGGTATTCCCATGTATACAGATCACAGCAACATTTTTAGCATGATAATTCACAGGTTCAATAATTTCAGCTGTAACCAAAGTCACTAGACTTCCAGCGTCCAGCAAGGCTGTAATAGGCTTATCATTCACAGTCATTTGGCACATTGGTTTTCTCATATTTGGGGTTGCAGTACATGAAACCGCTGCAAACATAGACTGCCTTCTAATAGATAAATCACACTGCATTGGTTCATCTGTCAATGGACAATTTGCCGCAACATGTCCCATTTCTTGGCAACGAAAACACCTGACGTTTCCCCAGTTTGGTTTGCTGACAGGCACCGGCTTCCCTTGTTTGGGAGGCCAAGCTTCAGTCCTGGCACCAAAAAATCCTCCCCCCTATTTCCTTGCCATGCTTACCACCCACTTCCCCTGGAACAGTCTTACCGGTTGCCTGGGGAGACCGTGGCTTTGGGCGGAAAGTCCGTGCGGCTGTAGGGGTGGTGACCAGGTTCTTTGCAGCAAAATACCTTTCAACAAGTTCCACCAGGTGGTTTGCCGAATTGGGGTCTCCTTGACTCACCCACTCCTGCAGGGGAATGGGTAGTGACCTCAGAAACTGGTCCATGACCACACGCTCCACTATTTGTGGCCCAGACAGGGACTCCAGCTGTAGCCATTTCCTCACCAGGTGAATTAGGTCGAACATCTGCGATCTTGGGGGCTTCTCGTCTTGGAAGGACCAACTGTGGACCCGCTGTGCTCGTACTGCCAAAGTGACACCAAGTCGTGCCAGTATTTCCTGTTTGACCTTTTCATAGTCTGCTGCTTCTGCTGACTCCAAATCATAGTAGGCCTTCTGCGATTCCCCAGTAAGCAACGGGGCGACCAGTCCTGCCCACTGGGTTTTAGGCCAACCTTCCCTCTCAGCGGTCCGTTCAAACGTTAGCAGAAAGGCCTCTGGATCATCATCTGTAGTCATCTTGGACAAAAAGCGAGCCACATGGATGGCTGAGGGCTTGTCTCCAATATTATCAATGTTAGCAGGTGACCACTGTGCTATTGTCTCCACAACCTCAGACAAGGTTTTCCTATCTGCTTTTGCATCAGTGGCTAGCTGTTCAAACAGCCTCTGCGATTGCTCCTGTGCGATAGCATTAGCTTGCTGTTGTGCCGCATGGAGTGCAGCGTTTGTTTTCTGCTGTGCAGCGTTTGCTTGCTGTAGTGCAGCATTTGTTTTCTGCTGTTCAGCGGTTGCTTGCTGTTGTGCAGCGTTTGCTTGCTGCTGTGCAGCGTGGAGTGCAGCGTTTGTTTTCTGCAGTGCAGCGTTTGTTTGCTGTTGCGCAGCGTTGGATATCATCAACTGTTTTAGGATTTCCTCCATGTTTAGTCACTCTAGGTACTGGCCTTTTAAGTAGTAACTTACTACAGCTGCCCGCTGAAATCCACCATATGTAACCTGGGGGACAGGTAGCAGGTACAAAGCTCCCTGGGATGAGCTGTTTATTTAGGCACAGATACCAAATCCACTTGAGGTAGTGAAAACAGTGCTGGGTTTATTGGTTTTAAATACAAGTCCATACACAGGTGCTGCACAGTCTTCCAGAAAACATATCAAAACAGAAATAACAAAACAAAAGTCCTAGCCGTGTCTCGGCTCTAACTATACCATACACCGTCTCTAACTATCAAGCTGAGCAAGCCTACCGCTTGTCAGTTTCTGTAAAGAGCTTTAAAGGGTTTTACCAACCTTTTGGCTCCTCACAAACCATCCCTGTTTGTGTGTCCCAGGCAGAGAGCAAAGGCTGTTTGCTCAGGTGAGCTTAAATTAGCCTGGAGAGGAGGACTAAGATCCGAACTGGATCTTGTATCAGAGACCTCTGAATGTGTATGAGAGGAGCCTGGGAGATGTATAAACCCCGAACAAGACTTCTCCTGGCTCTCTCTGGGACGCTCTGCTACATATATATATATATATATATATATATTAAAAAAAATAGGCAGTCTTGATGGACCACTTTCTCTTTTTTCTGCCATAACTTCTCTAATTTTCTATATTTCTATTTTAAATATGATGGGTTACCTTTTATTCAGCATCCAGCAGCATGGCCCGATTCCATGCATCTATCCCTTTTTGCTTTATAATATTTATTCCCAGCCCTCACTGGAGAGTTTTGTTTTTTTAAACAGGAGACCTATTCTGCAGTGAGCTGAATAAGGAATACATTTGCTGGAAACAGATGTTTTAAAATACAACAGGATGTACTCAGAGCCAGGGGGCTACCAAGGGAAGTAAATACTCCCACACCCTAATTCCTACCACCACCACTGCATCTAATGATTCAAAGGATTAAAATTCAAAAAAACTTTAAAGCTGTTTTGAAATTAGCTGAGTCTGCTTTCCATTTCCCAAGCAGTGCCTCTTCTGGAAGTGGAGATTGGTGATCTCTGGATCACTGATTCAGCAAAGCAGCCTATGCATGCGCAAACCAGTCTTGTAGTTGTATGGATTT
The DNA here is from genome assembly GCA_028564925.1 of Lithobates sylvaticus. Classification (NCBI taxonomy): domain Eukaryota; kingdom Metazoa; phylum Chordata; class Amphibia; order Anura; family Ranidae; genus Lithobates; species Lithobates sylvaticus. The sequence continues at coordinate 306,154,837 of CM053026.1, read as the reverse complement.
CGGTTTAAAGAAATAGGTTTTTAGATTATTATTTTTTTAATTCATGCAGTGATTTTGTGTGTGTGTTGGGGTGGGATGTCCCTAGCCGGAGGGGGACTTTAAGATTATTGGATCTCCCCAACTGTATACAGTATATTAAACCACTGCACCTAAAAAAAATATGCTGGTTAAGAAAAATAGCAGCTTGATTAACTTTTTCATTTTACTAACATTGGCAACTAATTAAATTTGAACCAGCCAAGCTTGTATAAATACCCTCCAGGTGGAAATCCTACTGGATTGTAAGTCATGGGGTATGCATTCATGTTATCACCATTTATATGTGTAAAGATTCATTTTGGTAACATTTTCCCCTTATGACTGACTACCAGTGTCTTTTATTGTATCTGTAGTTGAATATAGAAATCTATATCATAATGACACTGTCACTGACAAATAACATATTATACAACTCATTACAATTTAATCATAGGTTGTTATGATCTAGTCACATCATGTAGGTTACTGTGTAATAATTTAATTATAGAAAATAACAGACTTACAGTGCATGTTTCAGGATTAGACAGCAAACAAACCTTCTGCCGCACTGTTTTGTACTATTAGTGCTCAGCCAAATCCAAATCACTCTTTTGCAGAGGGTTGCCAAGGAGATCATATTGAAACAAAATGAAAAAAAAAAAAAAAAGGACAGTAATGACACATGGTCATTGTGGTTAAAGGCTATGCAGTTTGACAAAATCATCAAAAGTTACAAATCTTTTTTCATTATTAGAAGCAGTTCAAAAAAGATGAACAGGAAGTACATGGAGCTGCATCTGAGATCTGCGTGCCATCACCTATTTACAATAGGCACTACTAAATGATATCTAATAAAAAAAAATATTTTTTCCCCCTTTTTTCATAATCTAAAAAACTAAAACAAATGCGCCTTCCTTGTAGTAGGATGTGTACATGCAGATATATTCGAGAGAGAGAAACATGCCTTATAAAATGACACATTGAAATCCTAATGTTTGTATTGCCCAAATAAAGCCATGACTGTTTAACCCATTCATGACCATAGGTCACTGAGATCTAGATGCTTGAACCAAATTTAGCAGCATGAGTATGAGTTAACTTGAAAATATACTTTACAGCTAATTTGACTTTCTACGTAATACTTACAATTTATATAAGGCTTTTATGTTGTCCAATGTTTTAATGAATGCTTTGCTAATATATTTTATCATAAACTGACAATATTAACCACTTCCCGCCTGCTGTATTCAAAATGACGGTTGCAGGGTGGTTGTGTTATCCTGACTGGGAGTCATATGACGTCCAGCAGGATAAGCCGCGAGGGCGCGCAGTGCAGCGATCGGTAGTGCGGTGTGTCACTCCAATAACAGCTGGTCACATCGTAACCAGGAAGTGCCATTTATTCGCTTTTCCTCTATTCACACTGACAAGGCACAAGAAGAGGAAAGCCGATTAGTAGCTCTCCTGACAGAGGGGGTCTGCCTTGTAATTAGCGCATTGATTATCAGTGCAGGCCCATCAAGGATTCCCACTAGAGCCTACCAGGAATGCCAACCCATGCCCATCAGGGATGCCAATCAGTGCCCATCAAGGATGCCAATCAGTGCCCATCAGTAATGCCCGTCAGGGCCTCCTCATCAGTGCTGCCTATCAGAGCCATCTATCAGTGTCCATCTGTGTCACCCATCGGTGCCCACCTATAAGTGCCCATCAGTGCCACCTATCAGTGCACATGAGTGCCCTTCAGTGCTGCCTATCAGTGCTGCATATCAGTGCCACCTATCAGTGCCCATCATTGCTGCATATCAGTGCCGCCTATCAGTGCCCATTAGTGCTGCATATTAGTGCCTCACCATCAGTGCCCATCAGTGCCCATCAATGCCGCCTCATCAGTGCTACTCATTGCTGCCTCATCAGTGCCTGTCACTGCAGCCTTGCCAGTGAAGTAGAAAACATACTTATTTACAAAGTTTTATAACAGAAACATAGAAGAAAAAAAAAATTTCAACATTTTTCTGTCTTTTTTTTGTTTAGCAAAAAAAAAAAATCCCAGTGGTGATCAATTACCACCAAAAAAAAAATCTCTATTTGTGGGAACAGTGTTGCATGACTGCAAAATTGTCATTCAAATTGCGATAGCGCTGAAAGCTGAAAATTGGCCTGGGCAGGAAGAGGGCAAAAGTGAAATGGTTAATTGATTATTTTTTAAATTTGTTTTCATTTAGGTTTAGATACAGGTTTGGACGGAAGTTTGGGGACATGGTAAACCAATGTGCTCCTTTGCTGCCATAGCTACCAACTACCAATCATGCACTTCCTGACTCTAAACCAGTGTTTCTCAACTCCAGTCCTCAAGGCGCCCCAACAGGTCATGTTTTCAGGATTTCCATTATTTTGCACAGGTGATTTGATCAGTTTCACTGCCTTAGTAATTACCAAGGCCGTTTCATCTGAGGGAAATCCTGAAAACATGACCTGTTGGGGCGTCTTGAGGACTGGAGTTGAGAAACAATCTTCTAAACATAGGTCAGATGGCTTACATTGGCCAGTGTGGGGGGGGGGGGGCTTTGTTAGGTGCCAGACCCTCACTATAGAAAGGTAGGGATCTCAGTCAGCAACCATATTGATAACATGATTAGATGGGATAGGGAACGTATATAGAGTGCTACTGATAAAGTGCATAAGGACAGATTAGTATAAGGCCTGTAGGCCTGTAGGCACTGGTCTCTTACAGTAAACCCTGTAAATAGTCTTGTTTTTTTTTTGTTTTAGTTACAAACGTGTTATAATTACCTGCTCTGTGCATGGTTTTGTACAGAACAGCCCGGGATCCTCCTCCTCTTGGGTCCCCCTCCGGTGCTCCAGGCTCCTCCCTCCTGCCAGGTTCCCCCAGAGCAAGCAGCTTGCAACAGGGGCACCGAAGCAGGCACGTTCCTGAGCCACTGCTCTGTGTGTCCAGCCACGACACTGCCCTGCCCCCTATGTCTCCTGATTGCCTCACTTGCTGTGGTTAACAACAGCAGGAGCCAGTGACTCCCCCTGCTGCCAAAAGCCAACCAGGAGCGCAAGTCCCTGGAGAGGCAAGGCTCTTTTGGACATCGCTGGATTGAGAGGGGGCTCAGGTAAGTATTAGGGGGGCTGGGGGGGGGGGGGGTGCTGCACACAAAAGGTCTTTTACTTTCATGCATAGATGCATGAAGGTAAAACACCTTGTGCCTTTACCGTCACTTTAATGTCTTTAAGGTAATTCTGTGTATCTTTTCGAATTTGGGTTTGTGATAAAGGAAAGACTTTTACATTTTCATGCTGCTGATATGTGTCCTGCAGCTTCTTTAAAGCCCCCTCACATGCATCGTCTACATTCAAGCTGAATATGTTTTTTTAAAAGGGTAAATGCACTATTTCTTCAGGCTGCAATTGCTGCATTTATTTTTTTCCCACAGCCTGTCAATGTCCTCATGCCTTGCAGTCATAGCAGGCTGCATTTTTCACAGGGCATACTTTCTAATTTCTTCCGGCTGCAATTTCTTGTCACAGCCTGTCTGACACGCACTTCACCGATAACTATCTGCATGTGTTTTTTCCCAATGCATATTTAATATTTTTTCTGTCTGTGTTTTTAAAGGCTTTTTTTTTGTAAAAACGGTGTAATATTCCTGTTAATGTGCACAGAAGCATTTTTTTCCCTTTGGGATAGCATGTACCCAAGTCATTTGCAGACAGGGGATTGTTGGAAACAATATATATCACCTGCTTATATGAGATTTTCTAACTGGAATTACATTTACTTTAAAATGCTATGTTTGAGTTGTTTGAATTGCAGTGCTGGTTTAAATTTTCTTATGTGCCCTGCACAGATCTGTACTTCCAAAAATCCTTTTAAGGAGCGATATCTGTTGGCAGTGTAGTGCTTAGCAGCGAATGAGCCACTGGTGATGATGGGTCCTATGTTCTGCCATGACTCTAATGTGTGGTTATAGACTAAAAAATGTTAACTCCTGTGCATTTAAAGTGGTTGTAATCCTAAAAAATACACAAACATGCTCATGTCCCTTTAAGGCACGAGATATAGAGCAGTGCTTTTGCCATGTCAATTGTCCCTTTCTATGTTGTACAATACCTGGCTGATCCTGCCTGTTCCTGTCTTCCCCTCTGTAAACTGACCATGTTTATCATGGCTGCTGATCTCTGATAGCATGGTCAAATTACGTGCTTCCATCATCCTGATCTGTCCTTAGCGACTCTGCATCTCCCCCCTCCTCCTGTCTCTTTTGTAGTCTCTGTGAGAGCCAATCTCCTCCCCACCCCTCCCCTCCCTTTGCTCTCATGCCTGTGTAATTCTATTCCCTGAAGCTGATCCAGTGCTTGTAAAGTAAAGAAACATGTATTAATTACTTTGATCTGCTCTGTTTTAGGTCCCTGTTCAGTACAGTGTGTGTGTTTTCCTAAAAGTATCATGCTAAATACCTTCTTTGTAGAGCCCTGCTGTGCAGTCATGTGACCTCCCTTTGCCAGCTTGCATTCATCAGAGGGAAATCTTAGCCCCTCAAACTGCACTCACTTACTCTGGAAGGGAAGCAGAGGGAGGTCACATGACAGGACAGCAGGGCTCTGCAAAAAAGGTATTTAACACACACACTGTACTGAACAGGGACCTAAAACAGAGGGTGAAAATAATAAGTACATATGACTTTACAACCACTTTAAGTGATAGCAGGCTATCATTCTAAAATAATGCACAGGGATAAGGCCACAAACAGCTGGATAGTTTAGCAGCCTCTAGTGTAGAGTCCTAGATATAGTGTGTAAGTAAATGTAGGCTTGGCCGGCAGCCAGGCCGGTTTTGAATCTGGGTCAAGGTGAGTGATCCAGGGAGGCTGGATGACTCATCGGGCAGCACTTTTGATACCTCCCCTTACTTGCTGGGACCTTAGAGAAGTTTCCAGAAGAATGGGAGGGAGGTTAGGTGGAGCTGCCTGGAGTATTGAGGAGGGCCCCAGCCAATCCCCAGCAAAATGGGCTGGCAGGGGGTAGGTCCCTATTCAATACTCAGTTAGGCAGAGGCAGTGTGGCATTTAGGTGGAAGCTGGAGATGGAGTGCTGATGAGGCTGTCGGAGGTCCTTGAGGGTAACCCCTAGGTGCTTGAGATATCCTCTCAAAACACCAGGAGGAGTCATGTCCAGAGGCACAGAAACAAGAGTGAGTACAGCAGGAGCAAGCGAGCACATCCAGGAATCTGGGAGGACTGTGAGAAGTAGCCAAGAGGCCTAGTGAAAGGGGGCAGCTGCAGCCAGGTGGGCTGGCAGTGCCTGAAGAGGTGGTGCTGGGATCAGTAGCCACAGGAATGTAGCTGGACACTGGATTTTTCTCTACACACCCAAGGGGCCCAGAGTCCCTGCCTGTAAAGGGCTTTTGCTTAATCTGGCCTTGCCAGATATAATAAACAGTGTTCCAGCTGGGTCTGAGTTGTTCCACAAGCAAGCGATGTGCTGGAGGAAGCGGAGTGTATAAGAGAGTGTATATAGTTAGAGTGTCCCTGAAGAGACTGTGTTCCAGTCAACTGGGCTTCCAATAATTCTGCTATTCCCATCCAAGTCTATTAACCCCTAAATAAAAAATAAAAATAAAAATCTGCTGGACTGTTTCCTGTCTCAAGCGAGCCTGTGGAAATTTAGTGTGCCTGGCTGTATATTCCTATTCACCAGTGGCTCCTACGGTGGATGCACTACAATAGCAAATTAGTTAAATATATTATGGCAATTTAATTTAACATGGTGTAAACCAACAAACAGATAATTGCACAGGTTTAAAGTAATATTAAGCAGGGCCAAGCTCCATTGTAACTTTGGACGAACACGCAAACACCGTTAATGGGACACGAACATGAAAAATCAAAAGTGCTAATTTTAAAGGCTTATATTCACGTTATTGTCATAAAAAGTGTTTGGGGACCTGGGTCCTGCCCCAGGGGACATGTATCAATGCAAAAAAAAGTTTTAAAAATGGCCATTTTTTTGGGGAGCAGTGATTTTAATAATGCCTAATATGAAACAATAAAAATGAAATATTCCTTTAAATATCATGCCTGGGGGGTGTCTATAGTATGCCTGTAAAGTGGCGCAGTTTTCCCCTGTTTAGAACCGTACCACAGCAAAATTCTATTTCTAAAGGAAAAAGGTAATTTAACCACTTCAGCCCTGGTGTATTTGGCTGCTCAATGACCAGAGCAATTTTTACAATTTGACACTGCGCTGCTTTAACTGGAAATTGCGTGGTAATGCAATGCTGTACCCAAACATAATTTGCGTCCTTTTTTTCCCACAAATAGAGCTTTCTTTTGATGGTATTTTATTACGAAAAATACAGAAAATTTAGAAAAAATATATTTTCTACTTTTTGTTATAAAAAAAATTCAATAAACTCAAATTTAGTCATACATTTAGGCCAAAATGTATTCAGCAACATGTCTTTGGTAAACAAAAAGGTCAATACGCGTATATTTATTGGTTTGCTCAAAAGTTATAGCTTCTACAAACTAGGGTACATTTTCAGGGTTTACGCAGCTTTTAGTTTATGACTGCCCATCTCATTTCTTGAGGTGCTAAAATGGCAGGGCAGTACAACCCCCCCCCCCCCCCCCCACAATGACCCCATTGAATATTGAATTCTTTTGTCACAAGTGATTGAAAAATTACAAAAAAATAAATAAAAATTACCCAAAGTTGTCACTAAATTATCAACTAGATGATGAAAAATACGTTCTGCTGCTTCTCCTGAGTATGGGATACCTCATGAGTGAGACTTTTTGGGAGCCTTTTTGGAAGCCTAGCCGCATACAGGACCCTGAAAACCAAGCACCGCCTTCAGGATTTCTAAGGGTGTACATTTTTGATTTCACTCCTCACTACCTATCACAGTTTCAAAGGCCATAAAATACCAAGATAGCACAAAACACCCCCAAATGACCCCATTTTGGAAAGTAGACACCCCAAGCTATTTGATGAGAGGCATGTTGAGTCAGCTCACATTTGCAGCGCTATACAAATCAATCATTCATTCAGTCCATGGAATATTTTATATTTTGCCACAAGTTGCGGGAAAATGAAAAATGTATCTATTGCTCAAACATGTGAAACTACACCACAAAATTAATTCTGCTGCTTCTCCTGAGTACGGGGATACCACATGTGTGAGACTTTTTGGGAGCTTAGCCATGTACTGGACCCAAAAACCAATCACGCCTTCAGGATTTCTAAGGGAGTACATTTTTTTCTATTTCACTCCTCACTACCTATCACAGTTTTGGAGGCCATGAAATGCCTAGATAGCACACCCCCCCCCCCCCCCCCCCCCCCCCCCCCCCCCCAAATTACCCCATTTTGGAAAGTAGACAACCAAAATATTTGCTGAGAGGCATGTTGAGTGTTTTGCAGATCTCACTTTTCATCATTTTCAAAAATAAATTAGATCTGAAAAATACTCACCATGCCTCTTAGCAAATACCTTGGGGTGTCTACTTTCCAAAATTGGGTCATTGTTTTTTTTTGTGCTATCTGGACATTTCAGAGCCTTTGTAACTGTGATAGGTAGTAAGGAGTAAAATCAAAATGTTACGCCTTCAGGAAGCCTGAAGGCGGTGATTGTTTTTTGGGGTCCTGTGCGTGGCTAGGCTCCCAAAAAGTCTCACACATGTGGTAGCCCCATACTCAGGAGAAGCAGCAGAATGTAATGTATTTTGGGGTGTAATTCCTCATATAACCATGCCATGTTTGCACATTTGTGTAAAAAAAAAAAAGAAAAATTAAAATTTTACTGCAACTGCAAAAATATAAAATATTTCATGGACTCAACATGCCTCTCAGCAAAAAGCTTGGGGTGTCTTCTTTCCAAAATGGGGTAATTTGTAGGGTTTTTGTGCTATCTTGACATTTCTGGGCCTTCGAAGCTGTGATAGGTAGTGAGGATTGAAATCAAAAATTTACACCCTTAGAAATCCTGAAGGCGGTGATTGGTTTTCGAGGTCCTGTATGTCGCTAGGCTCCCAAAAAGTCTCACACATCCCTGTACTCTGGAGAAGCAACAGAATGTATTTGTGGGTGTAATTCCACATATAACCATGCCATGTTTGAACAATATATCATTTAGTGACAACTTTGTGAAAAAAAAAAAAGTTGAATTTTCCCAAAACTTGTGGCAAAATATAAAATATTCCATGGACTCAACATGCCTATCAGCAAATAACTTGGGGTGTCTACTTTACAAAAAGGGCTCATTTGGGGGGTTTTGAAGTATCCTGGCATTTTATGTACAACATTTAGAAGCTTATGTCACACATCACCCACTCTTCTAACCACTTACAAAGCCCTTTCTGACACTTTTTGTTTACATGAAAAATGTAATTTTTTTTGCAAGAAAATTACTTTGAACTCCAAACCTTATATTTTTTTAAAGCAAAGGCCATACAGATTAAAATGGTGTGTGTTCCATTTTTTTCCCCCACAATATTTGCACAGCAATTTTTCAAACACAATTTGTTTGGGAAAAAAACACACTTTTTTCAATTTTAATGCACTAAAACACACTATAATGTTTGAGGAAATAAAAAAGATGATCTTATGCCGAGTACATGGATACCAAATGAGGGGTGAGGAGCCATCAAGCTAGGTCTGTGTTGGTCCCCACTATCATGGAACTTCTATTGGCCACTGGAGGTTGGGAACACATGATTGCCAGATTGTTGGAAGCTTCAAGTTCTACAACCACCGATGGGCCAAATTCAAGACTGACTAAGAAGTATCCATCATAGGGGAGTTTCTCTGTCCCTATACCCCAGATCTCTAAGTCTTCCAGTTTCTGTAAAGGCAATTATTTCAAGTTCGTATCATAAAAGTCATGCTAGATTAGGGTCACTTAAGCCCCAGAGTCTAGAAGGGCTTTCGTGTAAGTACCTGTAGCGGTCACACTTGAACAAGTGTGCGCTATAAGTGGAAATTTAGTTTTTTCCTCAGAACCGTAACGGGGATCTAAGGGTTAATTGTACAGGTTTACTTTGGCATCAGTCTGGCTGGGCTGTACTAGGGTTCTGCCTGGTCATAGGTGCAGTGAGGACCAGGCCGAGAACCAGGCCTGGTTGGACATTTTGGGTACCAATCTTTCCCGGAGCCAATCAGTGGGCGCGTCTGGCCCTGCTGCATAGTCTAGGAAGGGGTAATTAAGGTGCTGAAGTCACGTGGTTTGGGCACAGTTCTTGGTTCCTGGTTCTGGACTGGGGTAGCCCCGCGAGGGATCCTGGGCCTAGTAGCATTTTTTGACGTCCCGCAAGCATGGTCAATCCGACCAGCCTCATAGACCCGTATGGTCTGGGGCTGGGATCCGTCTGTTCCTAAGTCTCGGAGCTGGCTAGCCCGAGGCCCAGTAACTGAGGGAGGATTCAAGGCATCCCAATGTGCTCTCGGTATTGGAGGGACACGGCAACTGGTACAAGTGACCAGGGGAGGACTTTTCGGAGGAGGGCCAACAAGCTGGCTACTCGGTAAGAGCCTGGAAGCTGAGTTGTATGGACACTAAAGAATCTACACTTCCATAGTACTGCCAAGGAGACAGAGAAAGTTTCAGGTACTGTGAGAGAGGTTCCTTTTCATCTTCAGTTACAATTTAGTATGTGGCAGAGACTTTTGCAGAGTTTCCGGATCATATGTTGGCTGCTAGATCTCTGGCTAGATGTTTATCTGGCATTGAAGCGCCCAGCTGCGAGTGGCTACTCTCTGGGTCTTATTAGAGACATTCAGTATATGTCAGCAGTTCAGAGTGCCTGAGTTTATCACCCGTGCCCTCTATTCCCATCAGAGACTGTGTTATGTTGGATGTTACCACTGCAGAATAAAAATCTTTAAAAGGACTTTTATGTGTCAGCATCTGAAGTTGTTGGGTACTAACCCTGGGAACCCCTGGACAGTCATAAACAAGCCACGAGGAGGTAACTGGCAAGCCCAAAAGTCAAGGCCGCCCCTCAAGGGGTTATGGCCGCTACACACCTTTCACCTGACAAGGGCCTAAAAGCTTGGTAGGAAACTTGCTTGGAGTTGCAGCAGTGGCATGTCCAGTAGTTTGAACTGTAACCCCTCTTTTGGTTGAAGGTTGTTTTCATTGCTGTTTGGACTGATGGTTTGAATCTGGGTGTGCATTGATCTAATTTGAGCAGGGGCCTGAGCTTGACGGTAAGCCAGACAAAGCTTTAAATGTGGCTTGGTGTGAAGGCCTGGTCCTCATCTGCCCTCTATTTTGATTATTTTAACTGAAGCAAACTGTTTTAATTGGGCAACTGGTTGTCTCCAGTTAACAGGGGCCTGTTGGAGTTTTCTGCTGGTGTTCCAGAGAGCAAATTCTATATTTGTTCTAGGACCTCTTCTGCAGTATTGGGCAAAACTCTTCCTTTTGGGCACTATGTTCTGAAGTACTCAGCTTCTCCATAGCCAAAACATTTCTTTTTAGTGGGAGGTATTGCTTTGCTTGACTCGGCCTCCCCTTATTACCTCTTGAGGCTAAGGCAACCATCGCCTGCTGCACATCAGTAAGAGAATTCCGAATCCCCACTTGCAACATTGGTTAAAGAGAAAAACTGCGCTATCCGTAATAAAAAAAGCTGCTGCTCAAAATGTTATACTACATCAATCAATAAATTTAAAAGTAGAGCTGCGCTACATTAAATTGAAAGGCTAATATGTGTCACACATTAGACATATCGTGTACAGAACACTGAATGGTGATTATTAGAAATATAAAAGTGCACAAACACATAAACAATAAATGCGTATATAACTTATATCAACAATAAGTGATTATATTAATACTAAATGAGTGAAAGTGACTCAAAATACCATTTGAAATGTAAGTGAGAAATCACCACACCTGATTATAGAGCAAATGACGTTTGATTGAAATAAATAAAAAAAAACAGCCATATATAGATTTCAAAACCAAATGAAATAAAAGTCTCAATGTCCCAAATAAGGAAAAAATTTATAAAAATGCAAACAATAGAAAAGTGTTGTAGTAGTGATAATTCCACTGTCTTCTATGGTCAACATGAACAGTGAATCCACAGCACACTAGAGGGTGAAAGGGCCGCCACCAAAGGAACACACTGCCTGCTTACCAGAACTGAGTGGTCCCTTATTACAGGGGACCTCTCTGTGCGGATGGCTCTTAGCCCCAGCCAGGGAGACAACTTGACTTGGTCTTGGGTTCCTTCAGGTACAAACGGACTCTCTCACTCTCTCCTATACCGCTACCAACAGCCAAGGAATGTCGCCCACTCAGATATATCTCAGGTCAGGATCACACAATGCAAACCGGTACCGAAGGAAATAAAGTGCTCACATAGCGTAAAATCCTTATAACTTTTATTCAAAGTAAAATGACAAATGAAAACGTACAGAATGTCGGATAAAAAACAGCAATAAGGGGGGCGTGGCCTGGACGGAGACCGAGATGGCCGCATAACTTGTGAGCTCCTGCGTGCCCGAGAAGATCCGACGACTTTACAGGGAGCCTACCGCAATTCCCCTGCTATGCACAGGACCACCAGGAGCTCGTCAGCCTCCCGCACCCCCAGAGGCTCGCAAACCCACCTGGGAAGGAACATTCCGGAGTTATTCCGAGCCCAGAAGGCTCAGACCCCCGCGCCGCTACACGCGCCATTACAGGCCCAAGCCGCGGCCTCGCCTGACGGACGTCCGCCAGCCCTCATGCCGGGAGCAACGTCTCCCACCCCAAGCGGGGCCGTTCCCCCCAGCCTGCTCGACTTGGAGAAAGTGGCCCTGGACATAAAGAGCACCGTGACGGCGGCAATAGCAGACCTGAGGACAGACCTACTAGCCGTGGCACACCGCATTGATGGAGTGGAACAAACAACACAGACGCACGCGGCGGCCATTCGCCAGGTACAGTCTGCTTATGACTCCCAACTAGCCCAGGTCTTTGAGCTCCACAGGCACGTGGAAGACCTGGACAATAGGGGACGGAGGCACAATATCAGGGTGCGAGGTGTCCCCGAAACTGTGGACGCGGGCGCCATCCAACAGACCATTAGCGCCATATTTAATGAACTGATCGGACGCCCCGCAGACTCCCCCATTGACATGGAAAGGGCACACCGCGCTCTCCGCCCCTCCCCACGAGACAACGAACCCCCCAGGGACATAATATGTTGCATAGTAAACTTTCCCCTTAAGGAAGAAATTCTCCGTAAGGCGAGGGAAAGGGGACGCATACTTTTCAATGGCTCTGAGGTGAAACTTTTCCAAGATCTTTCTCAGATCACCCTCCAGAATAGGAGGGCCCTCAGACCACTACTAGATGCCCTACGAGCCAGAAACATCCAGTACCGCTGGAAGTTCCCGTTTGGTCTCTCCGCCTCCGCCAGGGGGCGCTCAGCTTTACTCAGAACACCAGAGGACCTCCAAGCTTTCTGCGAACAACTCGACTTACCCAACATTGAGCTTCCGGAATGGTACGCGCTCTACTTCCCCACGGAGCCCTGGCTCCCGGTATCTCTTAACCCATCTCCGAAAGCCTCCCGCCAAAGATCGAGGCGCCGCAGACCAGACCCGATGTCCCCGAACGCTCGTCCTTCACGCCGGGACTTCCACCAACGCAGCCCGTCACCGATGAATCTGTGACAAGACGGCCCAGATGATTACCCGCAAGCTACCTGACCAACACGATCCAGCCTGTGAGTACCCCGCAATACCCCCTCCATCCACTCCTCGGCTAACAACCCCCCCGGGTTTCCTCCTCAACCGCACCTCACTAGCGGCTCTACCTCCCCAGATGGAGAACAGATGCAGGAGACCATACCACGCTGAGCTAACCCCAAACGGGCCCTCCCCTCACATTTGATGCCCCGAGCCTCGACAGACCTGACACCCAGGCCACCGACCTCCACAATCTCTGCTGAGGACCTTCCAGTATGGCCACCCGCCTGCCTCCTGCCTCCTTGACTGGAAGCACCTCACGGCCCCAGCACAAGCTCATCTTGTCTCCCCTGCACGACCGAGATGCCTCCCCGCAGGGAGGATCACCGGAGCCAAGGCTTCCACCCCCACCTTCGGGAACTGGCACAACACCTCGAACTACCCACCGCAGAGGCCTGCCTTGCAACCTGCCACCCGAAGACCCCCACACGCCAAGGACACAGACTGTTGCTCGGGGCCCCTTAATGGCCCTGTGCCCTATTTCTCTCCCCCCAGGTGGACAAGTCGCTGAAACATCCATCTAGAACCTCGAGAAGAAGACTCTCTCCTCCACCAGAGATGCCACGCCAGACCCAAGCCAGGCAATGTATTCTGTTGCTATGTACTCACACTCCCCCATCTCTCACTTCTTGTTATGTTCATACCCAAATGTACTATCTCCACGGAGATTGAAGTGCTCCACCATCCCATCCCTCCCCCGGGGGACCCCACCTGAACTCAAACCCCTCCCCCGCCCCCCCCCCCCCCCCCCCCCCCCCCACCCCTCCCCCCCCCCCCCCCCCCCCCCTCCCCCCCTCCCCCCCCCCCCCCCCCCCCCCCCCCCCCCCCCCCCCCCCCCCCCCCCCCCCCCCCCCCCCCCCCCCCCCCCCCCCCCCCCCCCCCCCCCCCCCCCCCCCCCCCCCCCCCCCCGCCTTTCCCCCCCCCCCCCCCCCCCCCCTACCCCCCTCCTCTCCCCCCACTCCCTCCCCCTCCCCTCCCCCCATTTCCCTCCCTCCCCCCCCCCCCCCGCCCCCATCCCCCCCCCCCCCTTTCTCCTCCTCCCCCACCCTGCCCTACCTCCCCCTCCTTTACCTCCTTCCTTCCCCCCCCCCCCCCCCCCCCCCCCCCCCCCCCCCCCTCCCTCTTCCTCCTTCCCCTCCCTCCCTCCCTCCCCCCCTTCTACCTTGCCCCCTCCCTAACCGTTACCCCCACCCGTTTCCATCATTTCATCCCTCAGCTCCCACCAGTCCATGTTAAACGGACCAAGCTAACACCCTTCCCGTGGGACGTCCTCACAGGCTGTTGACCACATGATGTACTATGTTTACCTCAGAGGTTCATTTTATCTTTACTGCCCTTTTGCCTCCCTACAGGTATATCTCCGTTACGCAATGTTTACTTAGGTTATGCTGTACCTAGACATTAGAAAGTTTGTATTATGATATTGCTCAGTCTGTGTCCAGATATATCTCCTGAAATATGTGTACCCTCAATACGCCCTCACCCAGTACGGTAGGCTCCCTACTTCGCTATGTTGACTCTTATCCCAGATAAGACACCTCCCCTTCATTGTCCGGATCTCCGGGCCGCAGCAATGCTGTGGTTTCCGTTCAACCTTCTTCCTCCCAACAGCGGTCTCCCAGAGACTCTGCTGACACACCAGGAATTCTCTAGAAATCCTTCAGGTGGAAAGCTTGACTACCTCCACCTCTGGTTATTCTTTTCTCCCCCTTCCCCTACTCCCCCCCCTTTTTCCCTTCCTTTTTTCTCTCCCTCTCCATCCTATTCTTGTGCCCCTCCCCTCCCCCCTCCTAACCACTCCCCCCTTCAGGGAGGTGGTCCCTACGCATCCCCACCACCAGATCACGACTCACTGCACAGACAGGTGCCCACCTTAGACGACTACTAACCTTCTCACAATGAAAGTGAGAGACCCCCTGACACTGAAGTGTGTCTCCCTAAACGTTAAAGGCCTTAACATCCCTGAGAAAAGGTCACAGGTCCTCTCCTCTCTCTCCAAACACAAAGCCCACTTCATTTTTTTACAGGAAACCCACTTTAGATCTGATTCCATCCCCAAACTCTCCAACCATATCTATCGCTCAGTCATACACGCCACTAACCCGGATGCCAAATCCAAAGGGGTCGCGATCCTTATCTCTAAACACGCAAACTTCCTTCTGACTGACTCTTTAGTAGACCCGGAAGGCAGATACTTATTCATTAAAGGAACATACGCCTCTAAACCAGTTACATTGGCCAACATCTATTGTCCTAATGAGCACCAGGTTTCATTCTTCCGCAAAACCTGTGCGCTCCTATCAGCATTCCAGACCGGACTGGTTCTCCTGGGTGGCGACTTCAATGTCCCCTTGAACCCTCTCCTGGACACCTCCACCGGGTCATCCTCCCTCACCTACATGGCACTACGACAAATCAAGGCCCAACTTCAAACCCTGAACCTACATGACGCCTGGCGCATCCTAAATCCCTCCTCCAAAGACTTCACTTATTTCTCACCCCCACACCAAAAATACTCGAGGATCGACTTCTTCTTTCTGTCTCAGACTGACCTTTCTGCTCTACACCACTCCTCCATCGAACCGATGTTCCTATCAGACCACCACCCTATCGCGATCACGCTCTCGTTCCCAGAAGCCAATCCCAAAACCAAGGTATGGCGCTTTAACCCCTCGATTATACGGGATCCGGTATCCCTCGAGCACATTCGCGCACGTATCAGACTATACTTCCAAGAGAACACTAGCCCTGACATCTCACCCATTTCCCTCTGGGAAGCACATAAATGCGTGATACGAGGCGAATTAATGACCCTGAGCGCAACTTCCAAAAAAGCCCATCAAAAACGAACGAATGACCTCCTCAAAAGACTGAAAACACTTGAATTAGCCCATAAACAAACCCAGGCCCAACACACCCTACAGGACCTAATTCAGACCAGAGCCCTCCTTACAGAAGAACTAGGCACACAGACAAAGAGACGATACATCCTGGGTCAACGAATCTTCTATGAACAGGGAAATAAAAGTGGACGCCTGCTGGCACGCTCAGTCCAAACCGCCAAATTATCCTCCACCATTCATTCCCTACGCGACACTAGAGGCTCTCTCCTGGCCAAAAACGAAGACATAGCGAAGGAGTTTGAAAGCTTCTACCACAAACTTTATAACCTCCACCCCGGCCAATCACCCCACTCCACAGGGGACGCACGCCATTCACTCATAACAGACTTTCTCTCTCAACATGGCCCCAAGCCCATCTCCCCCCAACAAGCACAAGCCCTGGAAGGCCAATTTTCTAGCTCGGAACTAGAGTCTGCCCTGAAACAAATGAAGATAGGAAAGAGTCCCGGCCCCGACGGCTATACCCTCCAGTACTACAAATCCTTCGCTGACGTACTCACCCCTAGCCTACTACAGACATTCAATGCCCTGGCAGTACCACAAAACCGACCGAATAGACTACTGGAGGCGCATATCACCGTGATTCCGAAAGAGGGCAAAGATCCTATGCAGGTAGCTAACTATAGACCGATCTCACTACTTAACGTGGATATCAAGCTTTACGCAAAAATCATTGCAAATAGACTGCTTCCACTGATCCCTGACCTCATCTCCACTGATCAGGTAGGTTTTGTCCCGGGCAGGGAAGCCCGCGACAACACCATCCGCACCCTCAATCTACACCATTGGCTTACGTCTTCTAAAACCCCGGGATTCCTACTCTCCCTCGATGCTGAGAAGGCGTTTGACAGAGTGGCCTGGGACTACATGCAGGCAGTTCTAAAAAACATTGGCCTCGAAGACCGCATGCTCACATCAATAATGGCCTTATATAATAGCCCGACCGCAGCGGTGAGGGTCAACGGCCACCTGTCAAACGCCTTCCCCATCAGCAATGGTACGCGCCAAGGATGCCCCCTTTCCCCCCTGATCTATATCCTCTCCCTAGAACCCCTCCTGAACAAGCTCAGAGGGAATCCAGACATTAAAGGGCTAAAAATCAAGGACAGTGAATTTAAAGTATCAGCATTCGCAGACGACATCCTGCTCTCCCTCACTAGCCCCCGCACGTCATTGCCATCGCTCCTCCGGGATCTTGGGACCTTTGGCTCCATCTCGAACCTGAAAATAAATTATTCCAAATCTCACGCCCTGAATGTTTCCCTCCCACCTCAGGAAGTAACACACTGCCAGGAATCTTTCCCGTTTCACTGGGAACAGACGGCTATCACCTACCTTGGAATCCGCATTCCACACTCCCTCACGGATCTCTACTCCCTCAACTTCCATCCAGCCCTGATTAGAGCCCAGAACCACCTTAAAGAGTGGATGACACTCAACGTGTCTTGGTTTGGACGGGCAGCCCTGATCAAAATGATCATACTACCACGCCTATTGTACCTGATTCAGACTATCCCGATGGCCATCCCGACGGGTTTCTTTGCCTCCTTCAAGAAGGCTTGCTTGACCTTTCTGTGGAAGGGATCCCCCCCTAGAATCAAATACTCCAGACTCACCCTTCCCAAATCCGCAGGGGGCATAGCTCTCCCAGACCTACACAAGTACTACGTAGCCTGCCACCTTACGAGGATAGCAGATTGGAATATTCACTCCCAAACGAAAATATGGGTTCTCCTAGAAAACGCGTTCTCCCCCACCCCAATACACCTTCTCCCATGGCTACTCCCTAAACAGTGGCCTCCGAACCTCACCACACACCCCTTCATTTCCACCTCCCTGGCGCTTCTTAGAAAAGCCCCAGCAGGAAAGACTCTCGCACCTACCCCGGGGCCTCTAACCACACTGAGAGGGAACCCGGACTTCCACCCGGGCGAAAGACCCTCCTTCCTTAGACAGGAATGGCCCTTCCAAGAGGTACTGGCATACCAATTCTTCACTAGGGGCAAAATGGCGTCGATAGACGATCTCAGAAACATCTCTACAACATCATCCTTCCCCTTCTGGACCTATAGGCAAATCTGCCACTTCCTTTCAACACACTCTATCCCCGCTAACTGGACAAGACGACTCACCCCGTTTGAAACGCTTTGCCACGACAAGACCCCCCAAAGACACCTTATCTCCCTGCTCTATACTGCCCTTACAGAAACTGCAGATCTGCCACTGTCCCCCTCACAAAAATCTTGGAACAGGGACCTCCCCTCCCCCTTGACGCACGCAGACTGGTCCAGGATCCACGAATACGCCCACAGAGGCTCCCTGAACGTCGCCACCCAGGAGAACGGTTACAAAATCCTCACTAGATGGTATAGAACTCCATCCCTCCTCCACAAATTTGCTCCCTCAACCTCCGACCTATGTTGGAGATGTAAAACTGAAGTGGGAACCATGATTCACATATGGTGGGACTGCCCACTCATTCAAACCTTTTGGAGGGATGTCCATAGACTCACCTCCTCGATCACCACTTACTCCCTAGATTATACTCCAGCTCAGTTCCTCCTGCACCATACGTCCATACCAAGGAAAGCATACCACAAATCTCTTGCCATGCACCTGGTCAACGCGGCCAGAATCTGTATCCCAAGACACTGGTGCTCTACTCAGACACCCTCACTCAAAGAATGGTTCACGACCATATCAAAAACCTGCGACATGGAGGAGCTAATTCACATCTCACAAGAGAGAATGGAGACCTTTTCCACTACCTGGGCCTGCTGGTTACACTTCAAAACCACTCTTGAATACAAACAACACATGCCTCCCGATTAGGATAAAACACTCCCACACCTATGCGGTGCACTGGAGGGCTGCACGGGACCACCCCCCTACCCCCTCTCTCCACCTCCCTGTCTCATCTTACCAGCTGTACCCTTCCCTACCGGCCCTTCCCCTACCCTACCCCCCCCCCCACCTTTCCCTCCCCTTTTTTCTTCTTTTCCTCCTCCTTCACCCCCTCTCAGACTTCTTTACCCTGTAGGCGCTAGGGACTAGACGCCTGAAGCACTAATTTTTCTACCAGGATCAAGTGAAAACAGACCCCCACCATGAATGGCTCTCATCCATACGCCCTCCCCCGCCATAATACATTTAACCCTGGAGCCACACCTCTAGTTCTGTCTTTCACTGTTATTATTATGTTCTGCATTCACTGTTGATCTATGTTATTTGCACTATTGTACAACTTTTCTATGTATAATACCTGTACATGTTCAATAAAATCTTTATGGAAAAAAAAAAAAAAAAAACAGCAATAAAGCGAGCCGGCCGGTCTCGCTAAGCAGTCCGTGTATCCGGGACTTCAACATATTACGGTGGCGTCAGGGCATCGTTCTGATATAGTACACCTTGTACGTACAACCCTGAGGCAGGTGTACGCTTCTCTAGTGTGGGGTTATTCCTGGAGGAGATAGAAAGTACCTGCACCTAGTTATTAACATTGGCTGGCTTTTGGTGGGGTCCTTCTTTAGGTGGTGTACTGTCCTTTTAAGAGTGTGAATGGATGATAGACTGCTAAGTAGTCATTATTTGGGCTAACAGGTTGTGGTGGGCGTTTAGGATGGGTAGTTCAGCTCACCACTTCCTGGTAGTTGACAAGTCTGGTCCCAATGGTTTAGTGATCAGCAGGTTCCAGAAGTTGGGTCCCAGTTCCTCACACAGGCTGCAGTCTCTTTAGGATTAGCTCTAATCCTAAAGACGCCGCAATTCTCTCTCTCAAGTTCAGTCTCTAAAGGTCGCTCTAGCAGTCTAAAAAAAAAGGGCTTATTTCTTTTGCAAAAAGTGCAATAACAGTGTGTACCTAAACTTCCTCATATGACATCACTCTATTTCACTGCACCCCCTATCCCCATAGATAAAATAAAAGTTAGGCCCATTATCCCTGAATAAACATGTGCTGCTGCTAGCCAATTTTACATTGCTGTATCATTTGTGGTATCTTATTTTTTTGTCTGTCTCTGCCTTTATGCTATTACTAATAGATAAATAAAAACAGTGAGTTATTTAGCAGCTGCCTAAACACACTTAGGCCTTAGACAATTCAATTATAAAATATTCATGAGCTTTGATCTGCTTTTCCTCCATGTGATCGCCACAACAAAGTAAGCTGGATAGAAGACCTTTTACTTTGACATCCACATCAATCCTCTTTCAGGAGTTCTATTTGATTTGAATTAAACATCTTTGTTACTGATACATAGCCATAGTAAAATCAAATACTCAGGTATACAGTACATGTCTGTGGCAACAGAAAAAGGCTAGCCTGCCTTTAATTCAAGAGATATGATTCATTTGTAAGTGTTTTAGTTACAACCTTGCAATCCCTGCCCTCTGTGTTTACTTAACCAGGGTAGGGTTAAACATGATGAATTGTTCTAATCTGTAAATAATGGAAAAAAATAAAGGCATAAAAAATAAAGGCATAAAAAATAAAGGCATAAAAAATAACGGTGGTGTGTGAGAAAATGGCTAAGCCTATAACAGCATTTGACTCTCACTACTATCTAAGGTCAGGTTTCTGCCTTTTCTATCTTCTTTATAAGACCATTGGCTTCTCACTCTTTGATTAAATGCATAGTTCATCTTTTACAAAAATGTAATACATGCACTCATATTGACAAAAGAAAAAAATATGCATTTATTACATTTTTACTTTGAAGCCTACAAAGCATTGCAACTTTGTATGGGTTCAATTTTAGCCCCAGGCTCATACAGAGTTATGGACCTACAGTTATTGGTTTAGAGGAAGTAATAAATAGACTACAAGTGTGGTAACTTGTAGTTTTTCCCTTCAAAGATTTCTGTGAATGGATCTGTGAATGAATGTATCAGCTGTGTGGTTGAGCTATGCAAAGCCATGCTGAATTCAAATACAAACAGAAGGCTGTAGGGAGAAGCACCCCACAATCCAAGCAAGTGGAATTGTGGGAAGTGGAGGGTTGGGGTTACTGAAGTGACCATGAGCTTATAGCAGAAGGAGGAATGTAAGGAATGTCAGGTCCGTACAGTGTACGGACCTGGCCAGCTGGAAGCAGTGCAGTGAAAGGGTTAAAGTGTATTTTGATCCTTGTTTAGAACTTATATATTGTTTTTTTTATTTTTTTATTTTTTTATTTTGATAATGCATTTTAAACCAAATACTTTAAAGTGAATCTGTAGACACTGGGAGTATATATTCATAACAAGCAATACATGACCTTTAAAACATCCTACACTAACCTCTTAGAAGATAATTTCCCACTGTTCCCTACTGCCAGAGCACCTGCTTTGTGTTTTCATTAGAGATTAGAAGGCTGGAAATATTCCAAGTCACTTCTGGGAGGAGGAGCATGGTGAGCTTAGATGGCTTAAAGGAAAAAGAGAACTTGGTGCTTTTGCGTTGAAATTTGAGGTTTGATGGCATCACATTTCTGGCAGCTACAGAGGTCAATGAGGGCTTCTTTTTAGGCTCATGCACTGCGTGTAAAAAAAATTGTAAATACTTAAATGTTTATTATATTATTGCAAAATTTACCTTGAGTATTGTTTAGGTGTCTAACTTATGAGCTAAGCCTGTTTTTTGGCCAGATTCTGCAATAGGCTTTACCTGTGCAAGGCTTGTAAAAAATCTTTGTTCATGTTTTTGAGTATGTTACCCCCCTGAGGGCAACTAGTTTTAAAGCTTCAAAAGGCATATATATGGTCTTGTCTTATCTACACTTAAAAGGCTACTTTTGTGAACTTTATCATTAGCCAGAAAATATAGTCTCATCTTTTGCATGTGATATAATTTAAAAATCCAAGCAGAGCTTCCTTATTTTCAAGGTATTAAAATGTGCCTTGGGTCCTGTAAACGTTAAATGAAAAGACAAAGTGGTAGAGGAGAAGGCATTGTGGGTGAAAGGCTATGGTTTAATTTGATAAAGTAGGCTAAAATTAGGGCATGGTATATGACAGTTCCCCATTATTTTTGTTTCATTAACTTAGTTTAAGGAATACTTTTAACATTGATGTTTTTCCATATCCTTTTTCTTGACACAGGATTGTTCTGTTAACAGAAAATGAAGGAAGCAAAATGTCAAAAAGAGCAAGGATTATCTTAACCTTATGCTGCACTGATCAGAACTCAAGTTTTAAGTCAATCATGGTAAAACTTGTTCAGAATTAACTGATCATTCAGTCTCCCAGAATGCCATCCTTTAGAGTGAGAGCTGTGAGAGGATTAAAGGTACATTTGGATTTAATGAGCCCAATCATTAAAGGCTGACCATACTCTATTGAAATGAGGCAGCGTATGTGTAATTACTTTGACATCAGAAGGAGCTTTAATAACAGAAATTTAGAAAAGTTGTTCTGTTATTAGCTTTCTCCCTTATTTGTTCCCATCATATTTCCTTTTAACTAGACCAACTTGTTAATAGAGCTATTTCTTTACCACAGGTACTTGCGCTGTATCTTTGCTCTGTGTGAAAACCAATTTTTTTAATGAGATGAGCAGTCTGGTTACTTAACTTTAGCTGATTATCCAGATTTTCCCCCCTATTGTATTAATCCAATTGAATAGGCATTCAAAAAAAAGTGTTATCAGTGCACGCCAAACAGCCATTTTGAGTTAAATAATTTTTTCTGTATTACAGTGTTTTAAAAAAATATATATTTTTAATATTTATTTTTTATTGTCATTGTAGTGGCTGTTTTTCGATACACTTTCCACTTATCAACATTAGAAATATTTGCAAATAGGATATTCAATATGATTAATTAGCTAAGGGTATATGTGCTAAATGCTAATGCATGAACAGACAGCAGTGGCAAATTATGCATGCTTCATATACAGTGAGGCTGTGCAGTCTGGAGCCAGAGTCCCCTTTATCCTCTTGGGACTAATTCTCATTGCATCCACAAAACATTTTTATTTTTATCACCGTAACAAGGAACACATGCTGGCAAAGAATTCTGCATATTAATTATTTCATTTGCAAACATTTCCAATCTGCAAAGTAAAGCAGTGAGAATATTTTTGCTAGGTAAAAAGATGTAAACCATTTTAGATTGTTGCTTAATGTTCTGTTTATTTATTGTTCATAAGTATGGCAAGTGTAAGGTTAAAAAAAACATGTAGAGGTATTTCACAATACTGAGTGGAAGATTTGGTTATTTTGTTAATGTGCAGAGCTACGATTAAGCTTTTTGCAGTAAAAGGATTAGTTAAATGATCTTATGTTAATTCATACTAGAAAATTTTAGTTTCAGGATTTATTTTTTTCCTTACACATAAATATTCTGGATGGATTTAAGATGTAGAAATGAATATATTTTACTTGAAATAACAGGTCTTTTTCCCTGGTGCTTTTCTTTCTAGTATCTTGCTTGCAGGCGTTAAATCAGGATGTCTACATGACTGAATACAGTAACATAGATGCCATGTGACAGGTCTGAAAGAATTAGCTGCAAATTGATTACTGGGCTGCATGGTTCTCCAGATATTCAATGGCGACAACACAATGTTCAGTTGTTTTTTTTTAGACCAATTTGGCAAACAAATGGGTATTCATTAGGTGTTTAATGAAGATACTTCTTCAGCAATAGCGACTCAAATGTTTGGAACTTCCCATAAACAATAATGCTGATTGTAAAAATGCTATCAATATAACTGTTTCTTTGGATTCTCTGGGCTTAGAAGTATTGCCATGTGATGCTTTAATCAGCTTTAGCATCTGATCTGCAGTATTCTGCATAATAATTATGTATATGAAGCTTGCATGTGCAGAAAGTGTCCAAAATATTATGATAAACCTTTTATATGAGGTTATATATATTTGTAAAATAAAAATGCTACAATTGGCCAGTTATACAGTGTATACTCATATAATGGGGTGGAGTAGTGAAAGTGACATTAAAACCTAACCTTTACAATGTATTTAAACATATAACAGGTCAATATTCAGAGTGGCAACCCTATTCTGGAAGATCTGCTCTCTTTTGTGTTGCCACTCATTCTTCACATGCTCAGAATTCTACGTTTCCTTCATAGAAAGCCACCCCACGTGACACCCCTTCATGTCACATGCAGGGAGGATCAAGCATTTTGAAGGACAGCACAGCAAGGGTATGCAGTTTGTGTTAATATGTGGGAGGACTGCAAAGACAAACAGTGGAGCAAGGAGGAAATGCCCCTCTGTCAATCATTGCCACCTGTGTGGATAGGAGGGCAGAGCTCCGGCAGTAAAGTGATTTAAAAAAAAAAAAAAGAGATCTAAATGTAAACAAACCCGTGAAAGCATGGCTATAATGAATTAGCAGAACTATAGCCAGCATCGTAAATCCGGCTTTGCCAAACACCCCTTTATGCAAGTTTGTGGCCCCTACATCATAGTGTCAGGTACCCAGTGGTATCAAATTTCTTCAAATGCCAAAGGAAACATCTAATAATACTTTGCCCAGGAATTAATTCCTGATCTCCACCAGCATGTGTTAATTCCCTGAGGCAGCAGGTTGCAGAGGAGGAATGCTGGTGGTGAGGATGAGGAGTTTTGGGGTGCTGACAGTAAGAAGGAGGTGTAAGACTGGGGTTCTGGCCAAATTTATTGAACATCTAATATCACAAATTTTCTAACTAGGGGTTTATTTCCTGTCAGTCAGGTGCACAGGAAACTAAATTTGTTTTTTCTTTACTTCTACCAACTTCTATAAATATAAAGATTTAAATATACCATTTAAGTGAGAAAGACATCTGGTCATTATTATCATAGCAATATATTTTTTATTTATTTATGTTGATAAATAGAAAAACTAGGCAGACGGAATTGTTACATATTTAATTTTTTTTTTACTTTTCTATTCACATTTTTTAGCATTTTTCCCCTGCCATAGTTAACCACTTACAGACCGGAAGATTTTCCCCCTTAATGACCAGGCCATTTTTTTGCGATAAGGCACTGTGGCGCTTTAACTGACAATTGCGCAGTCATGCAACACTGTACCCAAACAAGATTGATGTCCTTTTTTTACCACAAATAGAGATTTCTTTTGGTGGTATTTGATCACCTCTGTGGTTTTTATTTTTTGTGCTATAAACAAAAAAAGAGCAACAATTTTGAAAAAAAAAAAAAAAACATTTTTTTTTTTACTTTTTGCTGTAATAAATATCCCCCCAAAAAAGTAAAAAAACGAATTTATTCATCAGTTTAGGCCATTATGTATTCTTTTACATATTTTTGGTAAAAAGAAAATAGCAATAAGCTTATATTGATTGGTTTGCGCAAAAGTTATAGCATCTACAAAATAGGGAATAGATGTATGGCATTGTTATTGCAGTTTTATTATTAGTTTTACTAGTAATGGCAGCGATCTGCAATTTTTAGCGGGACTGCGACATTGCGTCAGACACTTTTGAAACTTTTTTGGGACCATTGGCATTTATACAGTGATCAGTGCTATAAAAATGCACTGATTACTGTGTAAATGTCACTAGCAGGGATGGGGTTAACACTAGGTTAAGGGGGGTTAAATGTGTTCGCTGGGAGGTGTTTCTTACTAGGAACAGCAGATCTCTCTTTCCTCCCCTGTTTGACAGATCCTTGTTCTGGCTCTCTTTCCCGCGATCGTGGGTTGCAGCGTACATTGCGGCCACCTGCCACGTGCAATCAGGTCCCCCTCCGTGCATCAGGCACACGCGTGCTTGCTATGGCTCTTAAAGGAGCTGACGTACACCTACAGCGATTCGTGGGAAAGAGCCGACCTGCCGCAGTATAATGATGGCAAGTGGTTAAGCAAACATGGGCATGGATGGCAATGCAAACTTAGTACTATCTTTATAAGAAAAGGAAATCCTAGGCCTAAACACCATCTGCTCCCTGTGCAAAAATCACAATACAGGGGAAGGGCAGGCAGCAGCAAAATGATAGGTACATAGCTACAGCCTTAAGTTCCCTGTCTTTCCTTAACCGCTTCCCGACCGCCCACTGCATATAGCATTGATTGCTGTATAAATGACAGATCGCCGCTGGTGTCCCGCGATCGGGTTACGGAGCTGAAGAACGGGGGAGGTATGTGTAAACAAAACTACTCTGCCTGTCATTGATTGGTCCCGGTCATCGGGAAAGCCGATCAATGACGTCAGACGTCAGCCCCGCCCCCTATGTAAAAAAAAAACACAATAAAAATAACCCCTTGATCGCCGCCATTACTAGTCCCAAAAAAAAAATAATAATTAATAAAATTATGCTATAAAACTATCCCCTATTTTGTAAACGCTATAACTTTTGCGCAAACCAATCAATGATCGCTAATTGCGATTTTTTTTACCAAAAATATTTAGAAGAATACGTATCGGCCTAAACTGAGGAAAAAAATAATTTTTTTATATATTTTTTGGGGATATTTATTATAGCAAAAAGCAAAAAATATTGCATTTTTTTTTTCGCTCTATTTTTGTTTATAGCGCAAAAAATAAAAACCGCAGGGGCGATCAAAACACCAAAAGAAAGCTCTATTTGTGGGAAAAAAAGGACGCCAATTTTTTTTGGAGCCACGTCGCACGACCGCGCAATTTCAGTTAAAGCGATGCAGTGCCGAATCGCAAAAAGGGGCCTGGTCCTTTGGCTGCCAATTGGTCCGGAGCTGAAGTGGTTAAAGTAGAACTACAAGCAAAACTTTTTTTTTTTCATTTTGGACAGAGTAAAGGAGGGTTATAACCCCTGTCAGATTATTTTTTGCCATCTATATCCTATTATGGAGATTTCCCTTTACTTCCTGTCCCATAGCCAGACAGGAAGTTAGAGAAAATCCATGCAAATTAAGGGAATTCCTTGGGGACCCCCAGGTCACCAGAACTAGTGTCCCCATTGGAAGATTTCTCCTCTATTACTCTTTTGGGCACAACCCAAAATGTGGCATTTTCTTTTACTTTCAACTATAATACAACACAGAACAAATACAGAGGGGGAATCTGCTAAAAGGGGGCACAGACAGCAATAACAACTGACAGGTGTTCTAATTCCTCTTCACCCACAACTAAAAAAAAGTTTTGTCTTTAGTACTTTAAATCTGCTCTCAGTGATTACAAATATTTACATTTTTCCTTTTTTACTTTTAATGGCATGCTCTGGTGAAGCAAACATGGGGGGACAGTAGTGCAAATTGGGTACTATCTTAAAAAAAGTAAGTTCTAGTCCTAAACCTCACCACGACCCTATGCAAAAATAAAAAAGACTTCCTGCCTTCCAAAATGCACGAGGAAGGGCTGAAAACAGCAAATGGAGGTGGAAGTTATACAGAAGGAAGTTAAGGTAGCAGTAAACAGGCCCGCATAGAATTTTGTGGCCATGGGCTATCTGCCATTCCTGAAGTCAGCTGGCTAACTTTGTTCTTAACTTTACCTTCCACATGCTTCCGTGGTTGTTTAGAAACTGGTATTTTCCTTTATATTTGGTGGACCTACCTCATAGCACAGGAATCTTGGACCAAAGTTTACCATATTATCTATTAACTATAAAGTAAACGCCTCTACAAAAGCCCATGTGAGGTACTAATATAATCACAAGTCTAATGGGGTAAATAAACTTTAACATTTTTCATCCACCTATTCACTGCCCATAAATTAGTCATAGCTGGGGCCTGGAAAATACAATTTCTTAGCATAAAATAAGTAGATCCCAGTGTAAAAGAAGTTGAGCACACTGGGCTTCACACATTTCTCCCCTCATCAGATATGCACTTACTCACACTTAAATCAAACCTCTAAATTCATGTACCCACCCATTGTAAATAAATGTACTCACTTACCTCCTTTCTTCCCTCTCAACCATGCAGCTCCCCTACACAAACCCCCTCTCATCTTCTATCTATTATTTCCTTCCTTTTGATTCCTTACTTGACACCACATACCATAACATCTGCTCATTGAACCACTACCAATACAACACCATAAAGCCTCATACATCCTGTATTTTGAATGCTCTATGCATGCCATTATATTGTAAATATAATGTGTTTGTAAACAGATTTTGTCATTATTTATTTCAAACAGCTGTACAACTTCACTTTGGTGCAATCTGTCTACTCTTGTACTTTTTTAATAAATATATTAAACAAGAAAAAAAGGAAGCCTTTTGACTGAACCACACCTTGTCCCTATGCAAAAAAAAACAGAACAGGATGCTGTCAGTAGGGCAGAGTTTGGAGATAGTAGGGCAGTGGACGGTGTCAGTCGTTTTTAAATTTTGTATTATTTTTTTAAATTATCTTTTACAATTTTATTATTTTTTACAATATTATTTTTTAGGAGCCCTGTTGGGGGGCTTTGGTGAAATATCAAGGGTCTAAAAAGATCTCTGTTTCCTCACTTTTGAGAGAGAGAGAAATGGATTGAGGACAGTTTTTTTTCTCTGCAGCTTCAGGGGCATCAGTCAGGTGTGGTATATATATAGTTACATTGGTCCAAGCTGGAACAATGTAACTATGTATAATATAGCCTATGCCTGGAATTATTCTTTAAATTGCCCAGGGATGTACAGTGCTGCAGCCATCACCACAGTTTGGGACATAAAGTAGGTCAGGACAAAGCCGCTGCAGGACAGCTGTCCAGAAAATAGGACTGTCCCGGCAGATCTGGGACACTTGGCAACTATGTTTATAGCTTTCCTCGGGTCTGAAATTTACAGTCTAAGGCCAAGGCTTCGATCAGGTCCGCCTGTCAGTTTTTTTAGGTGGACCTGATCAGTGCCTCCATTCCCCCCTATGGACCAGTGGGAGTAAACAAACTTGTGTCCTGGTACACCTGCCTACAGTATCTCCATTCCATTCCTCTAAAAAAAAAAAATGAAGGGGAATCTGCCCCCTCCATCTAGGTGTATGATATTGGAGGGCAGTTGGGTGTAAACGGACAGCTGGTCTGTTTTTTTTTTTTCACAAAAAATTTTTTTATTGAGATTAAACAGAAATACAGGATTAAACAGAAATACAGGCAGCTGGTCTGTTTATCTCCCAGCTGTCCATAGTGCAGAGCGGGCTGTCTCAGTGTCCAATCTGCATAAACTGATCAGAAACCGACCTGCTGTCTACCTGGTCTGCTCTGATCAGCAGGGGATAAGCGGACAAATACTCTACTGAGAAAAATGGCTTCCACCCCATGTGAAAGGGGCCTTTCGAGACAGGTGGCAAGCGGCAGGGTGAGATGCTGCTGTGGTGTCGGTGATCACACCTAGGACCTGGGGCAACCACCAGGGATTCGGGACATGCTACTGCACATATCTATTATTATTGTCATTAGAACATTAGGTTTCTACTGTAGATTTTATAATGTGTATGAAGATGTGGAAAGTTGCTAAAGTGAACATATACACTGTGCATTTATATTTATTTATTGGTAATGTGAACATGTGGATATTTGGATTTATTATTATAGCTATAATAAACTACTGTATATTAATAAACCCAAATAAATATGTACATGTTCATATTACAAGTACATAAATAAAAAAGCACATTCACAGTGCATATGGTCACTTTAACGATAGTATAATATCTCTAACAGCAACCTACTGTAATGTCGCAGTGACAATGATACTCATCACTATTTGAAACCTTCATCACTTAATGTTGACAAGAAAACAAAAGCTTTTCATTGCTATTTTAAAAATAAGACCTGTAGATGTCTTTGACCAGACAGCAGCCACCATAGCTCTTCCTTCCATGCAAGCAGCTCATGCCTCTCTCTCTCTCACTGTCAGGGAAAGATGTCCCACCCCTCTCCCCAGCAGCTGTGTCCTTCTGCAGAGCTCTCACTGCAAGCACGGAGATGAAGAGGAAAGAAGCTGTCGGCTGCAACAACCACTGCACTTCAGTAAGGGAGGCACACTCTGTTCTTGGGAGAAAGCCTGGGCTGAAAACATCAAGGAACAAACAGAAAACAAGTGGGACTGTTGAGAACTATGCACAGCCTGCGCTTCCTCTAGGCTCTCTCCTCCTTGCTCCCAGAGCTGAGCTGACAGTAGTTATGCTGCTATCACTACTTCTGCCAGCGACAGCATCCCTCTAAATGCAGCGCCCGGGGCAGATGCTCCCATAGTTTCGGCCCTGGGGATAGGGAGGTGCAGTGAATGTGAGGTGGTTTAGGTACACACTGTACTTGCACCTATTTTTTTTGTTCAAACAATGCAAAAAAAAAAAAAAATGGGAAAAGACACAAATTAATTAGGTACTGCCAACTGCAAATCAATCATTATTTATGTCCACACAGTATATTGGACCTTAAAAATGTACCTTAGCATAGCAATTCAAAAAAACTCAAGCACAGTTGGCATAGCATGTTTCAATAGAATAACAACGAACCACTTCAATTTCATATAAGATTCAAAGCTGGTGATACTGATATAAAGGCTATTGGGCACTTTGTGTTATGGGGTGACAATAATCTGCCCCTGTCCCCCATAATCTCCTGTCTGTAATCATCCTGTCGCATGCCCTCCCAAAGGAAGAAATAAACATCTGTGCTGATGCACATTGACCAGAAATATTACACTACTAATACACAAAAGGCCTTAAAAACTTTGCACCCAGCAACAATTAGGAAATATGCAATGTGAAAAAGCACATGTAGTTAGTTATTGTTGTAGTGTATGTGGACAGGGATAGGCTGTAAAAAATGTAACTGTACCCACAACGGTTAGGATATATGCCCTGGGATAAATCATACACAGTCAATTATCTGTATAGTTCATGTGAACATGAACAGGCTGTAAAAAACTTTTGCAGCCAGAAAGCCAGCAAAAACAAGGAAATACTGTATGCAGAGGGAAAAACACTGCAACCCCTAGTGCATGTCAACAGGGAAAGGCTGTAAAAAAGCTGTAGGACACCAGCTGCATTATTATGTAAAAACCCTCTCCTCTCATACAACCCAAATTCCTCAAGATACACAGCATTTTGCTACCTAAAGGACATTCAATAACATCTAGTTTAAGAGATCAGTGCCTACAAGTCCTAAACTAATCTTTTCCTTTGCCCTTTATCAGCAGAAATTTCTATGTAACCTGACCAAAGTTCTAAAGCCAGAACTGAATTATTGGTACTTGATTGGTCAAATTGTTCAGTGAGTCAACAGGCTGAAAATGAGCTAGTTTCACCTCTAAACCATACTCAACCCAATTCTAGTATTGAGTGTTTTTCAGCCTAAACGGGGAGCAGCACTAGATCCCTAAACTGGTGAATTTGCAGGGGACAGTGCCAGAGAAGATGTGAGTATAGCTTCTGCTGGAGTCTTTTTTTATTTTTTTTATTCTCCTCCTTTGTCCAAACTGGAACTGGTCTTAAAATGACTCTCTGGTGTTTACAAGCATGGTAAAAGTTTGGCATTTAATGAATGTAAAAATGCCACCGGAATCTCATGAGAATTAGCTCAAACAGAACACTTTGCAAATATTATTATGATTGTATGTTAGAAAGAACATCTTTTTAGTTCATATATAATGTAGAGTTGCCATCAATGCCCATATTAATGTAAACCTCGGCACACTTTTAAATAGTTACTATAATAGTTACTATAATGTGAGTGCAGACTTGATATTTTCACTTCTTGTTCGACCAAGCTTTTTCTGTCTCTCAGCTACTTCAGTTGGCTCTTATTGATATCCTTTAACAGTATAATAATGTACTCTACACAGAACAGAAACATTGCATTTTAATATTTTCAGTGACAGCAGGCTCAACATATTTTACTATATTGGCAGTTCAGAGATCCTGTATCTGAAACATGTAAAGCACTTTCTAATTCACTCATGCACATTTACATGGTTGTGGATTCTCCATGATTCTTATACTTTTGAGAATGCACAACAAGAAAACAGTAAACCCTGTGATTATGAATCCAGCATCCCATAACCAAACATTTTTATATATTGCAGCCTTTGAGTCCTTAGATGAGGTGGCTGTATTTGTTTCCTTTTTTCAGGCTTTTTTTTCTTTATTGGCTACGTGGCTGCATGGCTATGATCACTCCTTCACTGTATCTTTACAGGAAGCCTTGTCTGACACTAAGACTGAACTGGACAAATGTTTCTACCTTTGTTCATCTCCATTACATTAGGACTCAGGGGAATAGTAATATTTAAAAGAAAGATATGTCTGCGTGTGTTTTTCTTTTAAGCTCACAAGAACCTTATAATACATTTTGCATTCCTGGCAAGGTCAACAAGTTTTTTGTACTTGCTAAAACATGTTTGTAGCCTGAAAAAGGTAAAATAATGCAGCCACCACATTTAAGGAATGGTAAGCTGCAATATTTTTTGCAAATTTTCTTTTGCATTTAGTCATCCTTTAGTGTTACTTATTGTGCTTACTGTTCAGAATGCACTGTTCATTATTAAGATGCTTTCTATTGTAAATCTAAGAGTGTATTTATCAGAGTACTGTATTTTGCAGAATACAGTGCTTTAACTGTTGCACAAGATTATTTACAGCGTAGTTTATCATAAGCCTTTATTAAAAAGAAGATCATTTGCTTTCAAATGTAGAGGAACACAGATGTGTTCACTAGTAGAATAAAACATATAAGAGTAATACTGCTTGGATACAGAAATAGTGTAAGATTCATCACAGAGCATGAACTGCATGGAAATAAATGAGATTTTAGTATCCCATAAATCTACAGTTCGGCACGCAGTTATTTTAGTTTTGTCCCAGATTCGCAAAAGGGAGATTTCAGATGGATTCCCTAGTGTGCTCATCTGCATCTGCCATATTTTGCAAGCTTTGAACAATGTTCGAATCACAAGGAAGGATTCTACCCTTTCGTGTGGCTATGTCTGTCTATTCTTTTTCTCATCTATCTTGTTCCAGAGAAAAAAATACTAATATGGCAATTTTGTTTTTGGGAATTGTGCAAATTGCAGTTCTAAATGGTTGTCAGTCTATTACATGAGTTTGGCCCTAAGGCCGTTATAGTATCCCTAGGTCTAGATTTTTTAAAATATTGCCAAATGTATTGACTTGTAAGACAGCCTTTCTTCTCTTGGATATAGGGTTTTCATTTTGTAACAAAGACATTACTGAGCCAAGCTCTGAAAAACAGAACTGAAGATAAAGATTACTGAGTTGCCTATTGATTCCTGATGCTTATCATTATTTTGTCCTAAAGAGGATTTCCACATTTAATGTCCCTTTAAATAGTTCCCTTGGGTCAAACTAGCCCAAATGAACTATTTATTGCACGAATAGGTGCACTTGCTGGGTGTGCTGTCTTAACTGTGTGTGTAGCAGCCTCAGCTACATACAGTATACAGGGACTTCCCATCTCATTCCTGGAAAAAAAATAGTCGGGCTGAGCACTGCTCAGCCTTTCATGGGGAGCTTTGTATTCTATGAATGAATACAAAGCTGCCTCTGCTTGGCTGAGGCGGAGTGGAAGCTTTGTATTCAATAAAAAGTCAGGCCTAAAACAGTCCTGCATAAGTTGGATTGAGCAAAATCCCCAGATAAGGCAAAGAGGATAGTCACTGAAATGGGAAAGCGTTTTTCAAAGCCACTAAATCTCGACCTACCCCATACACCTTGAGCCCCTTTGAAAGCCTCTGTAGAGCCCAACCTCATTACTCAGGCTATATATCATTGATTTACTATTCAATAATCTCCTCTAAAAAAACGCAGTTGAGGCCTTATCTTCTTCAATGGGAGACGGAGCTGGGGAGACAGCTGGACCCGGAGGGCTGGCAGATCATGACTATAGCATTATCTAACTGTTCAAAAAAATTTTCTCATACTAGAAAATGCTTACAAAATATTATACAGTTGGTATTATACACCAGCTAGACTGGCCTGTTTTTTTCCAACCTACTCTCCTCTTTGCTTCCAAGGGTGTTCCCAGGAGGGCACTATGGCACACATTTGGTGGACTTGTCCAAAGGTATGTAGGCTATGGGTCAGAGTCTACACTCTCCTCTGCAACTTATTTCATATTAATCTCAAGAGGGACCCCTATGAAGCTCCTGTTTGCAAACCAAATGCGGAATTGCTTTGTCCGGAGAGTCAGCTAGCTCTGTATCTTTTTACTGCAACTAAGTTAACTTCAGCAAGGGCATGGAAAATGCATGTACTTACTTTTGAGGCAGTTAAAAACCGTATGAATGATATTATGGTAAATTAAAAGCTAACAGCTATCCTTTCAGACACACATGATAAATTCCTTCAAGGCTGGTATCCATGGGTTACCTAAATTCAACCTTCCAGATTTGACACAACTCTCGATTTAACACATCCCTGATCCACACCCCATGAATTGCTTCTCTTCTCTCTTTCCCTTCCTATTTCTGGTTCCCTTTTCTTCCCCCTTTTTTTTCCCGTTCTTTTCTATCTTTCTCTTGTCTCATTTCTCTTTTTCCTCAATACATGACCAGAGTCTAAATGCAAGCCTGTCAAAGCTGCTGGCTCTAGAACTTCTGCCTTTCCATCTGGTGGATTCTGCCCCCTTCCATGAATATTCAGAATGTGCTGTATCACAATGGCAGGTTCGCAGTCGCTATTTATTTTCATGCAAGGTCATTCCAGCTCTGTACCATCATGTGGAAGGCAATGTTGTGGCATCTTTGGGCAAGGCAGTCAACCGCAAAGTCCACATTAGGATAGATTTTGTTTACAGCACACTGGGTAACTCTACTTGCAACTCAGAAGGATGCAGGACAAGGCTCAGTGCTGCAGCTTGCTGTTCCCCCACGTCTCCATACAGCTAGTGGTGATGATGCAAGATTTGTCAGCTCTACCCCCTTCTCCTCCTCCTCCATGCCCTCCTCTGCTGAATTGTCCTATGAACCACAAGTACCCCCCAAGGGTTCAAGGGGCTATTCAATGAGTCAGGCTAAAAGGTACCATGCATTGCGTCAGCTGGTGTGTCTAGGGGACAGGAACCACACCGAAGCAGAGATTCTTGCAGCTCTGTAGGGGTAGGCCTAGAGGTGGTTTACACCATGTCAGCTGGAGACAGTATTGGGGGTGTGCGATAATGGCACAAACCTCCTGTTTGCTCTTAGACAGGGACAATTTACATATGTGCCATGCCTGGCACATGTGGTCAATTTGGTGGTGCAGTATTACCTAAATAGGTATCCAGAGTTGGAAGATCTGCTAAAGCAGACCAGAAGAGTCTGTAGCCATTTCAGGCGGACATAAACAGTCAGTGCTGGTTGGCTAAAATTCAGCGGGAATTCCAACTGCCCATAAACTGCCTGATTTGTGACATGTCCACCAGGTGGAACTTGACTTTGGCAATGCTGCAGTGGCTGCACATGCAGCAGAGGGCCGTCAATGAGTAGCTGTGCGCGTATGGCACAACGACAGGCTCAGGCCGGCTCAGCTTTTTTTTCCCTATGCCAATGGCTGCTCATAAAGGACGCATGTACTGTACTGTCACCATTTGAGGAGGCCACAGGGATAGTGAGCCGTGACAATGCATGCATCAGTGACACAATCCCTGTTGTGTTCCTGCTGGAGCAGACTCTGCGTGGCATTGTGGACAGGGCACTTAAGGCAGAGCAGTGGGAGGAAGAGGAGGACTTCCTTTCCTTGCAAGGCCCCGTTTATGCAGACACCATTGTTCCTACTCCACAGAACACACAAAAGGAGAGGGAGGAGGAGGAGGATTCTGGCACGTTTGGAGGCATTGAAGGAGAGGAAGACATACGTAAAACAGTAAGAGATGGTTTTCCATCCCCATAACCCTTGTGAGTAGTACGTGGCTGGAAGGAGGCAATTCCAGATACTATAATCCTGAGTGATCCAGAGGAGTCTCGTGCCTCCGCAAATTTGCGATGCATTGGCTCCTTCATACTTCAAAGCCTGTGAAAGGACCCAAGAATAAGTGGTGCAAAGGAGAAGGATCACTATTGATTGGCAACCCTCCTTGCCCACTGTTACAAGGGGAGAGTCGCAGAACTCATCCCGTCCTCACAGAGAGTGCATAAGATGAAATCTCTTGAGGACACCTTAAAGAGGAGTTTATTTAACACTTTTCCCGACTCTGGTAGGTTACAGTGTCGTGGAAAACGTAGTTTTCAGGCTTCTGTTGGTCAACAGAGGATCAGTGGAAAAGGCAGCCGCCTAAGTGATGCATTTCACAATTTTTTTTAGTCCTCGCTGTGGGCTGTCAGCCTCCACATTCCATTGGCAGCGTCTGCATCACACGGTGGACAATTATCTAGGGGCGAAAACAGAGATGGAGAGTTTTCCAGTTGATGATCCACTGGCTTACTGGGTCATGAGAATAGACCACTGGCAGAACTTGCCCAGTATGCAATTGAGCTGCTGGGCTGCCCTGCATCCAGTGTGCTTTCAGAATGGGCATTCAGTGCTGCTGGAGGTTTTTTTACCGATATTAGAGCGCTTCTGTCCACAGACTCCGTGGACCATCTGACATTTATCAAAATGAATCAATCCTGGATTCCCAGCAGCTACGAAGCCCCTGATGCCGACCTGATGCCGAGGTCGCTGATTAAGTGTTTTTGGGATGTGGAATCTCTGCAGGACTTCTATGCTGCCTAGCATTGTGGGTTTTGATTTCATCTGGAAGAATTTTTTTGGTGTAGGTTTCATGGGCACAATTAACATCCAAAGATTAGTTTTTTTCGCACTTGTTTGACAGGTGCATATCATTTACATTTTTGACAGCAAGGCCAATTCTTGCTTTCATCAAGAGTACCTCTATAAGGTTACGGTGTGAAGGCGCCACTGACACCCAAAGACCAATTTTTCCGCACCTGTTACTTCAATCCAAAGTCTGTGGAAGAGACACCAGAATTTATCCAAAAAATCTCTAAACTTGTTCCAAGTGCACTACATTGTGGCCTCATCATACAGACTGGCTCCGCAAGCCATTGCTTACTATATAATGAAAGCTTGCAGTGAAAATGTAATTTTTTTGGCTTTATAAATGCAATTATTGCTAAAGCAGCTTCTTTACACAGTACAGATGTGACACTTTAAAGGTAGACTAATGCCGCGTACACACGACTGGACTTTCCGTCAGAATAAACTCCAACGGTCTTCCCGACGGAGTCCCGATGGAGTTCCGACCCACACACGATCACACCAAAGTCCGTTCATTTCAAACGCGATGACGTACAACGGGACTAGAAAAGGAAGTTCACTAGCCAGTAGCCAATAGCTGCCCTTGCGTCGTATTGGTAGAATTTATGCTATTGGTAGAATTGCAGCCTTAAAAATAATGATCCTCCCTAAACTTCTATATCCACTTGCTTACCACCCTATAGCAGTTTTAGTGTACAGCCCAAGCTGTAAACTCACTACTTTACATTGTAGCAAAGTGTCATTTCTTAAGTGTTGTCACATGAAAAGATATAATAAAATATTTACAAAACTGTGAGGGGTGTACTCACTTTTGTGAGATACTGTATGAAAAGCTAACCACTAACCCATTCCCTCTAATTGTAGAAGAACTAAACTTCAAATTACATTTTGCTTTTGAAGCCGGACTCCTGGCTTAAAAAGACGATGAATATCTAAAGGTGGGGGAATTCAACACGCCTACCATCTATATTATAATAAAAATACATAAATCCTTGTAAAACCCGCCGAGAAAACCAATTATTTCATAGTTACATAGTTAGTCAGGTTGAAAAAAAACAAAAGTCCATTGTCCATACACAATCGTATACCCACAGTTGATCCAGAGGAAGGTGAAAAAGCCCATCAAAGCATGATCCAATTTGCTATAGCAAAAAAAATGTATTCCTGATCCACTGAGAGGATTTTCCCTGGATCAACTTTACCTATAAATGTCATTACCCAGTTATATTATGTCCATTTAGGAAAGAATCCAGGCCTTTATTAACCACCAGGCCATTTTTTTGCGATACGGCACTGCGTCACTTTGACTGACAATTGCACGGTAATGAGACGCTGTACCCAAACAAAATTGAACACCTTTTTTCCCCACAAATCGAGCTTTCTTCTGGTGTTATTTGATCACCTCTGCGGTTTTTTATTTTTTGCGCTATAAACAAAAAAACATGTCAATTTTAAAAAAGACAATATTTTTTACTTTTTGCTATAATAAATATCCCAATTAAAAAAAAATGTCTTCCTCAGTTTAGGCTGATATGTAGTCTTCTACATATTTTTGGTAAAAAAAATCACAATAATGCCCCGTACACACGGTTGGACATTCCGACCACAAAATCCATTGGATTTTTTCCGACGGATTTTGTGTTGCACACACACGGTCGGACAAAGCAATTAGCAAGAAACTGCATCCTCCCCAATCTCAAAAAGTTACACACTGCCCATAAAAGTGAATGTTCCCTAATACAAAAGCATTGAGATGCCAGATACACAGAAAAACTAAAAACATAGCCAGCAGAGAAAAAATTACCAGCAGAGTACACCAAAAATTGAACTGAACTGCTTTATTTTTAGAAACACACGGTCGGATTTTCCGATGACTATTTCCGTCGGATCATTTCCGTCGGAATTTGTCCGAAGCTGGTGTTGCGTACACACGGTCGGACAACGTTGTCGGAATTTCCGGTCTTCAAGAACGTTGTCGGAATTTCCGGTCTTCAAGAACGCTGCAACGTAATCCGTGTTCCACGAGACTATAAAAGGGAAGTTCAGCACCACGTCCGGCACCCGTTGGGCTCCTTCTGCTGATTCCGTGTTTATCGCGTGTTAGTAGAAGTTTCGTTACATTCGATTCGCGCTTTTCAGACTTCAGACTCAGATCGTTACTGCTCTTCAGTTTGTGCTTGTCGTGCGTATCTGTTTATCAGTGCGTGTAGTCAGTTCGCATTTGTTGGTCATTGTGGCCTATATCTTGATATAGGACGCTTTGATTTTCACTGCTTATTGTCTGCTCGTTTCTGGTATTCATTTCGTTCTTTCAGGCCTTGCTGTTTATCGGTGCTTTCTGTTTGTCCGTTCTGACCAGCCGACCATTTGTAAGCTATTTTTCGTGTACGTACTCGTCGTAGAGTTCGTGCTGTGCAGGGGCTTGGTGTCGGGCTTTTAGCTTTGACCCAAGACCAGTCCATGAACAGGGCGAGGAGGAGTTCATGGACCAAGAATTGGTTGCTTCAGCGTGACCAATTCTCGCACATGCCTTTGCTTTGTGAGATCTGGGAGAATAATCCTGATGATTTCAGGAACTTTCTCAGGATGACGGACCCCGTTTTCACCGTCTGTTGGCTTTGCTGACCCCTTTTATCAGCAGGCAGGATACCTGCATGAGGCAAGCCATCACTCCAGAGCAGAGGCTTGTTGCCACGTTGAGGTACTTGGCGACAGGGAGAAGCCTTCAGGATCTGAAGTTCTCCACAGGTATCTCTCCCCAGGCTCTGGGAATCATTATTCCAGAGACCTGTTCTGCTATTATCCAGGTCCTGCAGGAGGACTATATTAAGGTAACATTTCTCCTTTACTATTCCCTTCTATGTATGCTCTGTTTGCTAATGTCTTGTATTTTTTACCTCCTTCCCTAATTACCATGATTGCAATATGCTCTAATATGCTGTGCCCCTTTTGTCCTTCATGCATTTTTGCCTTCACTTTCCCTCCCCAGCATGCTCTTCTGGGCCAATATACACCTATGGCCTAGTCACTTAAGCAATGTATTTTGTCTGCTCCATAGTATTGGTTTCCCCCAAACACCCCCTAAAATATGCACATATGTTTTCTGTGTGTTTTACTTCATGCAGAGTTCCCTTTTTGTTTTGGTGTGCCAAACTCATTAGGAACCCCCCTCCCCCAACTGCTAGGTCAGCTGATACCAATCCTCTATCTGCTGGCTTTGCCAAGCTCAATACACACTATATACCTACCTCTTTATAGTGGTCATATTTAGGGATGAATTCAGCAAAGCATGTAGTGCAAGGGGCTGGCTCAATACTTTCAAATGTTTTTATTTATTGTTTTTTTTTTTTTTCCTCCTATTATTAGCTTGATAGGTAAGAGCAGAATGTCAAAATGTGCTTCCCTTTATGTTTTTTTTCTTTTTTGGGATTAGGACTCTTCTTTTACCTGTCCGGTGTGCGGTCAATAGTGTTAAGTAAGGAGGGTCTGGCCAAACTATCACACATTATTTAGGCATTCGGCTCTCAATGAAGTGGAGAGGGTTACCTGTCCAATCCCCCCCCCCCAACCCCTAGTTTTTGTCAATGGTCCATCAGAAGTGGGGGGAGTGGTGGGGGGTGAGTAATCTGCTAAGGGGACCTTGTACTTTGGTTTGTAAATACTTTGGTTAAATTTTAGTCTGATCTTGTTCCAGAATGTTTGTGTCTAATCTGCTTGCAATGTTTATGTACAAACTGACAATTTTTTTTTCTTGTTTGACTCCACAGTTTCCTTCAACGCCACAGGAATGGCAGACTGTGGCCTCCCACTTTGCCAGCCATTGGGACTTTCCTAACTGCGGAGGTGCAATTGATGGGAAACACGTCCGCATCGTCCCACCCCCCAACTCGGGGTCGTACTATTATAATTACAAGGGGTTTAATAGTATTGTGATGTTGGCGGTGGTGTCGGCGACATATGAGTTTCTCTATGTGGACGTGGGGAAGAATGGCCGGATCTCGGATGGTGGTGCCATTGTGCACACGGAGTTCAACTGGCGTCTCCAGAGTGGCAGTCTGTGCTTGCCACCTCCAGAGGAGAATGCGGAAGGACTCCCCTTCATCTTTGTCGCGGATGAAGCGTTTGCGTTGTCAAGCCATCTGATGCGCCATTCCCGATGAGGACACTCACCCCTGTCCAGAGCCAGCAGAGTGGTGGAGAACGCCTTTGGGATCATGGCCAGCCGCTTCCGCCTCTTTTTGACACCTATCCACATGGCGGAATATAAACTAAACCACATTGTGCTTTCCTGCTGCATATTGCACAATTTCTTAAAACGGCATAGCACCAACTATGTTGTGTCTGTTGGCCCTAATGCAGACATCCAACAAAATGACAACCTGACAGCCCTTCAAGC
Source organism: Lithobates sylvaticus (assembly GCA_028564925.1). Taxonomy (NCBI): domain Eukaryota; kingdom Metazoa; phylum Chordata; class Amphibia; order Anura; family Ranidae; genus Lithobates; species Lithobates sylvaticus. The sequence goes on along the minus strand of CM053026.1, from coordinate 306,114,154 downwards.
TGCACGTCCTGGCTTGCCCCCCCTAAATGCCCGCGAAGTCCGCGAGAGGTATATGGAGTACTTTGTGGGTAGGGGGGGGGCCATTGATATGCCAGACGATGTGTGAGAGGCATTTTTTTAATAAATTTATTTTGGAAACTGAACTAAGATTTCTTTTCTTTTACTGCTTGGGTTTCTTGTAGGTGTGTTCTAGCTTATTTTTTGTTTTCTTTTTGGGCCTTTATCTTCAACAGTGGGAATGCACTTTCTTGGCGAGAGGAGGTTAGTCTCTTCTTCCTAAAAAGAATCTTCTCATGTTGTGGGTCTGATACATAATAGTTTTTCTAGGTAAGGTATGTAGTGCATTACTCACCCCAAAAATACTACTTTTCATCACCATGACAGAAATGTGTGGATTCCTGAAAATGGCGTGATAGGTGGTTTATTACAAAGCACTGTGGGTGTAATTTCCAAAAGACAAATCCACTATGCACTACAAGTGCACTGCAAAAGTGCACCCGAAACTGCACTTGGAGTGCAAAGTGGAATAGCCTTTAGTAAATAACACCCATTGTCACCAAATTCATCTACTTTTGACGCAAATAATGCTTTTGGGGTTTGGAATAAGGAAGCCACACATTGTTCATATGGTAAAATTTTACTTCAAGCACATTCACAAGTGCCTTTTCAAAAGGCTTTTCGAAACTCAAGAGATATTTGGTCTTTAGAACATTCTTTAATAACATTACTAACTTGGCGCATTTGTGTAAACCAGGCATGTAGCAAAGCAAAACATACTGAACACAGGAACTCACAAAGTTCAACTTTGAAAAGTGAAGACAAGTTCAGACATGACTATGTCCAAACTGTGTTTGATCGTGCCTTCATCACATGGGGTGTCACCCCTGGAAAAGCAAAATTTTGAGCATGCACACAATTTGGGGATCAAAATGGGCATTTGATGCAAGAACCCATGCCTAGAATGTCCAAATGTGCAATCTCCCATCATGGCGATCAATGTACGTGTTTTGGGGGTGCAACCCCTTCACCTCAGCTACTTTAGTAGTTAGTAAAGTGGTTGCACCCACAAAACGTTGTCATTGATCCACCATGATGGGAGCTAGCACATGTTGACACACTGTGTGCATCTTCCAAATTTGGCAAAGTTCTGACTTAAAAATTTTTGGTTTACACACCCACAAATGTGTGATAGCTCGTTTGTGTGGTTTCATATTTTCCCTAAAACATCAATGATGTTCTTCATTTTTTGTTGAACATCATTGATGTTTTTCTTGATATCATCTAGATCTCGATTGCACACCATTATCTCCCCGATGAGGACGTGTGCACTTTCACTGGTAAAATGCAATTCTTCTTCCAGAACATCCACATCACCTAAAAAAAACGGGGGTATTTTTAAGATGCAGGCATACATTGATTAGCTTACCTGTAGCTGTGGTCTCCGACACTCACCTGTTGTGGTGACAAGTTCTCCAACTTCTACAATCTCTCCTTCCTCCTCCTCCTCTGCTTCTGGTGTTGGTATTTCCCCTTCTTTGGGAGGTGTGGGGTTCCTGGTGTCCTCAGACGTCCCGAGTCTTCTCTCCCCTATGAGAATGTACAAAAGGAATACTTAGCACACCAATCTATGAGGGCAGAAATAGGAAATATGAAACATTGCTTGGAAGTGACGTACAATAGTGGTTTGTGGCCAGGTTCAAAGGCCAACAACATTAATTTTGACACTTTGTAAAGGTGCAATACTTATTACCTGTTTGGTGCAAGTTTGTCAGATGGAGACACCCCTATAGTATCCACTGGAGCACATGTGTGGGACACCCTAATAAAAAGGGTGTTTGGGTGTCCCAGCACTAGTGCTCTAGAGTCCAGATGTGTAAACAGCTACTGAGTCACCTCTCCTTTACACTGAAGAAGTTTGCATTTCATTCTGGAAAAAAACCCTATAGACAACAAACTTCCTTTGACTAAAAACAGGCCTGAAACAATGTAGTTAACTCCAACTTCACCAAACAGCGTATTATAAGTGGCCGAACGATCGAGGTTTAGTACGATCTAATGGACACACGAACATGAAAGTGGCCATTTTCAACTGTCCAACATTCAAAAACAAAGCACATGGAGCAGTATGCAAGCAAGAAAAAAAAAGATGAACACACGACAACTACTTACTTTTTTGAAGAACTCACTTGATCATTCTGTACTGATCGTGCTCCCTCAGTTTCAGGTCTGACCAGCGTTTCCTCAGTTGATCCTTGGATCGTTGTAACCCAAAATTCTTTTGCAGCCTCTTCACAACTTTAGCCATGATCTCGGCCTTTCTGACATTTGGGTTGGGGAAAGACCCATACTCCCCATCATAGTCGCTCCTCTTCAATATGTCCACCATCTCCAACATTTCTCCAAAAGACATATTTGACACCTTAAATCTTCTCCTCCGGGATCGGGACGTTTCTGGCTCCGGGCTTTCCTCGTCGTCCTCCTCCTTGTTGCTGGAATAGTTAGGGCGCACCTGCTGTGTCCACGCCATGTGCTCTCCCCACTGCGCCATAACGAGAAGGGGCGGGGAATAGACGAGAAAGATCGTCAGGGGCGGGCGGAGTTTCACGCATGTGCACTGTATATAAAACGTCACCCGCGTGTGTCGTAGAGACGATCTGTGAGCAGAGGGGAGAGAGAGATGACGCACGAGACGATCGCTATAACGAAGGTACAATTTGAACTTGGTACATCACTAGCCTAGACTGCTTATACATTGAGGCTTATTTATGGAGAAGATTAGGAGAGTTTAGCCTGACATTATTTAGTGTTTGTCTGGTGTTGTGTCTTGCAGAGAATATGGAGGGCTTCAATGACGTCAGATTCCTCCCCCTGTTCATTGATAAGTTACGGGAGATGCCCCTTTTGTGGCAGGCCAAGCACCCACTCTACAGCAACAAAATAAAAGCAGGTGATCCCCACGGCAACCGTTGAGAAGTTAAAAACCAAAATTGGCAGCCTGAGAAGTACGTATTTCAGGGAGCGCAATAAGGTCCTGAAGTCCCAAGCATCTGGAGCTGCAGCAGATGAAGTATATGTCCCCAGGCTGTGGTACTACGAGAGGCTCCATTTTCTCAAAGACCAGACTGATGTCAGGGAATCACTGTCGACTCTTCCTTCCACGCTTCCTTCCACGCATTCCACCCCTGATGAGGCTTCCGACGACCAACCTGGGCCTTCCAGTCAGGAAGATGTGGAGGAGCCCAGCTTGAGCCAGGTATAGTATTTTTCTACACTTTTTTCGTGGAAAAATGAAGGATGTTCACTTAATTTAGGATCAAAAATTGCTTATTTGCTAAAGTGTTTTACATATCAATAGACAGTAGTGTTGGAGAAATTTTGGGCAAGAATATAAACTGCTGGGCTGAGAATTCTATGGTTTTCAATTTGTTAACAATTTGCAACAGTCAATAGCTGAAAATTGTGTGTGTTTGATGATCCAATAACTCAAACTATGTCCCTTTTTCATACACAGGAAGACCTCAGCCAGGAGGTGGCTGTGGAATGCGGGAGCCAGGAGGTGGATGTGGAATGTGGCAGCCAGGAGGAGGCAGGGGTAAGTGGCAGCCAAGAGGTGGGCAGGCCTAGGAGCCTGACTCGATCCCAAGTCCCTCCCCTCCGCCTTCCCTACAAAAGGCCCAGAAAGGGGGGGATGTGGGGGAGTCAGCGCTCCGGCTGATCAGGAAGGCTTCAGTGGCACTACAAGCCACACCCACATATGAAGAGGCCTTTGCCGCCTTGGCTGCCACAAAGCTGAAAGAGATGGAGGCGGGGCAACGCAGCATGTGCGAGGAGGCAATCCTCAAAATACTAAATAAGGGGGTGTCTGGGGAAATGACCCCAAGGACACATGTTTGCGAGATGGACCATGCTCCTCCTCCTCCTTCTGCCACACCTCCAGCACCACAGCCTGGAAGGAAGCGTGGAAGGAAGACCAGAGTGTGATGACCTGGATTCAGTCTGGTCTGAGAGAAGATGGAGCCTCTCGTATGACCACAGCCTGGGGACATAGATGGCATCTGCTGCAGTTCAGGATCTATTGGACTTCAGGACCAGATTGAACTCCCTTAAGATACGTACTCCTCAGGCCACCAATTTTTGATTTGAAAAAATTGATGTCTGCCGTGGGGGTCAAAGGCTTTGCAAATTTCCCCAGTTTCTCCATCGCTGCCTCCCTCTTTATTTTGTTGCTGACACCTAATAAAGGTATTTTTGATTTCAATAAATCCTTGCCTATGTGTTTTACTTCAAAAAGGGTAGGCAGGTACATTTCGAATATAGAAAGTAGAATTAACAAAGGGCACCAACACCAAACAACCTCCTAGAGAATTAATAAAAAATATAATGAAAATAATGGTGTTGGGGTAAGTTGACACACACAAAACACACCAAACCACCAAAAAAAAAAAAAAAATGAGCAAAATTACAGAGAAAGGAAATCTGGATTTAAAAATGAACCACTATAAATGTAAAATAAAAAAAATAATAATAACTGGATTCTTGAGATCTGACAAATACAAAAATTCGAACCAATAAATCAGGAAAAAGAATAAAGAAAGAAGTTTGGGATAAGTCAGTGTGAATATGAGCAGCTAAAAAACGTCATTCTTCTTGCATTGTAAAGAAAAAGAGAATGCGCTGCATTAAACACATTTTAACATTGCAGCGTGACGAATGTGCTGTGTCGATTAGGAACGGTAGTTTTACCTGACCGAGCGCTTCCGTCACAGAATTTATTCTGAGCATGCGTGGCACTTTGTCCGTTGGACTAGGCTACACACGATCGGAATTTGCGTGATCGGACTGTCGGAAAATTTGAGAGCAGGATCTGATTTTCCGATGGAAAAAGTCCAATGGAGCCCACACACGGTCGGAATTTCCGACAACATGGTCTGACATTTTCCGTCGGAAAAAGTCCGATGGAGCCCCACACACGGTCGGAATTTCCGAGCAAACATGGTCCGATAGGATATTTTCCGTCGGAAAATCCGACCGTGTGTACGGGGCATAATAAACGCAAACGTGGCTAAACGCAGGTGCCTGCATTTAGCCGCGTTTAGCCACGTTTAGCTGCGTTTTGCCTCTGAAACGCGGAAAAGCAAAGTGTCTGAAAGCATTTTTTTGCTTCTGGAAAAACGAGGTTAAAGCAACTGCATAAAAACGGGAAAAAACTAGACTGTGTACATGGACACATAGGATAACATTGCATGCGTTCATGTGCAGTTGAAAAAAGTGTCCAACTGCCTCTAACGCGCGTTTAACAGCGTCTCGTGTGCATGGAGCCTTAAGAGTATGTACTGTATGTTCCTAGTAAATACTGTTTTCCATATCAATGTACTTGTTCCAGTCACTATGGTTTTTCATCTCTTATAAATGGTTCTGTTTTGATTTTTCATTATCATGGCATTGTGTATGGCTTTTACCCTGAGAATGACCCCATCTTGTATGGTGTTTCTCTTGTGACAGACAGCATTCTGTGGTGTATTTCTATTACCACCTGTGTTTTGTATAGCATTTTGCCTTTGACAGGCAGTGTTTCGGGCAGTATCGGCCCGTGCATTGAGGGAGCATGGGCGCAGCCCCCCCCATCCCTGCCGCCACCCTCCTATCCATGCACATGGATGCATTATTTCCTATATTTATTTCCTGTGTTTCCTATGTGTTTTTTTAATCACCTGATTACAGCCAGAGGCTCTAATAGGCTTCAAAAAAGGGTGGGCTGAAAAATAGTGAAAATTAATTCGCTATAGTCACACAATTGGGTGGGATTGGGGCGCACTCTCTGCCCCCAGATCCCACCAATTGTGTGATGTTAGCAAATTAATTTTCACAATTTTTCACACTACAGTTCCTCTCCACCAATCAGGAGGCAGGTCGTGAGACCTGTTTCCTGATTGGCCGAAGTGCCAGGCAATCCTATTGAATGCTTAACGCTTTGGAAGAGGAGAAACACGATGGAGTTGGATCTGCCACTGCCTGCATGCTCGCACTCCAGAGGAGAGCACAGCCCACCTGAGCCAGTAAGTGCCGGACCTCCTGTCAGTGCCTCGAGACCCTGGCCGCCCCTAGTGCAGGTACATTCGTGTCCACCAGCCACCACTGATCATAGGCTTATACTGCAAAACAAGGAGCAGTGTAGCAGCTTCTGATGTATGCACACAAAACTGAAGTATTAATTGATAATCTTACCACTTAAGCCCCGGACCAATTTACAGCCAAAGGAACAGGCCCCTTTTTGCAATTCGGCACTGTGTCGTTTTAACTGACAATTGCGCGGTCGTGCTTCATGGCCCCCACACAAAATTGGCGTCCTTTTTTCCCCAAAAATAGAGCTTTCTTTTGGTGGTATTTGATCACCTCTGCATTTTTTTTTTTTTGCGCTATAAACAAAAATAAAGCGACAATTTTTAAAAAAATTCAATATTTTTTATTTTTTGCTATAATAAATATCCCCCAAAAATATATAAAAAAACTTTTTCTTTCCTCAGTTTAGGCCGATACGTATTCGTCTACATATTCTTGGTAAAAAAAAATCGCAATTAGTAATTATTGATTGATTTGCGCAAAAGTTACAAAATAGGGGATAGTTTTATAACATTTTTATTAATATTTTTTTTTTACTAGTAATGGTGGCGATCAGCGATTTTTTATTGTGACTGCGACATTATGGCGGACACATGGACATTTTTGACACATTTTTGGGACCATTGTCACTTATACAGCAATCAGTGCTATTTAAATGCACTGATTCCTGTGTAAATGACCCTGGCAGTGAAGGGGTTAACCACTAGGGTGCGGGGAGGGGTTAAGTGTGACGTGTGTGTTTTTTTACTGTAGGGGGGCGTGGCTTGAGATTCAACATCACTGATGGTCTTTCCCGATGACAGGGAACAGACTATCAGTGTCAGTCGCACTAGGAAGCAGAGAGAGAGGTTTGTTTATGCATACCTGTCCCCGTTCTTCAGCTCTGTGAACCGATCGTGGGACACCATCGGCGATCGGGTCCACGGGTCCCGCAGCCACGGTCACGGAGCTCAGGACTGGGTTGCAAGCGCACCGCCGGTGGCACACGTTGCTTAAAGAGCAACGTACCTGTAAGTTGATATGCCCAGCCTTGCCATTCTGCCGACATAAATGTGCAGGAGGCGGTCCTTAAGTGGTTAAATGCAGTATTACTGGATAGACCTATAACACCACTTTTTGTCAGCTTCAATTATCAAACTGTGACAGAAAAGCAAATGTGGACATTGTGTCCATCATACAGATCTGTAGATTGCATAAGAAAGCTCTTAGCATGTTTATGAACTTGCTTTTGCTTAGATCTTATTCCTCTTACTTAAGGGAGAGACAAATAGGAAAGGAAGAAACACATTTTTGGTATAGCTGTGCTTGTATGTATCTATTTATTTTATTCTATCCTAAACCTTCTTGACATGTGGTGATTGGTATCATGTAGGTGTCCTACAGGTGTGTCTGTCATTTTATTGGTTGTGTTTGCTTAAGATAGTTTACTGTGAGGTATAGGTGTGAGCTCAGAGAGTTTCTGGAAATGTTGGGGTAAGAAAGGAGGAAGGCTTCCTTTTGCTGCTACGAAGCAGAAGGACTGTGTTTAGTCAGAATAAACTGGAAAATACCTTGACATGTACTTTTCTGTTGGAGCTTTCTTCCTACTTTGCACTGTGTGCTGAAGATAAGCTTATTGTTTCACCTCTTTGCTGAAATAAAAAGCAATTTGTGTTTGTTTTCCAGAGAAATAAAATTTCACAAGACTATATATCTGATGCCTTATTTCCCCCATTTCCCACATACTACATATGCTGAGCTATATACCCTGATCTGTAATGCTGAGCTATATACCCTGATCTGTGAGACTTAGCTATATACCCTGATCTGTGAGGATGAGCTATATACCCTAATATGCGAGGCTGAGCTATATACCCTGATCTGTGAGGCTGAGATATATACTATGTCCTGTGAGGCTGAACTATATACTCTGCCCTGTGATGCTGAACTGTATATCCTGACACCATGGGTGGAAGCAAGTGGAATACAGAGGACAGAGTGGGTGGATTCTATAATGGGTGGGGCTTATGGGAAGTGGGATGGGTCAAAAATGAAGGGCGGGGTCTGGCAGCGGGGTCTGGCACCCCCCCATCGTAAAACTTCAGCAGTCGCCACTGGTTCTGGGTGACTTTTTCCTGTAAGAGACTGTGCTTGTATGACCTTTACATATGGCAGAATGTGCTCTGTGGGACATTTCTCTTGTGATAGACAGCGTTCTTTGGAACATTCCCAGTCAGTGTTTTGTGTGATGTTTTTCTTTTAGATACAATATGTTTTTGTGGCATTTTCCAAGTGATATACTATTTACTATATACCATAATTCGTTTTGTGTGTCTTCCAGGGGTATCTTCCCTCTGGCAGGTTCTGTTTTCTGTGCTGTTTTCCTTTTGACTGGCTCAGCTGTGTGTGTTAGGCTTGTGCAATTTGTTTCATAACGAATCGAAATTCGGACAAATTTTGCATCTTTTGGACATTCGGATGCATCCGAATAAAAAAATAACGAATTTCAACTAATACTAAAGAAACTATAGCGGATATAATGAATTAATTTGACATGATTCGGTAATTCGTTAAAGATCTAATGAAACAAAAGGTCAACTCAAAGTAAACCTTACAGTCCTGAGTAATTTTGTGCTGGAGGTTGGATTACTGGCAAAGTGCATTCCTGAGAACTGAGTGAGAAGGGTGTTGTATTGTATTTGAGCAGAGTAGAAGAGATATTGTCATTGTGTGTGTTAATGGATTCAATAAAAAAAATTACTTTCCAAACTACGAATCATTATCATGTATATTTATTTACATACATAAATATTGAATTTCAACAAATACTAACACAATTATAGTGCATATAACGAATTAATTCGACATGATTCGAGATTCAGTATAACGAATATCGACACTCTACAGAGATAATGAATTATCCGAAAACGTATTAATGTAACATAACGAATATAACAGAACTATGTATTTTACGAATGACAACGAATTGAAACTAAACTAAATTTTCCGTTGTGCACAAGTTTAGTGTGTGTGTTGTTTATTGAATTATTTTACTATACTGCTGCTCCATTTAAAACCCTGATTTAAGTTCATGAGTTGGCTCATAAAACAAACATTTACACTCTTGCCTTCTGCATCTGTCCCCCGCCAGCTCTGCAGTGAGAATTGAGTGATCAAACACCACTGATGGCTCAGTTCTCCCCTCTGCTCTGGGGAGAGAGCCATGACTGTCAGTCCCCAGCTCTTTGCTCTGCCATTTCAGCACTCACTGGAGTGTTGGGCTGTGGAGGGGGTGGAAGGTGCTGGCTCAAGCTCTTAGCGGATCGCTGAGTGGATGAGCCAGCTGCCGGTCCAGGCATCTGGGTGGATCTTTTCAGAGCTTGGACCAGTTCTGTGACATTAGCTTTAGCCTGTTGTTGGCTGAAAATGGGTCACGGGAGTGTAGAACTAAGTGCATTCCTATGACCTACAGGAGAAGTATAGCCAAAATAGCTTTGGCTATACTTATCCTTTAAAGTCAACCTGTAAAGATGGAAATGTAGTAGCCATCAATGATGACAGGAATGCAACATTTTTAAAGTGAATGATTGTCCATGCATTAACTAAATGTACTCTCAGACTTCCTTCCCTGTCCCTTGATCATGCCCCAGCATTATTTTTTCTTTGGTCTTGTTTTTGTAGTGAGACACAGCTTTTTGTCACAATAAGGGGTCAGACTTGAAGACCATTTGCTTTAGCAGTGTCGGGACTACCACCAACCAGCAGGATAGGTGCACAGGCAGTCAGCCTGGCAGATGTTCCAGGCGCCCTCAAACATGGCATCATCAAACCCCTGCTAAAGAAACCCAACCTCGACCCCCGGGACCCTAACCACCGCAGACCGATAACAAGCTTGAACAACATCTCCAAGATTATGGAGAAAGCGGTAGTACAACAGATACAACGCCACCTGGACACACACACACTCCTGGACCCGTTACAATCAGGATTCCGCCCAGGCCATGGGACAGAAACTGCACTCCTGAAGATATGGGATTATGCCCTCGAAGCAGCAGATGACGGAGAATCATGTCTCCTGGTACTGTTGGACCTCAGTGCAGCGTTTGATACTGTGGACCACAATACTCTACTCATCCGCCTTACAGAAGTAGCAGGAGTCACGGGCTCAGATCTACAATGGTTCGCATCCTTCTTAGGAAATCGCTCTCAGACAGTGAAACTAGAAGCTTTCACCTCTGAAACCCGGGCAATCTCCTGTGGAGTCCCTCAAGGATCACCCTTGTCGCCAGTGCTCTTCAACATCTACATCCGCCCACTCCTCAACATCATCAGAAGATCAGACCTCTGCTTCCACTCGTACGCTGACGACACTCAATTATATTTTCGTATCACCGGACAAAAAGACCATCATCAGCAATTAGGAAAATGCCTCACTTTGATAGATGACTGGATGACTACTAGCTCCCTCAAACTTAATGAATCAAAAACAGAACTTCTTATTCTACATGCAAATCATAACCCCCGAACTAAGATCCCAAGGCCAAGAGCCTCGGAGTCATTTTTGACTCAGAAATGTCAATGGATGCCCAAATAGGAGCAGTGGTCAGTGGATCTCACCATCTGCTCCGCCTGCTACGCAGACTCATCCCCTTCATTCCAAAAGAGGACAAAGCAGTGGTAGTTGGAACAGTCATCAATTCTCGACTGGACTACGCTAACTCCCTCTACATAGGATTACCCCAATATCAACTTGCGCGCTTACAACTTATCCAAAACATGGCGGCAAGACTGATAACAGGGAAAAAACCCTGGGAATCCATCTCCCCTTCCCTGAGGAACCTACATTGGCTAACCGTAAGGAATCGGGTCACATTCAAGACCCTCTGCCTCTCCCACAAATGCACACATGGAAACGCTCCGCAATACCTTCGCGAGAAAATAAAACACTACACACCGAATCGCAGTCTTCGATCGGCTAATCAAAATCTTCTCCTCATTCCTAAATCCCGCTACAAATCGAAGGGGGAACGGAGATTCGCTGTCCAGGGACCACGGCTATGGAACGTGCTACCAACCGACATCCGCATGGAAGAAAACCATCAGGCCTTCAGGAAGAAACTCAAGACCTACCTCTTCTAGAAGCTCGACAACTAAACGCCAATACAGTGCCTTGAGGCGATTCAGTTCGCATTGTAGCGCTATACAAGTTATTCATTCATTCATTCATTCATTCAGATGACGCAGGCTTACCTGAGGTTGCAGAGTCTAAGTACAAACCGGTGTTCATTAGAGCTCCTGATGGTGGAGATGGATTTTGCTGTGTGTTAGTACCAGGTTGTGGTCCACAGGATCTTCCCACCAGGAGGTGAGCAAGCTAGCCTCCAGTAGCGGATAAGCAGGTAAGGGCCAAACAGAAGCGTAGTCAGTAAACAAGCCAAAGGTCAATAACAAGTAGTTGCAGGTTGGGATCAGACAGGTCGAGGAACAAGCCAAGGGCCGATAATGTGTGGTAGCAAAATATGGACGGCAACAGAGTGAGATACTGGCTGAAGAGAGCACAATATTCTAGCAAACGGAAAGTGCAGAGACGTGTCTTAGATCAGGAGGTTCATGGGAGGAGCAAAGAGTTCAAGTTGCAGCAGAAGTCAAGGTACAAGGTACAGTTCTCCAATGGATCAGACAGGGCGCCTTGCAGCATATCAGGTAGCTCAGGGAGTAGAGTCATTGACAGACACAGCAGAGGTCCCAGGTTCAAGTCAAGGCCCTGACACTTTTTTTTTTTTTTTACCCCATGTCACATCATTTCTAGTCATGTAAAATTCCTGCAGGGTAAAATCTCAGTTGGGAGCTCAGTTCCTACTGACATAGACATGGTAGCTACATCTCAAAAGAGCCCTTTCCCTATACCCAGTGTGTGGGAAGGGTCTTGGGAGTCAAATGAGCAGTATTGCATATGCATGTGTAATGGAACAGGTAGAGGTAGGGGATAGGTTTACTTCTGTGAATGCACAGGAATGTATTTTTGGAATATCAGTGTAGCAGAAAAAAATCGGTCCGCTCAAGCAGGCAGTTAGGAGCACTATGAATTTTTAAATCAACAGCTATTTTCTGTAATCAAAATGGTTTTAAAATGTGTAGGTATTGCTGAGATGTATTGAACATTATCATTAAATATAATAGAGGCTGTCATCACAGTCTTCCACCATTGTGCAAATTTATTGTTCAAGGTCAATAAAGTCAAACAACCAGGTGTTCTTCATCATTTCGCTAAACCCTACTGTATTGAACTTTTTTGACGCTATACTGTCTGCCTTAATTTTGTGCAAACTGTTAATACTACAGTATGAAAATCCTGCAGAATAATTATAATAATAGGTTGGTGGTGTTGTGGGTGGACGTATTTATTATGTGTTCAATTTGTAGAAACAAATACATTAACTGCATTGTTGTGATACATTAACTGCATTGATTACAGGTTGCATATAAAATCACAATAGTATGCAATTTCAAAAATAGGTAAAGCATGCTATAGAATTCCTATGAAGTAAAAAAATATATATTTTATAATTTTTCTAGTTTGAACCATAATTCCCAAAATACAGGGTCATATTCAGGTCGCAGTGCCCAACAGAGACAATCTGTTCTCCCAATGGAATCAATTTGGTTTGCAAACAGGCTTGATTACAGAACAAATTCTCTGGACAATGGGGTTTCTGTTATCCACACACCTGAATCTTGGGAGAAAACCTTCTTATTACCCTAAAATGATATCTGTTTGACAAGTTTAAACTAGCAGGGCAACCAAACCTTGTGTACACAGTTGCCTATTGCTCCTAAGGCTGAAACGTTTCTTTAGAACTGTAAGCAAAAGTCAGTATAAAACCTTTAAACATCAAGAAAGGTAGTACAAATGTTAACTTTGAAAATATGTGGACAACTTTCAATATACATACACACAATATGCACAAAACTCAATCATAATAATTATTATGTTTATATAGGATTGCAATCTCTACAGTAATGAAAATGTACAGTTCATCACCCGATAATTAAGATCTATTGACACTGTTGAAGCTCATTTAGTTTTGGGTAAAAAGGTCCAAAAAGGAATATCACTGTTCCCATATTCAGTATATCATACTATATGAAAAGATGTGATTAGGGCACAAAATATCATTATATTATCTAAAATGGGTAATAATACAGTATATATTATCATATGTTTGTTTATTTGTAATTAATATTGTTAGAAACATATATGTGTGTTATAACGTAACCATATTCAAATAATAGTTTAAAGTGTGCAAATTATTTTTAGGTATTTTAATTGCTATGTCAGGATAGACATTTTTGGTCCTAGGGTGGACAAGTGAGCTAAAATATAGGTAGACACATGGTTAATGATTATCCTGATCCACCAATGAGCAAGAAGATTACATCCTCTGAGTGGGATTTCTATGAATGAATGGTTTGCAACTGAATATATGACAAGTCAGGTAGACAGGAAAAATCACACTTCAGAAAATTGGATGAGACTTCACTATCCAGAAAGGTCACACGCCCATCATCTACAGGAAATCATCACATCTCATCATCTGAAGGAGAGATGCATCAGATCACATCTCATCATCTGACACTTCATGGAAGCCAGGACACATAGCTCTAATATAGCTAGATGCCATTTTGGGTCTGGTCATCAGCCATCTAAAAGCACACCTGGTAAACTTGAAGGGCAAATATAATATATTATTTTCTTGGTGATTTTTTTACTTGCTTAAATTAATAGGCCAATTGCGATAGCCTTTGCTGTAACATTCCTCACATGATATCATAACCACTAGAGTTAGGTCTTTTTTTATTTATTTATTTTTGTTATTCATTTTCTCTTCTTTGGCTATATTAGTGAACACTTTAACCACTTCAGCCCCGGACCATTTGGCAGCCAAAGGACCAGAGGTCTTTTTTCAATTTCGCACTGCACTACTTTAACTGGTAATTGCGCGGTCATGCAATTTTGTAACCAAACGAAATTTGCGTCCTTTTCTTCCCACAAATAGAGCTTTCTTTTGATGGTATTTGATTGCCTCTGTGATTTTTATTTTTTGCGATATAAACGGAAAAAGAGCGAAAATTTTGAAAAAAAAAGAGATTTTCTACTTTTTGTTATAAAAAAAAATCTAATAAACTCAATTTTAGTCAAACATTTGGGCCAAAATGTATTCAGCCACATGTCTTTAGTAAAAAAAATGCCAATAAGCGTATATTTATTGGTTTGCGCAAAAGTTATAGCGTCTACAAACTAGAGTACATTTTCTGGAATTTACACCGCTTTTAATTTATGACTGCCTATTTCATTTCTTGAGGTGCTAAAATGGCAGAGAAGTACAAAACCCCCCCAAATGACCCCATTTTGGAAAGTAGACACCCCAAGCTATTTGCTGAGAGGCATGTTGAGCCCATTGAATATTTTTTTTTTTAGTCCCAAGTGATTGAATAAAGACAAAAAAAAAAAAGATTTTTTTTTTTTTCAAAAAGTTGTCACTAAATGATATATTGCTCACACATGCCATAGTTATATGTGGAATTGCACCCCAAAATACATTTTGCTGCTTCTCCTGAGTATGGGGATACCACATGTGTGGGACTTTTTGGGAGCCTAGCCGCGTACGGGGCCCCGAAACCCAAGCACCGCCTTCAGGATTTCTAAGGGTGCAAATTTTTGATTTCACTCCTCACTACCTATCACCGTTTCGAAGGCCATAAAATGCCAAAATAGCACAAAACCCCCCCAAATGACCCCATTTTGGAAAGTAGACACCCCAAGCTATTTGTTGAGAGGCATGGTGAGTATTTTACAGCTCTCATTTTTTTTGAAAATGAAGAAAGTAAAGAAAAAAAAAAAATTTTTTTTTTTTCTTTTTTCAATTTTCAAAACTTTGTGACAAAAAGCGAGATCTGCAAAATACTCACAATACCTCTCAGCAAATAGCTTGGGGTGTCTACTTTCCAAAATGGGGTCATTTTGGGGGGTTTTATGCCATCTGGGCATTCCATGGCCTCCGAAACTGTGATTGGCAGTGAGAAGTGAAATAAAAAAATTACACCCTTAGAAAGCCTGAAGGCGGTGATTGGTTTTTGGGGTTCCGTACGCAGCTAGGCTCCCAAAAAGTCCCACACATGTGGTATCCCCGTACTCAGGAGAAGCAACAGAATGTATTTTGGGGTGTATTTCCACATATGCCCATGACATGTTTGAGCAATATATCATTTAGTGACAACTTTTTGTAAAAAAATATATATATATTTTTTTTTTTTCATTATTCAATCTCTTGGGACAAAAAAAAAAAATATTTAATGGGCTCAACATTGCTCTCATCAAATAGCTTGGGGTGTCTACTTTCCAAAATGGGGTCATTTGGGGGGGGTTTGAACTGTCCTGGCATTTTATGCACAACATTTAGAAGCCTATGTCACACGTCACCCACTCTTCTAACCACTTGTAGACAAAGCCCTTTCTGACACTTTTTGTTTACATGAAAACATATTTTTTTTTTGCAAGAAAATTACGTTGAACCCCCAAACACTATATATATTGTTAAAGCAAAGGCCCTACAGATTAAAATGGTGGGTGTTGCATTTTTTTTTTCCACACAGTATTTGCGCAGCGATTTTTCAAACGCATTTTTTGTGGAAAAAATACACTTTTTTTTATTTTAATGCACTAAAACACACTATATTGCTCAAATTTTTGATGAAATAAAAAATATGATCTTAGGCCGAGTACATGGATACCAAACACGACATGCTTTAAAATTGCGCACAAACACGCAGTGGCGACAAACTACATACATTTTTAAAAGCCTTTAAAAGCCTTTACATGATACCACATTAGATTCACGGAGGAGGTCTACTGCTAAAATTACTGCCCTCGATCTGACCTTCGCGGTGATACCTCACATGCATGGTGCAATTGCTGTTTACATATGACGCCAGACCAACGCTTGTGTACGCCTTTGCGCAAGAGAAGGGGGGGCAGGGGTGCTTTTTTTTTTTTTTTTTGTTTTTTTTTTTATTTATTTAGCTTTTTTATTTTATTTTTAAACTGTTCCTTCCATTTTTTTTCTTTGTTATGATTTTTATTGTTATCTCAGGGAATGTAAATATCCCCTATGATAGCAATAGGCAGTGACAGGTACTCTTTTTTTGAAAAAATTGGGGTCTATTAGACCCTAGATCTTTCCTCTGCCCTCAAAGCATCTGACCACACCAAGATTGGTGTGATAAAATGCTTTCCCAATTTCCCAATGGCGCGGTTTATATCCGGGAGGGGGGACATTCCCTCCCACTGCTTGTAAAAGCAGTCTAGAGGCTAATTACCCGCTAGAATTGCTTTTACATGAAAGCCGATCACTGGCTGAAAAGAATGATACCAAGATGATACCTAAACCTGCAGGCATCATTCTGGTATAACCATTCAAAGTCCAGCAACATACTGGACATATATTGTAATCTTTTTTTTTTCATGCAGCCTCTTGGCTGAACGAAAAAAAGAGATTGATTGGTGGGTATGCCCACCATTAGAATACCTCCCTTCATCCACCCACTTCTAATGATGGGCATACATGCACCATTTATATATGCCGATGCATGGGGGCATCCTCCCGCAAAAGTTATGCCGTGTACACACGGTCGGAATTTCGACCGTATGTACGTGGCATTAGGAGCCAATCGCTCCCCCCCCCCCTGCTGCCCCCATGCTTCGGCATATATGCTCTTTTTTTTAACTGTGGTGGTGAAATCACCTCCTACAGCGTTGGAGTCGCGGCTTTATGTATCGTGGGAGCAAACGCTGTTGCTGTCAAGATAAATAAATCCGCGTTGCAACTGAATGGCGCACCTGAAAACAAAAAAATGCTCAACACTAAAACACACAGTAAACAAAATTACATACCTGAAAAGCAAGCATGATAAAACATAATAAAACATAATAAAACATAATAAAACATTGCAGAATAGAATGGAGTAAAAAAAGAGCAACAATAGAGAGAGAATAGAGTGAGAGAGAGAACAATAAAACGACAACTATTTTTTTTTTTTTTTTTTTTTTGAGATTCACAGGTAAAAAAGCTCCTGACTGAAGCGACTGAATCAAAACGCTACCACAAAAAAAATGTTAGCGATCGCAGGGATCAGGCCTGACTCTGCGAACGCTGCAGTTATGTGTGCTTAGTGTTTTGTAAGTGACAGTGATCGATCGATACTGCACTTGGGTGGGCTGGGCTGGGCTGGGCGGAGGGGGAAAACGCAGGTGCTAGCAGGTATCTGGGCTGATCCCGCTAACAATGCGTTTTTTTTTGGAACCCTAAACTGCTGGGACGCTAGTATAGATCTGATCAGATCAGATATTGATCTGTTCAGATACTGTGCCACTAAGGGAGGTGTATGCTTTGCGCGTGGGTGTTTGCGGTACTGGCACTAACCTGGGGCGACGCAGACCTTATTTGACCCTAAAACCTAATTGATATCACCCGCCGGGCGATCAGGGGGTTAAACCGTTATTGGGTAATAAATGGCGGGTGCCCTGACAGTATAAAAAACAAGCTAACTAACCAGCGTCACCCGTAACAGTAATACAAAAAAAAACTGGTTACCTAGCGACACTAATGCAGCGATCAGAAAAACGATCGCTTAGTGACACTGGCAAAAGGGGGTGAAAGGGTTAACTAGGGGCAATCAGGGGGTTAAAACCTTTATTAGGTAATATATGGGGGTACCTGACGCTATATAAAAACCTGACGGGGAACCTAAATAACGAAATAACTAACTGGCTAACCAGCGTCACCAGTGACAGTTATACAGTGATCACTGGTGAAAGGGTTAACTCTAGGGGCAATCAGGGGGTTAAAACCTTTATTTAGGTTGTAATATGGGGGTACCTGACCTATAAACCTATTTATGAACCTATATAAACATGGCGGTTACCTAAAAAAAAAAAAATGGTTACCTAGCGACACTAATGCAGCGATCAGAAAAACGATCGCTTAGTGACACTGGCAAAAGGGGGTGAAAGGGTTAACTAGGGGCAATCAGGGGGTTAAAACCTTTATTAGGTAATATATGGGGGTACCTGACGCTATATAAAAACCTGACGGGGAACCTAAATAACGAAATAACTAACTGGCTAACCAGCGTCACCAGTGACAGTTATACAGTGATCACTGGTGAAAGGGTTAACTCTAGGGGCAATCAAGGGGTTAAAACCTTTATTTAGGTTGTAATATGGGGGTACCTGACCTATAAACCTATTTATGAACCTATATAAACATGGCGGTTACCTAAAAAAAAAAAAATGGTTACCTAGCGACAGCAGTGACACTAATACAGCGATCAGAAAAACGATCGCTTAGTGACACTGGCAAAAGGGGGTGAAAGGGTTACCTGGGGGGCAATCAAGGGGTTAAACCTTTATTAGGGGGGGGTGGGGGGCTACCTTGGACCTAAAACTAACTGCACTGACAGTTATTACAGTCACACTGACACTAAATGCAGTGATCAGTAAAAAAATGATCACTGCAATTAGTGACACTGTGACTGGGGGGGGAGGGGGTGATCTGGGGGGTGATCTGGGGGTGACAGGGGGGTGTTTTGTGTGCCTATGTGTACTGGTGTCAGTGTACTGTTGGTGCACTAACCTTTAGATGTTCACAGCTCGGCGTTCCGGTCACATAGACCGGCGCACCGAGCGTGACATCACTTCCTCTGCCTGTGTTTTGATTGACACAGACAGAGGAAGCATCTGATTCGCCAGGAGCGATCGCGAGGGGGTGGCCAGAAACCACTGGCCGTCCCCTCATCCCGGATCGCTCCTGAAGCGATCCCGACCGTCCCCGCCGGCCGGGGGGGGTCCGATCGGACCCCCCACCCGCCGGAAGAATGGCACGTACAGGTACGTGGTTCTGCCTGTACGTGCCATTCTGCCGACGTATATATACAGGGGGCGGTCGGCAAGTGGTTAACATACAGTGCCTTGCGAAAGTATTCGGCCCCCTTGAACTTTTCAACCTTTTGCCACATTTCAGGCTTCAAACATAAAGATATAAAATTTACATTTTTTGTGAAGAATCACCAACAAGTGGGACACAATTGTGAAGTGGAACGAAATCTATTGGATTGTTGAAACTTTTTTAACTAATAAAAAACTTAAAAGTGGGGCGTGCAAAATTATTCGGCCCCCTTGCTTAACTTTGTAGAGCCACCTTTTGCTGCGATTACAGCTGCAAGTCGCTTGGGGTATGTCTCTATCAGTTTTGCACATCGAGAGACTGAAATTCTTGCCCATTCTTCCTTGCAAAACAGCTCGAGCTCAGTGAGGTTGGATGGAGAGCGTTTGTGAACAGCAGTTTTCAGCTCTTTCCACAGATTCTCGATTGGATTCAGGTCTGGACTTTGACTTGGCCATTCTAACACCTGGATAAGTTTATTTGTGAACCATTCCTTTGTAGATTTTGCTGTATGTTTGGGATCATTGTCTTGTTGGAAGATAAATCTCCGTCCCAGTTTCAGGTCTTTTGCAGACTCCAACAGGTTTTCATCCAGAATGGTCCTGTATTTGGCTGCATCCATCTTCCCCTCAATTTTAACCATCTTCCCTGTCCCTGCTGAAGAAAATCAGGCCCAAACCATGATGCTGCCACCACCATGTTTGACAGTGGGGATGGTGTGTTGAGGGTGATGAGCTGTGTTGCTTTTACGCCAAACATATCGTTTTGCATTGTGGCCAAAAAGTTCGATTTTGGTCTCATCGGACCAGAGCACCTTCTTCCACATGTTTGGTGTGTCTCCCAGGTGGCTTGTGGCAAACTTTAGATGAGACTTATTATGGATATCTTTGAGAAATGGCTTTCTTCTTGCCACTCTTCCATAAAGGCCAGATTTGTGCAGTGTACGACTGATTGTTGTCCTATGGACAGACTCTCCCACGTCAGCTGTAGTTCTCTGCAGTTCATCCAGAGTGATCATGGGCCTCATGGCTGCATCTCTGATCAGTCTTCTCCTTGTCTGAGCTGAAAGTTTAGAGGGACAGCCAGGTCTTGGTAGATTTGCAGTGGTCTGATACTCCTTCCATTTCAAAATGATCGCTTGCACAGTGCTCCTTGGGATGTTTAAAGCTTGGGAAATCTTTTTGTATCCAAATCCGGCTTTAAACTTCTCCACAACAGTATTACGGACCTGCCTGGTGTGTTCCTTGGTCTTCATGATGCTCTCTGCGCTTTCAACAGAACCCTGAGACTATCACAGAGCAGGTGCATTTATACAGAGACTTGATTACACACAGGTGGATTCTATTTATCACCATCAGTCATTTAGGACAACATTGGATCATTCAGAGATCCTCGCTGAACTTCTGGAGTGAGTTTGCTGCACTGAAAGTAAAGGGGCCGAATAATTTTGCACGCACCACTTTTCAGTTTTTTATTTGCTAAAAAAGTTTAAAATATCCAATAGATTTCGTTCCACTTCACAATTGTGTTCCACTTGTTGGTGATTCTTCACAAAAAATTAAAATGTTATATCTTTATGTTTGAAGCCTGAAATGTGGCAAAAGTTTGAAAAGTTCAAGGGGGCCGAATACTTTCGCAAGGCACTGTATTTCAACACTTATTCTTTCTGCAGGAGGGTAACAGTCAGATTCCATAAAAATGCAACTTATTGTGTGCTAGGTAGTTATCATTGATTATGCTGTCTTTGATTGGAAATTAATTATTTAATTTTATTCAATTTACAATATATACTCCGCTGTCACAGATAATTTTAGAACTTCGTTGTAACTATCTTAATGTCTTTGTAATCTTCTCAATCTAACTGTTAGTGGTGTTTGTAAGTGACTTATTGTAAATAAATATTAATTTATTTTTGATGGTTTGCGGTCTATACTTACACCAGTCTTTTTGTGTTATTCCAAGGATTTTCTGCATAGGCAAAAAAAAAAATGTATAATTAAGTCAGTAAAATTATTTTATAAATTATTTTTTATTAGAGGCACTGTGGATTATCAATCAAACGATCGATTTAGCTAACTACATTAATTACTCACCACTAATTGTGTGCTTGGACACACTAGGCTACATTTACTACGCAGTCATTTTAAGACTTATTACAAGCAAGTCCATTACCCAAAACATTGTTTAATATACACGGTTTCATGCTAACTCATTAGGAAATACTGTTTGTAAGTGAGCAGGGTATACATGTTCAGCTGGCAGGCTAAATGAAAAAAAAAAAAGGAACGTATTCCCACATCCACACAAGTGAGGTGGCTGGAGGAATCTTCCCCACTGGGCTGTTATATTCTGACAACCCAGACTCCTCCACTTTCAGAATACACTGATCAGTGCTGCAACTAGGGCTGAATTTCAATCCATTTGTGCACACCTTGAGTCAGTTCTGTACAATAGACAGCCCTCTAAAGTAGAAGTGTAAAGTAGAAGTGTTTTATGGAGGCACATAGCTAAAATCTAGTCAATTTCCAACATACCATAAAAGTATTTCAAGAGAGAACTTTGTTCACAAGAGCTTACAATCTAAAATATACTCAATTGTTCAGATTCTGACACCAGCATTAACGTTTAAGTAATTAATTATAGTAACTTATATTTCTTTTTCTGACCAAGTGTAATGATTCAATCTTTTTGGCACTTAACTGTAGTCATCACATTCTAATTCCCTTAATCATGCTAAATGATTAATTATTCAGTTTCTGCAAGTTCCTATGAATGTCAGCACAGTTTCAGATATTTGCCACTCAAACATATTCTTTTTAACCACTAATAAAGATGTTACGTGATAGATTTCTGTTGCAATTTAGTTAACAGTTAAATCTACTCATATGATGGAATTCATTATCAATCTGTTAAGAAAAATGTATTGTTTAAAGGGACGTTCCACTTTCAGTTTTGAAAGAAAGTGGCATATATATATGCTTATTAGTGGTGGCTGGAATTGTCAGCTCCTCATTTTGGACATCCAACGTTTTTGCCCTTTTAGTGCTGCCACTGGTACCCGGCTGCCACAAAAATATGATAAAGATATCTTAAATGTTTTATTAAACATTATTATTATAAGCCTTAGAGTAGGTGGATCTTCATCCAATATTATTGTAATTATATCATTAGTTCCACTTACACCAGCTTTTCTGGTTGACTAGCTACCAGGCTTAGTGGCATTCAACTTTTAGCCAGAATGGTAAAAGAGCTTTCCACTTTCTTGCTAAAAGTATACTACTCCTTTGATGATTGTCTTAATTTACACATTTTTAATACAGTTGTTAATGGGTACATAAGCTCTTGCATCATGCATTACATCTAGTTACACACAGTATCTGCCACTACATCACCATGATACATTGTAAGTATGCAAGAATGCAGTCCTAGTTTGTATAAACGTCATTGAGAGAGTAGTAGAAGACATACAACTTTATTGAAACAAAGACTGAAAATGGAAAATAATAAACAACAATAATAAGAAAGGGTAAACAGTTTGCCAATGCTAACATCTTAGAACCATGCACCTGTTCATATAGTGTGCACCTTTTGTGGTTAAAGTGTTTTGGTATGCAATAGTGAAACCCATCTGTCTATTAGCATGTAGCAAATGTGCCATCTATTACTAAACATATGTTCCAGTAACTCCAGGATTTAATAATGAACTATGGAGTCATTGTTGCATGTCGATCCTTGCAAACCAGAATTAGACACGTTTGCCAGATTTTGTTAAATGCTTATGCTGATACTGCAAGAGTAGTGCACTGACAAAAGCCTTTCTCTATTGTCATATTCCAGGAACTCAGAAGTCTGCACTAAAGGTAGATGTTTATGTAATTTGTTGCTGTCTGTTTCAAATTATTATATATTTTAAAAAATAAATCTCTGTTATACTTTATTATTTTTTTTTTTTTTAAAACACATTAATACTGAACTTCAGTCCAAAACTTAGTTTTTATGCCAGATTTATGTGCAAAAATATGTAGCTCTTGAATAATATTCCTGAAATTCTTCACAAAGTGATTACTGCTACTTATTCATAGGAAACAAAATTGAACTCTACGCTTGAAAATTAAATTCAGAATGATCAAGGAAGAGAATAAAATATTCCAAAGGATATAAAAATAGCCATCTTGCCAGATGGCAGTGAACTCAAAAGCCTCTTGGTACATATAGATATAGTAAAATGTGTTGTGCGTAATACTAACATTACCCTATGACCTATCTATCTTTATTTCAAGCATATTATTCAGGAACTTTACAAATTACAGCAGAACCACTGACATTCAGGACTGGTCACATACTAGTAATGCTAGCATTCTAAAGGCAAGCATACTGTTAACACTAAAAATCACCAATTGCTAGTAGCTGTTTCTATTTCAAACAGTTTTGCAGGACACATAAAAAATGATTTAATAGTATTTTGAAAGTTTTAAATATTGAATCATAATATAATTTACATGTCTACTGCTATATCATATTGATTTTTAAAATTTAGTATTACACATTTATTATTTTATCTTTGTTCCCTGTTGGGAGTAACAATAGCACTATGGGTGACATTGTTCCCTTGCTAACCTGTTTTTACAATTAGGTACTGGCAGTGTGGATTTTTAATGCCCTCTTTCAGTCATGCACAGAGTGGTGTATTGATAGCTGGAGTTATCACCTCCTACCCTTATTCAGGTAACATTCTACTAGCTGTAATAGTAATTATTCTGCAGATATATTGATGGTGATATAAACACCAGTGGCCAAAATTGTGGAGAAATATTTTTTTTTGGATTTGTATACTTTTTAGTGATACTGTATATTTATTCTAATGCCTTCTACACACGGCCGGATATTCCGACCACAAAATCCGTCGGATTTTTCCCCGACGGATTTTGTCCGAAACTGGTGTTGCATACACATGGTCAGACAAAGTTGTCGGAAAATCCGATCGTGCAGAATGTGGTGACGTTCGTTCGTTACAACGGGACTACGTTCAGGCTAGTAGCCAATAGCTTTGGTCTCTTTATTTGATCTGAGCATGCATGGCACTTTGTCCGATCGGAATTCTCTACAAACAATCGAAAAAAGTCTGATCGGATTTTTTTGTCTGAAAATTTGAGATCCTGCTCTCAAATTTTTTTCGTCGGATAGAGCCCATACGCGATCAGATTTTCCAACAACATAATCTGATCGGACTTTTCCCGTCAGATTTTCCGACAGTGTGTACGGGGCATAAAAGTGCTGAAACTTATATTTTATATAACTTAATGCGTTTGTGTAACTTAAAAAAGCCTAGATTTAGACTTAAATTTGTGAGGTATCTGAGCAAAAAATTAAAATAGAGCTGAGTGAGATACTGGGTAAGTACCCAGAATTGCCACCACATCATAATAATTTATTATTTAATATTAATTTATATATGTGTATATAACATGAGAACTTCTATATTTATATATACTTTTATTACAAATGTAATACAATTCATATTATTTAATATTATATCTATTCAAACAAGAATTATGCATGCTTTTAAGTACATCAAAGCGGGTGTCTTCCACCCTAATTTATATCACTAAAAGCATGTGATGGATAGCCTTGGAAGCAATATTGGGACTTTAGATGAGGCATGGATATGTATTAAAAAAATGGTTTAGGATACCTTGTACTTTCTTCTAAAAATGTGATAGATATATTTTATATAATTTCTTCTAAAAATGTGATAGCAGCACTTTATTATAGAGTTCTCATTTGCTTCTAGGTCTTTCTTTTTCAACACTGTACTTAAGTCTTGCTCAGAGGTGTTCAATGGGTTTAGATCTGGGCTGTTTTTTAGCCAGTCAATAACATTAATATGTTAAAAAACAGTCCTTTACAGTTTTAGCAGTATGGCAAGGAGCAATATGTTGCTGCATTTTTTTTTTTCTTGCAGTGTGTAAGAATAACAGCACGAGGAAGATGTTTTTATCTGTATATTCTCCTAACGTATTTTTTTTTTGTCAGAGTCCCTTCTACAATCTAAATGTGGCCAATAGCATGACCAGATATGCAACCCCAGATAATAATACTCATAGGCTGCTTCACTGCCGCTGTTGTACACTCTGGAAGCAGATCTTTTTTTTAAAAACAGTACATTTGTATTGAGACTTTTTACCTTAAAATACAATAGACAATAAATCAAAATGCAATACATACTACTCAAATACAATCCTAATACACATATCATTAAATAAACCATAATCACAAAAAAACAAAAAACATGCTATCGCCCCCTTTTCGTACCACCCACCAAGTGTTAAAATGAACCACAATAGTGTAGTGCATTAAAGCACTATAAATGCTAATGATTGCAAATAAACTATAAAGTGCAATGTGCTAATATATCACCAAATATGTGACACAGCTTTACCATACATGTGAAAGATTATATGAGCATGTGATTCATTTCAAATAGAAACTGTGAATATATGCAAAAATATATACTCTTCAAAAAATAGTAAGTCTCAAAAAAATATAATAAATCAAAAAACAAAGTGTGAAAAAAATATATATTTAATGAAAAATTCAGTCTTTAAAAAACATGCAATATTCCCAAGTGACTTGTGCAGATGTCCAAAGTGCACTGTGCATACACTTATTCGTGACTCCAGTGCAGCAAATTGATGAAGTTACAGTAGTGCTCCTCTTCGGTTCCACACTCACCAGATATTTGTACCCCTGCAGGGGTAAAGCACATGTAATCATGTTTGATTTAGTAACAATACCTGGACCGATCACCCATCTGTGGTACACCAGGCGCAGGATATCCTCATATAAATGGACATAAAAAATGGGTACTAAAAAATATATTTATTAGTCACACAGTAAAAATATGGGGCAAACCTTATGCCCGACCAGCAAAATCAAGGAAGATAAAATGCAATAGAGCTGCCTAAACCGGCGTGCATTCCACAGAACGGAAAAAATACAGACGGGAAGTGACGTGTGTGCGTACTAAGCTCCGTCTTATGCGTTTCATCATAGTACGTCGTCTGAGGTGGTCTTGATTATGCCCTGCCAATATCAGTGGAGTTTGGGACATCTCAATAATATATGTATTAAGTTTGCAGGACCTCCCCTACATCGAGGACAGAGAGGGGAATCTCTACGTTTCCATTTAAATAGTTTCTTATGTGTATAATGCGACCTATGTAAAATTAATAATTGTGTTCAGTTTTGCGTAGTGGACAGCTATACACTAGGGACCATAGACAGAGCCATTGTCCAATGGTAATCTGATAAGGGCCCCAGGTCTCGAGCCCTTGCAGGAATATCTACAGAATCTTGAAACGTATTGTATAGTACCCCATATAGTCGTGATATAAGACTTGCTTATGCCCTTTAACATATAATAATGATAATATTGTGGATTGATTAAGTTTAAATTCAAAAGAACGGGCCTGTGCCTGTAGGGTGTGCCTGAGTTGAAGATAATGGAAAAACCTTTGTTTTGGAATTCCATATTCATCTATTATTTGAGTAAAGGATTTAAACTATCATTCTGAAATAGCTGCTTCAAATATATTAACCCATGTTTTTGCCATAACTCGAACCCTTCCAGTTTCTGCAATTCCTCACAACTTGCGTTATTCCATATTGGGGTATAACTAATGTTAGTAATGCTTTTCATTTCTTGCGATACTTTATCAAAAAGTTTACCTGTCAAAAACCCTTTATCCCCTCACAAATTTTTTGTCCAACAAGGGGATCAATGTATATTCCCTACATAATGCCAATAGCAGACCCTGTATAGGATCAGGATTCGCAATTTCCATCCAACCAAAAAAATGTTGTAGCTGTAAGGGTAATGCTGCGTACACACGACCGGACTTTCTGGCAGACTAGGTCCGACTGGATCAGACATTACGATCGTGTGTGGGATACTCCAATCTTTAAAAAAAAAAAAATCAGATGGACCTAGAAATAGAACATGTTTCAAATCTGTCCGACGGACTAAATTCCTATTGGGAAAACCATTTGTCTGTATGCTGGTCCGACGGAACAAATACGACGCAAGGGCAGCTATTGGCTACTGGTTATTGAACTTCCTTTTTTAGGCCTGTCTTACGTCATCACGTTCAAAACGAAAGGACTTTCGAACAGACTTAGTCCATTCGTTTGTGGGCAAGTCCGTTCGTTCGGAAGTCCGTTGGAACTCCGTTGAAAGTCCGTCGGGAAGACCATCGGACCTAGTCTGCCAGAAAGTCCGGTCGTGTGTACTCGGCATAAGAAATAACTTTTAACATGTGGGGTAGCAAGTCCCCCTGATTTCTCCAAATTAATCTGAAAACCTGATAACTGCCCAAATGTAGAAATAAGTGTCATAAGTCCCACTGATGATTTTGTAATATCCACCAAAAAAAAATGTTCTTCCCTTCCTGAACGGCGAAACCCAACTATCCCTTCTGTCTGTCCTATGGCAATAGCCAAAGGTTCTGTTGCCAAAGCAAACAGTAATGGGGACAGAGGGCAGCCTTGTCTAGTCCCTCTAGATAATGAAAAAATTGAGACAAAGCATTATTAATTCTCAACCTTGGGATCCTTATTAGGATAGCAATTTCAGCCATAAGAATCCTGGACATATACCAAAAGCAGTGAGTACAGTCCACAAATATTCCCATTCCACCATATCGAAAGCCTTCTGGGTATCCAAGAACAATATGGCACTGGTACCTCCATTATCCATAAAAGCATTAAATAGCGACCATCAGGGTCTTTGATACACTGTTTGCATGAAAAACAGAGGGAGCTAGAAATCAAAATGCTTACTCCTTGTGAGTATGTAGAATAGGTGTAGAATGGTTTATAAAATTCTATAGATTCCAATACCGCCTGTCTTTTTTTTCCTGTCCCCCAAACCTCTCACATTCCAGGACATCACCTTGATTTTACTATATTCATCAATACCCAATGTCCTATGAACCCAGGATAAGCCCATTAGGTAGTTAATTGTTATGATACCCTCCATAAAATAATATACCATTTCTCTAAGAGAAAGGCGAGAGAGGAAGAGCGAGAGAGAGGAGAAAAAAACGATTTCTCCCAAAACACTACCATACTTCCCATCATCCCTCCCACAAACCTCCCTCAATCTAACCTGTATCTGGAAACACCCACAACTAGCTAAATACCCTCCCTATGATGGGAGGCACCAACTTCACAACTCTTGTCCACACGGGACACATACAGGGGACCTATTGTGGCCAGGTCCAAAGTCACGTCAGTTCCATATAAAGTCTAGAGAGAGGGAGCGTGGATGCCAGAATGTCTAACCCCCCAGAAGAAAGCAAAAAAAAACACCACCTCGTCCACACTATAATAAAAACATTTCCGCCCGCCACCTCATTACCCCACCCACCCCATTACCGCCTCTTATCCAACCAAATATTCACTGCACCCGGAGTAAAACTGAACTGAATTTTCATCAGTGATGCGCAATTTGGCATGAAACAGCATTGAGAATGTGATTTTCAATGCCCGTAGCCTGCGCTTTACCTCGACAAATTACGCCCTCTGTCTCTGTATACTTTGACTGAAAAGTCCGGGAAGAAAGACATTTTATTACCATTGTATTCAATATTATATGGAAGCAGTTCTTTAATAGTAATTTAAAATATATATTTCACACCATTTGGAAAAGTTCTTTGATGTCATGTAATATTTTCCTTCATCATTTAGGTTAGTCACTTTCTTTCTGCCTGTTTCTCAACCCCTAGCTCAACTTCAGTTTCCATACTCAAAATAAAATGCCTCATCTGAGATAACAATTGCAATCCTGTCTGTTTTCAGTTTGTTGTTTTATACATTTAGTTCCATTTTAAGCTCCTTTTAAGAAGCAAAGTAGCCCATCACACTGAAAAGCATACATTTTCCACAGGTGTGCACAATTTTGGCCACTAGTACAATTCTTAGAAATCAATATCAGCAAAATATTTTGAATAGCTTGATTTTATATTAAAACTATATTATATGTAAAATGATGCTATATAGGTACTCCTCACTTAACGACCAGGTTCCGTTCCAACGACCAGGTCGTTAAACAAATTGGTCGCTAAACGAGGAGCCACAAGTAATCAATATATTAAAAAGTATTTCGTAAAGTGGTTGTAAACCCTTTTGTGTGACATTCACCTATAGGTAACTGTACTGTATTGTGAAAAAAAAGTCTAACACAAAACTCAAGCTCAATAACGTTGTTTTAATTTGCATAAGTACAGAACACAAATGAAAATTCTGTACTGTACTGTACATTACAATGATGTATAGCGCGTCGTTCGGTGGGGAAAGCTGGTCGTAAGTCCGAGTGGTCGTTAAACAGGAAAGTCGTTAAATGAGTAGTAATAGAACTATTAATGATTTATTAAAAAAATAAAAAACAGGTACATTAATCTGAATTCTCTTTATATTTTATAAATTATACATCATTATACATTATAAATTACAAT
The DNA here is from genome assembly GCA_028564925.1 of Lithobates sylvaticus. Classification (NCBI taxonomy): domain Eukaryota; kingdom Metazoa; phylum Chordata; class Amphibia; order Anura; family Ranidae; genus Lithobates; species Lithobates sylvaticus. The sequence goes on along the minus strand of CM053026.1, from coordinate 306,084,540 downwards.
ATTATCCAAATAAATGAGATAATTACATACTGTATATGTATACAAATATTGATGTATCTACTTTTTACATACAATTGTAGCACCCTCTAGTCAATGAGTGCTAGAAGTGAGGAGTTTTTGACAGGGTAGGAAAATTTGGGCAGGCCTGGCTTGTGGCTAGGCCTGTTTGTTTTCATTTTGGGCTGGGCTCAGGGAGAGTTGGGTGACTGACAGGTGGCATCACCATCACCTCCCCCTTCCTTCTAGAAGGTCCTGGAAGGAGAGGAGGGGAGAAGAGGGTGGTGCTGCTTGGAGTATCTAAGGAGCCTTGACCAATCCCAAACTTGGATTGGCAGGGTGCAGGCCTCCTTAAATACCTGTCGTCAGCCCTGCTGGGGAGGAGTTGTCGAGTGGAGGAGCTGGAGTGAGAGGGTGTGGATGCTGTTGGGCTCACAGGGAGTCTGGGGGGGTGACCCTGGGCTGGGGCTTGGGTACATCTGGGAGGAGTGAAGAGCTCCTGGAATCAGAGGCACATAAGAGAGCAGGAGAGAGGACAGTGGGAGTTTCCAGAAGTACTACTGATAGCAGCATGGAGGGCTGGTGAGTGAGCACAGTGGGGAGTACTGGGGACGCATGCCTGAGAGAACTGGGAGATTGCAGTTTGAGAGATGGATGCAGAACCAGTGGAGAGAGAATTGTGGAGAAGGGCAGTGGAAAGGGCCTGAATAGAGCGATCTCGGAGTGGTAGCTGAGCAGAGGACAGCTAGCACCTGAACTATTCTACACCACAGGTGCCCAACCTCCCTGCCTGCAAAAGGTAGTCCATTGAGGCCTGGCTGGAGAAGTGTCAGGCCTACCCACGTGGTGCTAGCTAGTCCAGGGGAGTGAAAGTCTGCAGCAAGGGAAGTGCTGGTGGAGAAACAGTCTGGAGCAAGGAAGTGCTGGATAGAAGATTGAGGTGTATGTACAGGGAGTGTACATAGTAGTCCCAATTGATTGTTCTACAATTCACAATTGATTGTTCTACAATTCAAAATTGATTGTTATACAATTCACAAGTCAATGATCTACAATTCACAATTGTTTGTTCTAAAATCCTTGGCATCCCATAATTCCCTAATACCCATTCAAGTTTAATCCCCCCAATAAAACAAAACAAGCTATGGACTGGTCTGTGTTACTGAGTGACTGTAAGATGGACATCGGGCTGGGCAGGGTGATGGGTGAACCGCAACTTTCAGCGACCCCTAGGGGGCATGGCTACACAATTATTCATAAATGAATGGTCACCTAATTTTGATGTAGTAGAGTAATGTACTATGTTAGCCATTAATATATGCAGACTGTTTAGCGTTTAAGCGATACTCTTTAATGGCTAATTTTATTTGTTAAAGATGCAAGCTTTCAGTGTGACTTAGATCCCTTCTTCAGTCTTCATACACATTTTTCTATAAAATGCCATTTATTTGAAAGCACAAACCTATCTTTATTCATAGTTATTGTTTCATTTTGATAATTTTGAACTCCTTTTCAACTTCCCACTAAATTATCAGCGCAAATTAAAAAAAAAAAAGTTCTGGACATTAGGTATACAATACAATTTATAACTAGGGATGAGCTTAAAGCTTGAACACAAGTTTGGGCTATTTAGACATTCAGACGAACACTCAAACCCATTTAGTAGGAGCTGAACATCTTGTAAAACAGCTGTATTACTACTTCTATTATACATGACAGTTTTAATTCACTTAAAATACCGTTCCTAGTGCTGATTTAAAAAACAAAAACGAACAAAAAAAACTTTAAAAAAACACTAAATTTAGGCTTTAACCTGAAACAAAGGGAAATTAATTGCATCTTGGCTGAAATGCGTGGGACACAGTGCAGGACTAGGAAGGTTGTGAAGGAAAGTTGTGTGATGTCTGATGTCAGGTAGGCAGCAACGTGACAGTCTCCCTGAAGCTGCTGTGTGGTAAGTATAATCTATTGCATACAAGCTCAGCATGTGAAGGAAGAACCAGCTAAGGATAATGCACCAAAATTTGCAAAATTTTTTTTTTTTTTGTGGAATGCATGACTAATGTGTCACTGTAATGTTAGCCAAGAGTTCCATATTTAAGGGGATTGCTGTTCTCTAGTTAGTATGCAATGGGTAACATGGGTTAAACATTTCTTAACACTACTTAATGATGCTTCGCATTTATGTAAAATTGAAGACATAAAATATTTTGATAGGCACATGTATATATTAAATATAGGTGCAAAGTGGTCAACATACCTGCTGGTTAAATAAATAAAAATATGAAAAAAAAATAATAATTGTAAAAACAATAATTAAAGCGGAGTTCCACCCTAAAGTGGAACTTCCGCTTATCGGATCCCCCCCCCCTCCGGTGTCACAATTGGCACCTTTCAGGGGGGAGGGGGGTGCAGATACCTGTATAATACAGGTATCTGCCCCGCCCATATCCGAGGATGCCTGCCCATATCCAAGGGTTCCCATTGTGTCTTGGGCAACACACAGTTCCCAGGACACAATGGGGACCAATAAAGACGCGCAGCGCGACTTGCGCATGCGCAGTAGGGAACTGGGCAGTGAAGCCGCAAGCTTCGCTTCCTGGTTCCCTGACAGAGGATGGCGGCGGGGCAGCCGAGAGACGAGCGGTCGCTCGTCATCTTCTGCCTACACCGCTGGAACCTGGAACAGGTAAGTGTCCATTTGTTAAAAGTCAGCAGCTGCAGTATTTGTAGCTGCTGACTTTTAATATTTTTGGTGCGGGTGGAACTCCGCTTTAAATTGAATTGGGACACGTGCCTTTACACATACATGAACTTTAATGGCATCACAGTCTTAGTCTGTAGGATTCAATATTGAATTGGCCAACCCTTTGCAGCTATAACAGCTTCAACTCTTTTGGGAAGGCTTTCCACAAGGTTTAGGAGTGTGAATATGGGAATGTTTGACCATTCTTCTTTCTCTTGTTTTGACCATTCTTCCAGAAGTGCATTTGTGAGGTCAGGCACTGATGTGGATGAGAAGGCCTGGCTCGCAGTCTCCACTCTAATTCATCTCAAAGGTGTTCTATCGGATTGAGGTCAGGACTCTGTGCAGGCCAGTCAAGTTCCTCCACCCCAAACTCACACTCATCCATGTCTTTATGGACCTTGCTCTGTACACTGGTCCAAATCATTTAGCTCAAGTTCTGCGGGAACGCATGGGAACGGAGTTCCTGAACTTTTTCCACAACAGGAACTCAGTTCCCGCTAGCAGCCGTGTCCTGCAAGATTTTGAAGTATGCAAGCTGTGTGGCAGGAGCTACACCAGCAGCTGCCGACACAGCTCGCAATAGTAAGTGCTGCACACCTGACCATTCAGGCATTGCCAGTAGGGGTCCCGATGACAGCTTCCGTTTCGATCTACCTGTCAATCACAGCTAGCTGACAGGTAGATCAGGTCCCTGCTGCTAAGAGATTGTATTTAGTCAGACCTCTCGTGATGCGCTCCTTCCCGCCGGCCCCTCCTTATTTTCTGTCTCCTCACCCCCCCCCCCCCCCCCCAGTCTCCTGCATACTTGCTCTGTGTGTCCCGCTGAATCCCCCCCTCCTCTATCTTCAGTGCCATATGATGAGAGAACCCAGAGGAGGAGCACAGCTATTCTGCTCACAGGACATGCAGGGAGAGAGGTGATCTGAGGGAGGAACATCAGTTTGGGGTGGTAAGCTGAGCACAATACCTGGCAAAGTTTAATGCCAGGAGAGAAGTTTATGTGGAAATATGTGAAGGGTTGGAATAGCAGCGAGTGTGTGTTGGAGCCCTGCAGAGTTTGCAGCCCCCCAAGCTAACATACATCTCCTAAGCAGGAACACATCACTATCTCCCCAAGCATTCTTCCTTCTCGGTAGAGTTGAAGCTGTTATAGTGTATATAGTGTATATTTATCTTCTTTATTATTCTTCTATTTTCACTTGATTTCTCCTTCAATACTGCTTTCTTTGTTATCCCTTGTTTGCCCTAGGTCTCTCTTTGGCCAGTCATGAACAGAGCAAATTTCTTTCCTGCAACCATGGGTTGCAGGAAAGAAATTTGCTAGATTTCCCCATCAACACAGACAGTGTTGATGCAGGAATCTCTCCTGCCGAGCCATTGTCTTATTGGGGGAAGGGGGCAGGGGAAGCCACCCCCGCCAGGAGAAAACAGTGATTACTGCTAGCGGCTATAGCAGCTGCTAGCAATAATTGCAAGTAAAACCCAGCAGGCTGGTTGTACCCAAGTTGATCAGTTGATAAACTTGGTACAATTAGCCTGCCCATACACGGTTCAAATCTCAGCCGCTTCATGCTGAACCAACCGAGATTCGACCTGTGTAGGTCTGCCTTACCCTACTTATTGTTTCTGTTCCCAGATAACATGTTCCTTACTACAGACCCCAGGCCCATTGCATCTTGTGAGAGACACTGCAAATCCTTGTTGCATTTTTGCACCAATAATAGCATTATGCCGTGTACACACGAGCGGAATTTCCGTCCGAAAAATCTTGGATGTTTTTGAATTACGCTCAAGCTTGGCTTGCATACACACGGTCACACAAAAGTGAACTTTCGACCGCCAAGAACGTGGGGACATACAACACTACGAGGAGCCGAGAAAATTAAGTCCAATGCTTCAGAGCATGTGTCGAATTGTTACGTAGGAATTTTGCGTGTCGGAATTGGTACAGACGATCGGAATTTCCGATCTCAACTTTTTCTGACTGAAAAATTGAGAAGCTGCTCTCAATCTTTTGCTGGCAGGAATTCCACCAGCAAAAGTCAGATGGAGCATACACACGATCGGAATTTCCTACCAAAAGCTCACATCGGACTTTTGCTAGTGGAAATTCCAATCGTGTGTCGTTAAGTTTACCCTACTGGCTAATAGACTTTCAGGATCCACTTTTCACTTTTCTCGAGTTCCCCTTTTTTTTCTGCTTGGGAACTATATGGTATACAATAGTAAGTAAAGCCGCGCTAATTACACAAATGGAGTGGTTAGTGGCCTATACCCCAATATAAAGTAAAATCCAAAAACAGCAATGTGATAAGTGCAAAAGAAAACAAAAAAATGATATATCAAACAATATGTATGCACATTTCCAAATGCACCCAAACAATAAAGTCCAGTGACATAAAATTGAAAAAAGTGAAAAAATAAGTGAAAAAATATAGTTCATATATGTGACAATGCGAACTCAAAATTCTGGTGACAGTAAAAATCAAAACCACCGTGATCCACCACCACGGTGGTTTTGATTTTTACTGTCACCAGAATTTTGAGTTCGCATTGTCACATATATGAACTATATTTTTTCACTTATTTTTTCACTTTTTTCAATTTTATGTCACTGGACTTTATTGTTTGGGTGCATTTGGAAATGTGCATACATATTGTTTGATATATCATTTTTTTGTTTTCTTTTGCACTTATCACATTGCTGTTTTTGGATTTTACTTTATATTGGGGTATAGGCCACTAACCACTCCATTTGTGTAATTAGCGCGGCTTTACTTACTGTTTTATCTTGTTAATGTGTGTATCTACATTTTTTTGCTGCTGCTACCCATATATACACTTTTTTATGTCATTCCCTTAGCCCTATTATTTCCTTTATTAGGGCATTTCACTATTTTTGCACTTATTAGCGCGGTGTTTGCTACATTTTTTTTTTATGGTATACAATAGCAGTAAACAAAGCCAAATTAAATGCCTTCAGACTATATTTATATATATATATATATATATATATATATATATATATATATATATATATATATATATATATATATTCAGAACACATCACATTGAAAAGTTCTAATGTAAAATGCACTATATTTGTAAAATAATATTGTTGGGTACTGCAGCTTTACAAACAGATAAAATGGATGATTGCTGATGAATAGAAAATACATATCACTATACCTTAAAGTGGGGTTGCGGACAAAAAAAAAAATGTTGCTTAAAAATCATAAAAAAAAAAAATAATTGGAAAAAAAAAATGTTTTACTCAACTCGAAATGCCTGTTGCTAGGGGGGTCCCTCGTAGTCTGCCACCTTCATTGCCCGGGCTAAACGTCACTTCCTGTAGGCGCCGCACAGTCATCTGGGACCTGTCATGTGTCCCAGATGAGTGTGCGTCGAATCACGGCCGGGCCCACATTAAGAATGCCGGCGCCGCGAGCGGAGCGGGGAACGAGGGGGGGTCTCGTTCCCCCGCATCGCTGGACCCCGGGACAGGTAAGTGTCCGATTATTAAAAGTCAGCAGATGCAGTATTTGTAGCTGCTGACTTTTTGGCAATACATAATAAATGTGTTATGATGCCACTTAGGAAGAAAGGAAGGTAGCTCTGCATTTAGAAATTATTCCTTTTTAATTCAAAATAAGAGCAGTAAGTGATATATATTTGCTCAGATGTAAAAATAGGCTTGTTTAAAAAATGACATATGGAAGAAATACAATCCAGAATTCTGTGTCTATTTTGAATTGTTTAACATATGTGCCTTTTCAAACTGATTTCTAAACACAGTACTTTTTTCCCACATTTTATAAAGTGCACATTTGACAAGGTGTCTCCAACCTAAACAGTACATTTCGATGACTAATACTGTTGTGCTTTATTATGCAATTGCAGGTCAGTGAACCCAAATTCTCCCTGCATTTGAATAAAATGCCTGAATAAAAGAATTAATGGTCTGATATGTATTTGGTTGAACCTTTGGGGTTCCCATGCCATTAAAAGTAAAAAAAAAAAAAAACAGCAGTGCATACTACAAAAAAGCAAACACACACATAGGTAGAACTGGATGGACCTATGTCTTTCTTTCAACCTTACCAGCTATGTAACTATATATTCGGGCCCCCAAAAAATAATGCCAGAACCTCTAACTTTTATGAGGTCTGTTATGAATTTTAGGGGGAAACTCCATGTAAAAAAGGTGGATGTAGATGCCAACCTCACCTACGTGAATTACCGTGAATGAGAAAAAGTAGGGTACACACTATAAGAAAACTGGGCGAGCGATTGTCCGCTTTTCCTCGTTGTTTCACAAAAAAATGGAACCGATGAACACAAATTAATACAAACAATCATGCACAGTCTTTTCTGATTTTTCTTTTACGAAAATTTCACAAAAACGGTACACATTAAACAAAAAAATGTTCATTCTGTTTCTGTATGAGAAACATTCTGGAGTTTGTCCATTTGGGAATTTTCATACAAAAAGTCAGAATCAGTTGTCGAAAGTTGTGTACACACTATACGAAAATCATACAAAAATTCTTTGGACGAAAATGTTCACCCGATTTTCTTATAGTGTGTACAAGCCTTAAGCAGTACATATTACTTCTACTCATTCACAAAAAAAAAGTACACAGTAAAACAGCACAATCCACAGGCCTTCCTATTGTAGAAAGAAGATTCCAGCTCAATGTAAAGTTTCTTGTATAATGTTCTGAGTGGCTATGGAGCAATGAAAAAGAGATAGTACAAATATGCATATGGGGGAGAGTAACAGAGCCAGAGGTTTGCTGGATGATCAGTGTATGAATTTTTGCACATTTATGAAAGTTCTTTTTTTTTTTTCATTTGTTTCTGTTTTACTTTATTTCAGGTTAACAAATTGGCAATGAGATGTGCCAGTTCAAGGATGAATCAATTCAGAAGATAGTAATAGTAATAGTAATAAAACCAAAAATGGATAATGAGGTACACAATTGGAACCAATAGCCTGATATGTTTAATAACAGTTCCACACATTAAACAAGTACCGTATTTATCGGCGTATAACAGGCACTTTTTTCCCCTTAAAATCAGGGGAAAATCAGGGGTGCGTATTATACACTGATCCTTCACCGTTTGTAACCTCTTCTGCCATTCTCGGAGGCTTTCGGGTATCTTCAGCCGTTCTCGGCTATCTTCGGCCGTTCTCGGCTATTTTCGGCCGCACTCGACCATCCTTGGTGGCTTTCGGAAAGCCGAAAGCTGCCGAGAACGGCCGAGTGCAGCCGAAAATAGCCGAGAACGGCCGAAGATTGCAGAGAACGGCCGAAAGATAGCCGAGAACGGCCGAGGGCCTGCAGAAAATACCTGAAAGCCGCCAAGAACGGCCGAGAACTACCGAGCGCCGCCGAGATACACAGGACATCCACTCTGTATCTCGGCGGCGCCATTTTTAAAAGAAAGAAGACACTGACAAGGCTGCAAATGACATGGAAGGCTGTAAATGACAGACAAGGCTGCAATTGAAGGCTGCAAATGACAGACAAGGCTCCAATGGAAGGCTGCAAATGACTGACAAGGCTGCAATGGAAGGCTGCAAATGACTGACAAGGCTGCAATGGAAGGCTGCAAATGACACTGACAAGGCTGCATTAATGGGCATTTAAATGTAAGTTTTTCCTTAAACTTCCCTCCTAAAGGTTTTTTTCTTTAAAATTTCCTCCTAAACTTGGGGCGCGTGTTATACGCCGATAAATACTATAATCTACATGAAGTGCCATTAAAAAAAAGTTTGCTGTATTATTCGTGCAGCATTATAGAACAAATAGTCATACTATCCTAAATGACAGTTTTCTTCAAATCCTGTTTAAATGAATCTTCAGAACTATTAGTGAAATTGTGATTCCACAGTGGCTGATTTACTAAAGGCAAATAGGCTGTGCACTTTCTAAAGTGCAGTTGTACTGTGCAAGTGCTCCAAAGCTTAGTAAATCAGGTAAAGCTTCACTTTGCAAAGAATACCCAATCACGTGCAAGGAGATAAAAAAAAAAGAATAATAAAAAAAAAGCAATTTTGCTTCCACATGATTGGATGATGAAAATCACCAGAGCTTCTGCTCATTTACTAAGCTCTGGGGCAACTGCACTTTGCAAAGTGCCAAGTCAATTTGCCTTTAGTAAATCAACCCCACAGTTATTAGTTGCTTGTAAAGAGAAATTAGAGTGATTGTAAAGTCTCATTTTTTTTCTATAAAAATAGCAAACATGTTATACTTACCTGCTCTGTTGCAGTGGATTTGCACAGAGCAGCAAAGATCCTCCTCTTCTCGGGTCCTACTTCTGTGCTCCTGGCCCGTCCCTCCTGTTAAGTGCCCCCACAGCAAGCAGCTTGTTATGGGGGCACCCGAGCTGAGCTGCAGCTCTGTGTGCCCATTCAGGCGCAGAGCTGAGTTTCGGCCCCACCCCCCTCTCTTCTGATTGGCTAACTGACTTTGATTGACAGCTGCTGGAGCCAGTGGTGCCACTGCTGTGCCTCAGCTAATCAGGAGGGAGAGTCCCGGACAGCATTAAGATAAAAAAAAAAAAACTTCTGACTTTACAACCACTAGCATTAAGATAAAAAAAAAACTTCTGACTTTACAACCACTTTACCAACACTTTAAAAATAACAAAACATATATTCTTTCATAACATGTTCATGTTCCAGATGTGTGGAGCAGAAGGATTTTTGTTTTACTCAGGGGGAAAAAAAAAATCAAGAAATCATGCAAAAAAACAAGTTTTTGGATGCAATGCGTAATATGTTGGTGAATTGGTAGAATTAAAAATGCTTACTCATTTTTGTTTTAAACCCCATCAAACAATCAGTTAATTGCATATTCTGCTGTTTAATGAACAAACAATTCCACTATTTTTTTTTTTTTTTAATTTTTTTATTTATAACAGGGAACGGGACCCATGCGGGCCGATACAGCACAGAGTAATACAGGTGTCAAGGCAAACAACTTATTCAGAACAGTCAAAACATTTTTTTTTTTTCTTTTTTTTAAAAACATGGTCTTAATGTAGAAAGAGAGAGAAAGACAGGGTTTGACCATATCTGAGTGTGGACGGACTGGGAGAGGTCCCTCTCTAGGCGTGTTGTCACTTATTGTGTTTGAGCTAATGTTAGTTTTCTCCGTGCCCTCCGATGCCTTTAATTCTATTTCAGTGACTTGTTCTTTCCCAGGTGTCTAGTTCTGGCTGTTGGTTCTCTTTACTCCGTTAGGGTATTTGTGCTTGGGGTTGTCATGTCGTGCTGTACCGGGGGCATGTGCCCAGCTCCTCGGTTTTTCCTGTTTATGTTGAAAGAGAAGAAAAGAGAAGAGGAGAGAGAAGAGAAGAGAAGAGAGAAAAAAAAAAAAGGGGAGTGGGAGATAAAGATAGAGAAAATCCCCCCCAGGTTAGGGTGGGATTAGTTAGAATTAGAACATTTGAGTAGGGTGTGGAAAGAGAAAAAGAGGAGGGGAAAGGGAGCTGTAGTAGGTAGATGGGTTGGGTGTTGGGGGGAGGAGGATAGAGATAGGGGTGTTGGGATCCATGAACATGGGTCATTAGTAAATCAGACCTGTGTGTCAGGTGGGGTTTGCGGTGGCGGAGTGTTTCTCCGTAGATCTGTTGTGGTTCCCTTCAGCGCCTGGCCCTCTGCCGAGTAGATGAAGATGATCCACAACTGCCAGGTGTTAGAGAATGTTTCTTGTCTATGCTGAGCTGTGAGGACGAGGTCCTCCATACATCTTATTTCCTCCACTCTAGCTATCCATGATGCTATAGTAGGTGGACTCGTGGATTTCCACATTATCGGTATGCAGGCCTTGGCCGCATCTAGCAGGTGTCTAATTACCGACTTTTTGTATATTTTTTCCGGAGTGTCAGATGCGTGGAGTAGGAAGAAAGCGGGATCTTCCGGTATGGGGCGGTCTGTGAATTTTTGTATGACTTCTCGAACCACTTTCCAAAAGTGGTTTAGTAAGGGACAGGACCAGAATATGTGTAGCAGTGTTCCCTTTTCTGCTCGACATCGCCAGCAAAGTTCCGGCGTCGTCGGGAAGAATCTGTGGAGCAGTTCTGGGGTCCTGTACCATCTTGACAGGAGCTTATAGTTGGTCTCCTGGATTTTGGCGCATATTGAGGATTTGTGTGTATATTTAATTATTCGTTGTTTCTTAACCGCGCTGAAGTGGCAATTCAATTCTGATTCCCATTTAGTCAATCCTGGCGGGGTGAAATCTGTTTGTGGTATGTTTAGCAGGCTGTAGGTTTGTGAAAGCGTGTGTGTTATGGTACCTGATGTGTTGCAGAGTTCTTCCAGTGTTGTGAGGGGAAGGGGTGCTGTCGGTGGGGGTTTCAGTGAGTGTAGGAAGTGGCTCAGTTGGCTGGCTCTCAAGAAGTCTAGCCGATATGGTCCTGTGGTGTTGGAGAGTTCTGTTAATGTGGGCCAGCGACCATTAGTACTGAAGTGGGAGGCTTGGTGCATGCCCGTGTCTCTCAGTCTTTTAAATTCCGTGTCGTATAATCCCGGTGCAAATTCGGGGTTTCCCAAGATGGGGAAAAGGGGTGAGTTAGGGGACGATATGGGGGTCGTCGAGAGGAGACGTGCGCAGACCTGTGTTGTGGTTCCTATTAGCGGGTGCCGTTTGATTTCCGCCGGCAGGGACGGGTAGCACCAGGGAGCTCTACTAAGTGGGGTTTCGCTTTGATGTTGCTCCAGTTGTGTCCAGAGCTTGGTCTCCTGGTGACGGACAATTCCACTATTTAGCTTTAATCGCTTGCCGACCGGCACCCGACGATATACGTCGACAGAATGGCACGGACAGGCATAAGGGCGTAGAGGTACGTCCCCTTTAAGATGCCGCCGTGCCATCGGGGTCGTGCCGGTCGGGATCCCCGTGAGGCCGGTCGCGGGTCCCGCGGACTCGATAGCCGCAGGGATACCCGCGATCGTCTCACGGGAAGGCTGAACGGAAATAAACAGCATCTCCCCGTTCTGCCTAGCAACTAGTGACGCCGATCTCTGCTACCTGTGATTGGAGCAGAGATCAGCATTCACTAGCTGACAGCCACGCCCCCCCACAGTAAGAAACACACCTCTAGGCACACTTAACCCCTACACTGCCACCTAGTGGTTAACCCCTTCACTGCCAGTGTCATTTACACAGGAATCAATGCATTTAAATAGCATTGATTGCTGTATAAATGACAATGGTCCCAAAAATGTGTCAAAAATGTCTGATGTGTCCGCCATAATGTCGCAGTCACAATAAAAATCGCTGATCGCCGCCATTACTAATAAAAAAATTATTCATAAAAATGCTATAAAACTATCCCCTATCTTGTAAACGCTATAACTTCTGTGCAAACCAATCAATAATCGCTTATTGCGTATATATTCCGATTTTTCTGCATCACTAAATGTATTAGCTTTGAGATGGAGATTAAAGAGTTGGGAGGGCCTCAATACTTTTGCTATAGGACTTAAAAACAGTTACAAGCCTGGTTGGACCATTTTTTATTTACAAAATATAGAAGAAAAATGTAATTATTTTGAAAGAAACTAATGAGTTTACAGGAAATAGATTCTGGTTATTACATTGATGAGGGGTTTGGTACATTCTGGAAGAGTGCTGCAAAAATTTGCTCTTGACCTGTTTGCCTCCATGCTGTTTTTCTGTTACTATGGTAGCAATAGCAGATTAGCCTTTAGAATAGTTAAGTATGAGAGGCTGAGCCATTATTCAGAATCTCTGTTTCACAATTTAACACTGTATAAAATGTAGAATGGTTTATGAATTGGGGCTTAGAATGACCCTTCCAAGTTATCCTAGAAACTTGACATTTAGTAAACAAATATATGGTATATAAAATCTATAATAATAGAATTTTCTGGATATGTTTTAATGCTAAAAAAAACAGGTGCTGAGATATTTTATTTCATGTAAGTGCTAAAGTAATGAATTGAGTAAGTATATTCATGTTAGCTTTTAATAATACAGTGATGCAATTTAACAGTAGTAGATTAATATATGATTGTATTAAAAAGAATTCATTACAACCCAATCCTCAATTAATAGACGCCACATTAACAAAATATATTGGTAAAACATTTTTCTTCAAGATGGTTAAAGATAGATTTCACAAGGTTTCTTCATATAATCAGTACTATGTGAAATATATAAAAGCCCTGCAAATATCAAAGATAGTTCCACCACCGGTTTTGTTCTAAGGAAGCCTTGTCAATCACAGAAGACTTCAAATAGATGGAAGAGACTTTTACGTCTGGATTTTAAACTCTATTCATCTATCTCTAGATATCAACAGTGCAATAGTATGATCACATCAAATAAGAAAATACAGTGGTATTCATTTGAAATGGAAGCATATTTCCGTCATTTAGGCAGGCTGCTTTAAAATGATCATAGAGTGATAAGACTATGAATTTTATACACAGGGAAAGATAATTTCATGTCTCTCTGCATTTCTTTAAAGCTACTGATAGAATATGCAATGGAAATCATCTTTTTATTCCCTTCCTTCCTCGATCAGTGTTGTTGAGAAGTGTGCAGTGAATAATCCAAGATGTTTTTGAAAATTATGAGGTACACAAGGTTTATGGCAGAGTCTATTGAATGAAAGTACACATGCCATTTGTTTTACAACAAAACTGTACAGCAAAATTAATATTGTGCTCTCTTTTTCAAATGTATTTTTTTTTTGTAGTAGACATATATTTGTATCATATTTATTGTGACACTGTATGAATTGTAATAATTATGCTATATATAGTGAAATAGTTATATATAAAAAGTGTACATGTTTATGAAGAATATGAATAAAAATATATTAAAACATCTTTTAAGTGGGAGTTCAGAGATTCAATAACCTATAGGCTTTTTTAAAAAAATTGGAATTTTATCAAGATGAACATTTATGTCAATTAAAAAAAAACAACAATACCTTTATAATTTCTGTGTGAGAATAAATTGTGAATGCAGAAATAGAAGATTCCAATTTATCTTGCTTTTTTTTTTAACAGTTGACAATCTTTTCCAACTTTTTGCAAAGCATTAGAGTTTACAACTGGATTTTAAAAGCTGTAAGTAATGTGTTTCTTTTTTTTAAGGTTCAGTCAACCCAAAAACTACCCACATTTTTTTGGCAGATGCTGGATCTTTTAATTATTTTATATCATAGAGACTGCAGCAGGAAGTGCTTGGATAAATGTGGGCATTCAAAACTCTCAGGAAGACAAGAACAGAATTAGGAACTACAACAAAAAAATTGCCCTGCTGAATTATCCAAGACTTTTAAGAATCTATACTTATGGCCTGTCACTAAATTTTCAATTTTGAACATACTGACTCTTTAAATTTCCCACCTACATTGTAACTGAAATAATGAGTAGTAGTAAAGTTAAAGATTTTGTTCACTGCACAGTACATCACAGTTCCATGAAAAATACCTCAGTGGTTGATGTAAGCATGAGGAATTGATAACTTTGAGAGTGTTTCTACTTTCTCTCTCTTTCTCTGAACAGACAGTTATTGATGTAGGTGATGTAGATGCAATAAATAGATGGAAGTCTCAAGAAGATCACGTAGGATGCTGGATGACTGTAGTTAGAGGCAGTGGCAACAATCTCAGAAAAAGGAGGGATAGTCCTTTAAGGAATACCCAAACATATTTCCAATTAAATTAAGTTGAATAAGACCTCATGCTCCTGGGCACCTGATGCCATATAAGACAAAATTCTGGCATATTTCACTGTCCAAGAGCTGCATGTGTTGCAATTAGCCACCCTTAGAGATCAATAGCTGTATGCGAGTACACCCCAGTACATCTGTAAACACATGAATGCATATAAACTTACACCCCTGGAAGCAGGCAGTCTGCATCCAGGGTTGTAAATCAGTATGCATGCTCATGTTTATACAAGTGTTGGTATATACCCACCTACAGCCATTGATTTCTATAGGTGGCTGTACACAGCACCTGCAGCTCCCATGTTAGGAGATAAGCCCACATTTTATGCTGAACTGCCCCAGGTACTCATGTGCATAGGCTTTGTGTTTGCGGAGGTTGAAAACACAGAGGCGACAGCATTAATGCTGACTTTTGGGCGCAAAATTCAAATATACTCTTCAAAACTCCTCAAAGAAACCTCAAAGAAAATAAAACTACTTTGTGTGAATCTAATCCTTTTTCAAACCCAGACACTGCCTGTAAATACAGCAGTGATATAATCACTGGTCTGCATATACCTTTTGCAAAGAGAAAAGCTATAGGTGGGACTCTTCAGTCCTGCTGATATGGTTTGCCTGTGAAGAACTATGGAGGGGCGGATACAAGACCGGTCACCCTACACAAGGAGAGGGAAGAGCAGTGACTGGTCTGTTTTATAGGAAACTCCTTCACAAAGGCAAAGTGCAGGAATCATTTCATATACTATGGCGACCTTGACCTGTCATTTATAATGAGTGAGTATCAGGATCACACATGTCAGGAGCTCATACAAGCATTATTCATTGTGATGACAAGGATTTGCATTGAGGGACAACAGGATTGATGATGGATTTTTGGCAGGAATTAGTTAACCTGCTGGCAGCACTGTGGCTCTCAGACCTGCAGGTTGTAGTTCCGGTGTCCACCAGAGGGTGTCAGTCAGCAGCTCATTTGTCATCACCTGATGCTGATTGCTAGGAGGATATTTTCCTGTGCTACTCTCCCTTGGTGTTTTGTCCATGTGCCCCTGACTTGTGAACTGTGTACCTGCACTCTGTTCCTGGTCCTTCACCTGCCTGCCTTTCCCTGTTCCGATGGACACCTGCTGGTGAGGTGATACTGGGGACTGCGACCTGGTACTAATACACAGCAAAACCTTTCTCCACCTGTCAGAAACTATGAACCAGACTGAGACAGAAGTACAGTAAAATCACACTTGTTTATTAATAATAATAATAATAATAATAATAATAAAAAGGTAAACAGAGTAAACGTAGTCAAAACATAGCCAGAGTTCAGGAACCGGAACGTATAGTCAGAAAAGCCAAAATGTCAGGGAGCCAGAGAATAGCATAGTAGAACAGCCAGCAGGATATGGAGCCAGGAGGAATGTCAGCCAAGCAAGTCTTTAACAGGAACAGAGGAGAGCATCTCTAGAGATGTGACCAAGGCGAAGGCAGAGATCATCTGGGCTGGACGGCTTAAGTAGGCAGGACTGTAGGATATCATCAACAGGTGAGTCACTGTGGAGAGAAAGGAGCTGGCAATTAGCCGACAGCTAAGTGGCCAGCTTTGAGAAGGAAAGGCTGAGGCCAGCCCTGAGACCCCGCACCTCAGGTGAACTTGTGTCATCAGCCAGTGGCAGTTGTTTTGTTTACTTTATCCTTAACCGCTTAACAACCGGCCCATAGCCAAAAGACGGCTACAGGGCGGTTGCTTAACTCTGGGAGGGCGTACTATGACGTCCTCCCAGAATTCCCCTGTTGCGCGCCCCCTGGGGCGCGCACTCGAAAACATCTGTGATCGCCAGGTCCAGAGGACCCGGCGGATCACGGATCATGGTAAATGGCTGCTCATCGCGGCTGTTTACTACGTGATCGCTCCGTCAAATGACGGAGCGATCACATGTTAGCAAACCGGCGTCGTTCCTCTCTCTGTACCGATCGGTACAGTGTGAGAGGAGAGGGGGAGGGTGCGTTGGCAGTAGTGCTGTGGGTGGGATCTGTAGTGCCCACAGCCTGCTCTGCAGTCACCACTGATCCATCCATCCATGCTCAGCCATCCCTCCATACCCTGCAATACACAGCAATAGCCTGCAGTGTATTGCTGGGTATTGCAGGGTATGGAGGGATGGCTGAGCATGGATGGATAGATAACCAGCAGTACCCAGTGATACCAACAATACCCCCAGCGCTACCCAACCATACCCCAGCCATACCCAGCCATACCCCCAGCCATACCCCCAGCCATACCCAGCCATACCCCCAGCGATACCCAGCCATACCCCCTGCGATACCCAGCCATACCCCCTGCGATACCCAGCCATACCTTGCAATAAACAGCCATACACTGCGATACTCTGTGATACCCAGCCATACCCCCTGCGATACACAGCCATACCCCCTGCGATACCCTGCGATACCCTGCGATATCCAGCCATACCCCCTGCGATACCCAACCATACCCTGTGAAACCCAGCAATACTCTGCGATACCCAGCGATACCCAGCCATACCCCCGCCGATACCCAGCCATACACCCTGCGATACCCAGCCATACACCCTGCGATACCCAGCCATACACCCTGCGATACCCAGCCATACCCTGCGATTCCCAGCCATACCCTGCAATACCCAGCCATACCCTACGATACCCAGCCATACCCCCTGCGATACCCAGCCATACCCTGCGATACCCAGCCATACCCTGCGATACCCAGCCATACTCTGCGATACCCAGCCATACTCTGCGATACCCTGCAATGCCCAGCCATACCCCTTGCCATACCCAGCCATACCCCCTACGATACCCAGCCATACCCCCTGCGATACCCAGCCATACCCAGCCATACACCCTGCGATACCCAGCCATACACCCTGCGATACCCAGCCATACCCTGCGATACCCAGCCATACCCTGCGATACCCAGCCATACCCTGCGATACTCGATACGATCGAAGCCAGGATTTTTTTTTTATGTCAGGCTTTCCAGCCTAGAGGTGAGATGTGGGGTCTTATTGACCTCATATCTCACTGTAAAGAGTGTAAGGAAACGTGGGAAGTGCAGAGTTACCCTTTAAGATTTAATAGTATTGTACAAAGATGTTTTTCTGTTTTTCTGTAGAAACTCACTCTAAAGCCCCATACACACGGTCGGACTTTTTCATGGATTCTGTCCGATCGGACCATGTTGTCGAAACATCCGACCGTGTGTATGCACCATCGGACAGTGTACGTCGAATTGTCCGACGGACAAAGTCTTATCTCCTGCTGGATAGATTTGCCGACAACCCGGTCCGATCACACCAAATTCGATCGTGTGTACGGTTGTCCGACCGGACAAAGTGCTACGCATGCTCAGATCACATTACAAGACCAAAGCTATTGGCTACTAGCCTCTACGTAGTCCCGTCGTAGGCAACAAACGTCACCACGTTCAGAATGATCGGATTTTTCGACAACTTTGTCCGACCGTGTGTACGCAAAACCAACATCGGACAAAGTACGACGGACATGATCCTGGATTGTCCGACCGCGTGTATGGGGCTTCACTCTGTTTATCTCACACTTTCTCATAACAAGTTTACTTTCCCATAACAAGTCTACTTTCTCATAACAAGTTTACTGTTCTGTGCTTCTGTTTATCAAAAATTGCTGAGAACCTTGTCAAGGACATATATTGCGTGGGCCATTTTTAGAGTAAATATGACGTTGAGTCTGAAGGAAGAAATATTATGAATCTTGCAGATCAATATTGATTGTATAACAAAATGCTGGAATGTGATTGGTTGTTCAATTGCGTTCTCCCTATGCAACCTCCCCCTTTGATTATTGTATATGCTCTGTACAGCGGGAAGTAAAGATATTCTTCTTTTATCAACCACATACGGTGTATGGTGTCTGATTACCTGTCCGGACAGACAGACAGAGTTTTTTCCATTGACCACGAAAGTCCAGTTGAGGGAAAGAGGAGCTGATGCAGAGGACCTAACAAAGAGGACCTGTCATGCCATATTTCAATTACAAGGGATGTTTACATTCCTTGTATTAGGAATAAAAGTGATCAAAAAATTTTGGGGGGGGGGGGGAAAAAGTGTCAAACTAAAATAAATAAAGTAAAATGAACAATAAAAGCGCCCCTGTCCTCGTGTGCCTGCATGCAGAAGCGAACGCATACGTAAGTCCCGCCCACATATGAAAACGGTGTTCAAACCACACATGTGAGGTATCGCTGCAAACGTTATAGTGAGAACAATACTTTTTGCCCTAGACCTCCTCTGTAACTCAAAACATGTAACCAGTAAAAAATGTAAAAGCGTCGCCTATTGGGATTTTTAAGTAGCGAAGTTAGGCGCCATTCCACGAGCGTGTGCAATTTTGAAGCATGACATGTTGAGTATCTGTTTACTCAGCGTAACTTCATCTTTCAGATTATACAAAAACATTGGGCTAAATTTACGGTTTTGTTTTTTGTAAAGCACAAATCATTTTTTTTCCAAAGAAAAACGCGTTCGAAAAATTTCTGCGCAAGTACCGTGCTAGATAAAAAGTTGCAACGACCGCCATTGTATTTTCTAGGATCTTTGCTAAAAAAACATATATAATGTTTTGGGGTTCTATGTAATTTTCTAGAGAATAAATTATGATTTTTACATGTAGGAGAGAAATGTCAGAATTGTCCTGGGTGCTCCAGAACAGCTGATGGTGCTCCCTGCATGTTGGGCCTCTGTATGTGGCCACGCTGTGTAAAAGTCTCACACATGTGGTATCGCCCTACTCGGGAGTAATAGCAGAATGCGTTTTGGGGTGTAATTTGTGCTATGCATATGCTGTGTGTGATTAATAACCTGCTAATATGACAATTTTGTGAAAGAAAAAAAAAGAAAAAAAAAATCTTGATTTTGCAAAGAATTGTGGGAAAAAATGACAACTTCAAAAAACTCACCATGGCTCTTTTTAAATACCTTGGAATGTCTTCTTTCCAAAAAGGGGTAATTTGGGGGGTATTTGTACTTTTCTGGCATGTTAGGGACTCAAGAAATGGGATAGGCCGTCAGTACTTCAGGTGTGATCCATTTTCAGATATTGGCACCATAGCTTGTGGACACTAAAACTTTCACAAAGACCAAATAATATACCCCAATTTGTACTTATTTTTACAAAAGATATGTAGCAAAAATTGCCAAATTTTATCAAGAAAAATTACAAATTTGCTAAATTTTATAACCGAAACGAAGAAAAATTAATTTTTTTACGGAATTTTCAGTCTTTTTTCTTTTATAGCACAAAAAATAAAAAACCCAGAGGTGATTAAATACCACCAAAAGAAAGCTCTATTGTGTGAAAAAAAGGACAACAATTTCATATGGGTACAGTGTTGTATGACTGAGTAATTGTCATTCAAAGTGTGAGAGCACCGAAATCTGAAAATTGGTCTGGTTATTAAGGGTGTTTAAGTGCCCAGTGGTCAAGTGGTTAATACATCAAATTATTTAGTGTACACATTTCTGGTCATGCCTGTTTAACAGGATACCAGCATTTGGTATCCTTGACAAATTTACATCACAGAACTATTTTGTTTTAATAAAGGACTTGTCAAAAAATGCTCAAACCAATAAAACAGCGCTGGCAAACAAAAATTGTGACAAAATAATAAATGATCCCACAAAATTGACAAACATCAATAATGTGTGTGAAGTAATAAATAATAAATGATCCCACAAAATTGACAAACATCAATAATGTGTGTGAAGTGGTTACATGTCTGACACAAACCAATCCCATAAAAAATAAACTAGCATCAAATAATATGTGTGATAAATTATTACATAAGTGACATGATTGAATAATAACCATAAAATTATTTCATAGATACCAAAATTGAATAAGTGATCAATGTGGTAAGAAAATATATAAATAAAAAAAAAGTAAGTAAGTCCAGTTATTGTCCCAAAAAACCAGGAACCAAAATAAATGTACATATGAGCTCCTTCTTGGAATAGACTCACCGGGCTAGCAGACAGACAGAGCAGCAAAGCAGAGGGCAGATATGCAGACAAACTGTGGTTCGGCAAGTAGGCACAAAAGCAGAGCTGAATAAACAAGCCAGTGGGATGAGAGGATCCAGGGAGCGATGCATGCACACAAGGCACAGTGATGTTCTTGGAGATATTGTACCGATAATAGAAGAGAGCAAATTTTAAAGTGTTGTAGAAGGATTTTTAAAATGCGCGCTCTGCGCTACTTACAGGATGCATAAAGGAAGGCAAACTTCTCAGATACTTCCGCGGTTGCAGCTGCTTTAGCGTGCGCTCCACGGGAACAGGAAGTGGCGTCAGTGGTTAGATCCTTGGCTGGAAATTACGTCGACGCGTTTCGCCCCTCCTCCAGGGCGTCATCAAAAGACATCACTTCCGGCCAAAGGGATGTGATATTTATACTAGATGGAGAGCAGAAAACCCCTCCTTTTAACAGGTGCAGCTAGATGGAGAGCAGAAAACCCCTCCTTTTAACAGGTGGAGCTAAACACCAAAACATGATCAGAGGGGATAAGATCACTTATTGTCCTGCATGATCATCATATGAGTTTGCATAAAGCCTTTAATAAGCTGGCGATAAAAAAAGGGGGGGTAAACCCCGACAATTACAATGTACAGTAAAAACAAATAACACATAGTGTATACAATATACAATATGCCGTAAATAAGCAAAATTGTTAAAAAATATATATATAAAATGTAATTAGAATTACATATATATAAGAACATAATCCCAGGATTAGGAATTCGAACTTGCAGTATAATATATTATCCCTTAAAAACTTATTTTAAAATGAAAATTGAAATTAAAGTAATTGATTTGTCCCAAAAGTTTGGAAATCCCTCTCCCGGACATTAACTGAAAAAATAATTAAAAATAAATAATATAAAAAAAAAAAATATATAAATAAAATAAAATAAAATGAAAATAAAATAAAATTAAAAATAAAAAATAAAATAAAAATGAAATGAAAATAAAAATAAAATTAAATTAAAAAAATATAAAAATAAAAATAAAATAAAAATAGAAATAGAAATGAAAATAAAATTAAAATGAAAAAGAAAGTAAAAAAATAATAATAAGAAAAATAAATAATAAATAAAATATAAAAATAAAAATAGAAATAAAAAAAATATATAAATAAAAAAATATAAATAAAAAATAAAAAACAAAACAAAACTGAAATGCCCAGAAATAGGGAGGGACCAAACTACCAGTTGGACAAAAAGCAATTTAAATCCAAATCAATATTGATACCCAAAGGACTTAAAGTCCGCAGTCTATGGATCCATTGTGTCTCATTCTGGGAAATTGAACGTTTTAGGTTAGAACCTCTCCAGTGCTGTTCCAGTGTGTTTATTTTTTACTTTTTTGTGAATGATTAGGGGGTGGTATTGAGGCCCCCTTATTTTCAAAGAAGACCCCAACAGATTCCCACAACCTGTTCCTGGCCACATGCTCACATAAGGAGCTGATATGGATTTTGGGGGGACACCATGCTTTTTTGCTTTTCTTTTGTGTAGGGGTTTCCTATTAACATCTTATTCTAATCTAGGATAAGAGTCTTGCATACAGAATCACCAGTAATCAGTTTGCATACAGAAGGAAGCAGCCAGAAGCTGTCATTTATTGACAATCAAAAGCTGTGCTGGATGGAGGGTGGGACCGGGAGCTGCTTTAGTTACCTTTGCAAGTTAACTAGCAGATGATTAGTTGCTAGGCGGTCCTAGCAACCAATCATCAGCTTGTTGCCATACAAAGTTAACTAAAGCCCCATACACACGGTCGGACAATCCGAGGACCAGGTCCGTCGGATCATGTCCGTCGTACTTTGTCCGATGTTGGTGTTGCGTACACACGGTCGGACAAAGTTGTCGAAAAATCCGATCATTCTGAACGTGGTGACGTTTGTTGCCTACGACGGGACTACGTAGAGGCTAGTAGCCAATAGCTTTGGTCTTGTAATGTGATCTGAGCATGCGTGGCACTTTGTCCGTCAGGAATTCGATACACACGATCGGACTTGGTGTGATCGGACCGTGTTGACGGCAAAGATTTCCAGCAGGAGATAAGACTTTGTCCGTCGGACAAACCGACGAACACTGTCCGATGGTGCATACACACGGTCTGATTTTTCGACAACCTTGTCCGATCGGACAGAATCCATGAAAAAGTCCGACCGTGTGTATGGGGCTTAAAGCAGCTCCCGGTCCCGCCATCCATCCAGCACCGTGCAGCCTCTCAACTCCTTTGTCATGTACAGACACTGTAAGGTAGGAGAGAGATTTCTACAGCTGTGTGTTGGGAGCGACAGTGGAAACAGTTATAAAGGGGCAGAGGACACCACTGGGGGGTAGAAACAGAGAATAGTGCTATGCAGGGTGACAGAGGAGAGGGCACTACTGTGTGTGGGGGTTGAGAGGGAACTGCTATGGGGGTGAGGCAGAGGACACTACTGGGGGGGGGGGATTTGGTGCAGAGGACATTGCTATGGGGTGGCAGAGGGCACTACAGGGGGGGGGGAGGGGCAGAGGAAACTGTTGTGGAGGTAGGGGGCTGCAGAGGATACTGCTGAGGGGGGGGGGGTGCAGAGGACACTGCTATAGGGGGCAGAGGGCACTACAGTGGAGGGGAATGGCAGAGAACACTGCTATGGCGGGGCACTATAGTTGAGGGGTCAGAAGACACTACCATGTGTGTGTGTGTGTGGGGGGGGGGGGGGGGGGAGCATAGTATATTACTAGGGGGGGGTGAAGTGAAAGGAGGCAGAGGACACTGCTGTGGAGGAGAGGATGGCGGAGGATACTACTGTGGTGGGGGTGAGTGATTTGAAGTGGGGCAGAAGACACTACTGTTACACACTATGGCTTGGTTCACACTGCAGTGATGCGGGAACCCTGTAAATCCAGTATGGTTCTTGCATTGCATGTCTCCCGCCGGCAGTTCAAATTGCCCTATGCGAACCGCTGAGAGTGTCAATACAAAGTTAATGACACCCCAGGTCGGTTCACATATCGCAGTGTAAACTATCAATTCGGACAGGAATCAGAGCACATGGGTGTGAACACCTATGTGATCCAATTCTGGTGCGGACCAAAAAAAGGGTCCTGTGCGAGTTTGGTCCGAATGCAATGCAAATTCAGCCATACCATCTGTACGGCGGAACTTGCATTGCACAGACATTCACATTGCACAGACATTGCATGTGATTTGCACAGCAGTGCGGTGCAAATCACATGCAATGTCTGACATTGCAGCAGTGGGAACAGGCCCTTAGAGTTTTTATTGAAAGCTTTATTTATATTTTTTTAAAGGACAATGCCAACGCCCCAACACCTCCTCCCCCCGGGATCTTTGATTTCCTACATGTTGCCCAGGTAAATCTCAACCTCTGAATGGTTGCCTACCCCTGCTGTAGTACATTGTAAACGTGTCTAGGATTCTTAGTGCTGTCCTTAAGGAGACACCTGCCTCTGCTAAGAATAGGTGCTAGTAGATAGAAACTCTTCAATAACCCCTACCACTAGACCCTTTAGAATAGGGGTGGGGCAAAGAGATACCTCCATAAGCTGCACCTTCAAAGTAAACAAACTTGATGATAGCGGCTGCTATCTGGGAGCCCCTTTAATAAGGGGGCCCCCAGATACCGGCCCCCCACCCTATGTGAATGAGATAGCGGGCCATTTACCAAGCTCTATTGCTGGGCTATTACAAATTGCTTAAACAGAGGCCATGTCCTCATCAACATGGGGACAAGGTGCTTTGGGGTGGGGGGGCCGCACGGCCCCCCTTTCCCCAGGGCACCCCCCATGTTGAGGGCACGCGGCCTGGTACGGCTCAGGAGGGGGGGGGGGGCGCTCGTTCGTCCCCACCCCTTTCCTGGCCTGCCAGGCTGCGTGCTCGGATGAGGGTCTGACATGGATTTGGGGGGAACCCCCACGCCGTTTTTTCGGCGTGGGGATTCCCTTTAAATCCATGCCAGCTGCGGAGCTAGCGCGGCGGCATGTAACCACAGTCAATCAAATTTTCAAATGGTTCCAGAGCTTACATGTATGATCTGGAGGTTAAATAAGATCTGCCTGAAATTGAAATCTGTGGATTTGCCAGGAATGAAACCCATCTAATCAATAATAATGGGAGAGCCGATCAACTTAGATCTTAGGATTTTGAAATCCATGTTAACTAGTGCTGTGAGATGGTATGATAAACAGAGTAGGGGGTCTTTACCCATTTTAGAAAGTCAGACTAAATCAGGAAGGAGAATATGGTTTACTTGATCTCCAAGACAGAAATATCATTGCTCCCGATCACTGGGAGCAGTAGATCCCTGTCATGTTGCTAGGCAGAACATGGAAATGCCTTGTTTACATAGGCATCTACCTGTTCTGCCTCTCCGTGTCACGCTCATGGGCCACCGGCGGACATCAAGTCCGCAGGACCCGTGGGACCCCCCTATGATGTCACAGTCCCGGAGGATGCTGGGACTGTGACATCATAGGGGGGCGGGGTCACCATGTGACATGAGCATGTGACCCTGCCCCCTTGTCCCTATATAAGTCCCAGCACAGCGCGGCTCTGCCATTCCAGCCAGAGACAGCGACGAGTCAACATCAGAAGAAAAAGAAGAAGGCGGCGGCGCAGAAAGCGACGACAGCGGCAAGAACAGAAGAGACCCCGGAAGACCCCCGAAGGCGGATCGAGACCCCCAGACGACGGCGGCGACGATGAAGTAGGTAGCCGGGCTCCTCTGCTCGGTAAAAGAGCTAGGTAAAATAGCGGAGGAATCCGGCGAGAAGACCACCCAAGACGGAAGAAGACCCCCGGAGCAGTGCAATAAAATATTTTTAAAAAATGGTGTGTTTTTTTTTTATTTACACTTTACACCATAGGTGAATGGGTAGGGGTACATTGTACCCCATACTCATTCACATAGGGTGGGGGTCGGGATCTGGGGGCCCCCTTATTAAAGGGGGCTCCCGGATTCCGATAAGCCCCCCGCCCGCAGACCCCGACAACCAACGGCCAGGGTTGTCGGGAAGAGGCCCTTGTCCTCATCAACATGGGGACAAGGTGCTTTGGGGTGGGGGGGCCGCACGGCCCCCCTTTCCCCCGGGCACCCCCCATGTTGAGGGCACGTGGCCTGGTACGGCTCAGGAGGGGGGCGCTCGCTCGTCCCCACCCCTTTCCTGGCCGGCCGGGCTGCGTGTTCGGATAAGGGTCTGAGATGGATTTGGGGGGACCCCCCATGCCGTTTTTTTGGCGCAGGGATTCCCCTTTAAATCCATACCAGGTGACAGGGCTAGCGAGGTGTCAATCCCGCCGATCAAGGCGGCGGCACTGACTTCCTTCGCCGAAAAAACGGCGTGGGGATTCCCTTTAAATCCATACCAGGTGACGGGGCTAGCGCGGCGACATTCACTGCCTTCGCTAGCCCCGTCTACCTTAAGTCATGTGCTAAATGAATGGATTTTCCGATGATCGGCAAGTCCGTTCATTTCCAAAAGTCCGGCAGACTAGCATACTAACCGCGGGATTGTCCGCCGGACTGCCAAGTTCAGCGAACAATTTTAAAACAAAACTTAAAACCTAGTCCGCCGAACTTTTGGTGCCAAAAAGTCCGCCGGCGCCCACACACGGGCGGATTGTCCGGCGGACTTCAGTCCGGCGGACATTTCTGCTGGAAAGTCCACTCGTGTGTACGAGGCATAAGACTAACTGGGATTCCAGCTGAGAATCACTATTTTAGTGAAATAGTTGATTGTGATTATGTTCATAAACAGCTGTGCTCCCAGGGTAGCTCTGGTAACACAGGGGAACAGTGAGAGGGATCCAAGGTCCAAGTACAAGTTCCATCCCGCTGGAGCTGCGATATTCTGGTAGCAATTGTTGAGGTGCTTCCCACACTATATAAGTCTTCTGGAGAAGCTGCATGCTATTAGCCACCTGCCCAGATGCCTGCATGCAGGTTCTGACAATGGAACTCTGCACAACTGGTTGCAGATCACTTGCCAATTACCTCTGCCTCATCAAGTGCTGTTTCTGCGCTACTGACATAGGGAAGTAGAGGAAATTATCTTTTCCTATGTGTGTCCAAGCAGCCAGGAAGTTAAGTGAAATGGAGCTATTGGGACTTGTGAGCCTGATAATTAAATGGGCACTTGGTTACATCTCAACTTTAAGTTTTAACTCTAATATTTACATAGAGGGAGCTAACAAAGTCATGTCTATGGTCAAATAACCATAACGTTGTTTAAATCCAATAAATGATTGGATTTATAACACTATATAATATTGTGACTGCCATTCACAGTCAGCAAATGGTTTCTCTTCAAAATATATAATACAGTGTGTGTGTTTGCTTGCAGAATGCACATATTTATTAGTCTGATGTTTCCTGTCTCTTCCTACCTTGTCACTGCGGGTGATTTAATTTTTTTTCTACAGCTGTGAAATCCAAACATGATGTTTAAGTTGTACAGATAACCTATTGTTACTTGGCTCTTCCTCCCTATTCCTGTAGGGCAGTCTCAACTCGTAACCCCTAACTCTCCCAGCAGGTGTTATACAGCTAACAGTGTCCTCTGCCACATATCGATTTAATTTCACCAAACATACAAACTCAGATGCCTGTAGTTACAGTGATAGGTTGAACTAAACAGTATTTCCAAAAATGTTCACTATGGATTATGTGACTTATGACTGAACAGAAAAGTATGGGTGGTAAAACAGTCTTCAATACAAAAAAAATAAAAAATCAGTGTTGAATAAAAAAAGACTAGTCAATGTCTTTTTATAGCACTGGAGAAATTCAGATTTCAGAATTTAGCTCTGACCAGCTGTTCACAGAGCATGTAAAGCTTAGTGCTAGAATATCCAGCACTCATTATACATACACTATATTGTCAAAAGTATTGTGGCGCCTGCCTTTACACACACATGAACTTTGACCCCTTGTCGCCGACGGTACGCACATATGCGGCTGCATGCATCATCCCAGTACTATTTTTTAGAGCGGGCGGTTGGCTCTTCAGGGATAACAACCGATGTGGCTAAAAGCCACTCTGCTGTTATCCCAGTGGAGCGGGAGGGGACGTCCTCCCCTAATGCCGCCTTCTACCACTGTTCCCGGGCCTCCTGTCCCACCGGGAGACCCGATACATGATCTGGCACTTCCACCAGCTAGAGTGAGACTGGAAGGAAGCCAGAAATGGCTTCATTCCAGTCTTCTTCATGTAAACACGGAAGTGACCTCACAACATCACTTCCAGTTTACTCAGCTGCCAATGGCGCCGTTAAAAAAACTTACTGCATTCAGAATCACTGTTTTTGGCAAACTGAATGCTTTGAAGTGCAAAGGAGGGATTTGGGGTCTTTTAGACCTCCGATCTCTCCATATAGAGTACCTGTCACCACCTATTACTGTCACAAGGGATGTTTACATTCCTTGTGACAGCAATAAAAGTGATCATTTTTTTTTTTTGCAAAAGTGACAATGTAAAAAATAAAAAATTAAAAAATAAACAAGAAAAAAAATTAAAAATGTTAAAGTGGCAGGTTGTGTGCTTGGATAAGACCCCTTTCACACTGGGGAATTTTTCAGGCATTTTCACACTGAGGTGCTGCGCTGGCAGGGCGTCAAAAAAGTCCTGCAAGCAGCTACTTTGCCGCACTTTTGGAGCGGTAAATACACCGCTCCTAAAGCGCCCCTTCCCATTGAAATCAATGGAAAAGAGATGGGAACAAGAGAGCGCCCCCCCCCTCCTGAACTGTACCAGGCCACATGCCCTCAACATGGGGAGGGTGCTTTGGGGTAGTCCCCAAAGCACCTTGTACCCATGTTTATGGGGACAAGGGCCTCATCCCCACAACCCTTGTCCATTGGTTGTGGGGGTCTACGGGCGGGGGGGCTTATCAGAATCTGGAAGCCCCTTTAAAAAAGGGACCCCCAGATCCTGGCCTCCCAACCTGTGTGAAATGTTAACGGGGTACAAGTACCCCTACTATTTTACAAAAAAATGTGTCAAAATTTTAAAAACGACAAGACATAGCTTGGAGACAAGTTCTTTATTAATAAATAAAAAAATAAAAATGTCCCACGATGTCCATTCATCTTCTTCACGCCGTGACAGATCGAAAAAGAAAAGAAAATCCGCAACCGACGGTGACATGCCTGGGTGACCCCGCCCCCTCTGATGCCACAGGGAAGCCATAGGGAAGTCCCTGTGGCATCAGAGTTGGCGGGGCCACTCGGTGACGTACCTGGGTGACCCCGCCCTCTCTGACACCACGGGGAAGCCATAGGGGGCAGGGTCACCCAGGCACATCACTGGGTAGCCCCGCCCTCAGTTATATAAGAACTGTCATCAGCGAAGAAGCGTCACACAGCGGGTGCCTCCCATAGAGGTGGGTTGGTTGCAGATTTTTTTTTCTTTTTCGGTCCGTCGCGGCGTGAAGAAGAAGATAAATGGACATCGTGGGACATTTTTATTTTTTAATAAAGGACTTGTCCCCAAGCTGTCTTGGTTAAAATTTTGACACTTTTTTTCGTGAAATGGTAGGGATACCTGTACTATTTCACACAGGGGGGAGGCTGGGATCTGAGAGTTCCCTTGTTAGAGGGGGCTTCCATATTCCGATAAGCCCCCTGCCAGCAGACCCCCACAACCACCGGGCAAGGGTTGTGGGGATTAGGCCCTTGTCCCCATCAACATGGGGACAAGGTGCTTTGGGGAGCTACCCAAAGCACCCTCCCCATGTTGAGGGCATGTGGCCTGGTACGGTTCAGGGGGGGCGCTCTCTCGGATAAGGGTCTGGTATGGATTTTGATGGGGATCCCTACGTAATTTTTTTTTCTAATTTTGGCGCAGGG
Organism: Lithobates sylvaticus; assembly: GCA_028564925.1. Taxonomy (NCBI): domain Eukaryota; kingdom Metazoa; phylum Chordata; class Amphibia; order Anura; family Ranidae; genus Lithobates; species Lithobates sylvaticus. The sequence goes on along the minus strand of CM053026.1, from coordinate 306,055,142 downwards.
TTCCTCTTAATTTCCCTATCAGACCCGAAGGGCCTGGTAATGGACTGTGGGGGGTGCTCTTTTTTTCAATGAGTTTTTTCTATATTGCTGAGACCCAACAATTTATTACAGCTGCGATCAGTTTTAAATGACAACTTTTCCTTTAGAAATGGAATTTTGCTGTGGTACTGTTCTAAACACGGGAAAATGGCCACTTTACAGGCATACTATAGACACCCCGCAGGCACGATATTTAAAGGAATATTTAATTTTTATTGTTTCACTTTAAGCATTATCACTGCTCCCGAAAAAACTTCTGTTTTTAAAAATAATTTTCGTTTCAATATATTTTATTTTCATAACAAAGGAAGACAGATATACATTAGGAAACAGTAATTTAGATCGGAGATCATCAATCCTGAGTCGACCAACAAGGCCAAAGTAATGACCAAGCAATTAACTAGAAAAAATAAGCAATAATTAAAAATGAGACAGAAAAATTACAGAAGAGTCCAACAAGCGTTATCCATATTCGTCAATACTAGTATGTGCTGAAGGTCTAAGAAAACAACACAATAATTATAAAGGGCATAGCATGCATCAAAGGGTGTTTTAGACTGAGCGGGTGGTAGGAGAGGGGAGTGTGGAGCTGCCACCCCAATAGGGATCATGCTGTGGCCGAATCCACCAGTCCCCAGTACCCCCTTAGTAAAAATCACCGAAGGCTGCACCTGCCCTCGAGCAATAACTAGAAAGGCCCCAGACCTGGGTATGAGAGAGCATTAAGAAAGGTCAGTGAACTGAACTGACCATGTAATTTATTGAAATTCTCCAGGTGAGGCAGCAGAGACTCTTATGAACTAAAAAAAAAAAAAAAAAAAAAAAAAAGAGAGAACTCGTAACTAGGTTGCCTATCAGTAGGGATCAGATCCGTGCATAAATGCTTGACGGAACTATCCTTACTAACTTAGTCTGATATCGGTCTAGGTATAGGCTCGAATGATTGAGGGTCGTAGCTCAGGGAGCAGAAGAAAGAAGAGAATAGAATAGGAGGAAGGGAAAAGAGGAAAAAAAGAAGAGATAAGAAGGAGTAGGAAGATGTTGACAGGAACCGTCTGGAGAGGGATGGGTATGAGAGTGGTATAATCGAGGTCAAAGTGGGATGGTAATCCCCACAAATGTAGCCCATGGCTCCCATGTGGCAGTGAATGCGGCCGAGCGATCCAGGAGGACACTTGCCATTTTTTCCTGGTTCATGATCCATGAGATTTTTCTTTTAGCTAGTAGAGTTGAGACAGATGGTTGTTTCCAAGCCTTGGCTAGCTTGAGTTTGGCCCCCAGGAGAATAAAGTAAATAAGGCGTTGTGTACTCCTGGATGCTCCCTGCACTGGGAAATTAAGGAGCGCAATGAGTGGGGACATGTGTATGGAGATTTTGGATATTTTGCTGATCCAAACAAAAATCTTGCGCCAGAACTGACGAATTCTGGGACAGGTCCACCAAATGTGGAGCATATCCCCTCTTAAATGACAACCACGAAAACAGAGAGGTGATGCAGATGGAAAATTTTTAGCTAGCTTTGAGGGAACCAGGTACCATCTAGACAGTACCTTAATACTAGCTTCCATTAGGCAAGGATTGAGGATGCCCTTGAAGGAGCGGGAGAAGTGTCTATGCCAAGTATCAAGGTTCCATTGTTGGTCTAGGTCTTCCTCCCATGCTAGCATGTAAGGCGTCTTGGACTGTGTCGAGGATAGTGCTTTATAGATTACAGAGATCCCTCCCCTCTGCTCAGTAGTCTGGCCACACCACGTTTCATATTCAGTTATTTGGGGCCCGTTAGGTAATGATTTGCATTTTTTATTTAAGAAGTTAGAGATCTGAGAAAATCTAAAGAATTCAGTTGATGGCATATCCAATTTACTAACACAGTATGCCTTAGAAAGTGGGCCCATAGGTCTGAGGAAGTGTCCTATACTGTATAACCCTTTATCAAGCCACCACTGAAAAGCTTTAAAGTCAAGGCCCGGGGGGAAAGCTGGGTTTCGGAATATGTGTGACAATGGTTCTGTGCGAGAGGTTAGTAGGTCATTAGACTTTAAGCCATCCCAAAGAGCAAAGGAGTGAGATAGTGTAGGGGATAGGATCGGAGGACGTTGTTTTTTGTGGCTCCATAAAAGATAGTCAAGCGTGTGAAGTGGAACCGCCTGTCTCTTAATGTGGACCCAGTCAGGTTGTTCCCAGCGAGAGTAAACAATCGATAATTGAGCAAGGTGGGTCATTTTTGACTCAGAAATGTCAATGGATTCCCAAATAGGAGCAGTGGTCGGTGGTTCTCACCATCTGCTCCACTGCTACGCAGACTCCTCCCCTTCATTCCAATGGAGGACAAACCAGTGGTAGTTGGAACGATCATCAATTCTAGACTCGACTATGCTAAATCCCTCTACATAGGTTACCCCAATATCAACTTGCGCGCTTACAACTTATCCAAAACACAGCGGCAAGGCTGATAACAGGAAAAAAAACCTGGAATCCATCTCCCCTTCCCTGAGGAACCTACATTGGCTAAATGTAAGGAGTCGGGTCGCATTCAAGACCCTCTGCCTCACCCACAAATGCGCACATGGAAACGCCCCGCAATACCTTCGCGAGAAAATAAAACACTACATACCGAATCGCAGTCTTCGATCGGCTAATCAAAATCTTCTCCTCATTCCCAAATCCCGCTACAAATCAAAGGGGGAACGGAGATTCGCTGTCCAAGGTCCACGGCTATGGAACGCTCTACCAACCGACATTCGCATGGAAGAAAACCATCAGGCCTTCAGGAAGAAACTCAAGACCCACCTCTTCTAGAAGCTCGACAACCAAATGTCAATACAGCGCCCTGAGGCGATTCAGTTCGCATTGTAGCGCTATACAAGTTATTCATTCATTCATTCATTCACAGGGGCCGGCGCTATACAGGAAGCATCGGCTCTGCTCACTACTGCAGCCGCATGCTTCCTGTAGCGCGGGCTCTGTTCTGCACGGTTTTTCTGTGAGTATTAACAAGTCCACAGTATACCAGGCAGTGTGCTACACAGTATACCAGGCAGTGTGCTACACTGTATACCAGGCAGTGTGCTAGCCAGTATACCAGGCAGTGTGCCCGCCACTGTACCAGGCAGTGTGCCCGCCACTGTACCAGGCAGTGTGCCCACCACTATACCAGGCAGTGTGCCCGCCACTATACAGAGGAAGTGTGTCCGCCACTATACCAGGCAGTGTGCCCGCCACTATACCGAGGAAGTGTGTCCGCCACTATACTAGGCAGTGTGCCCGCCACTATACCAGCCAGTGTACCCGCCACAGTGCCCGCCACTATACCAGGCAGTGTGCCCGCCACTATACCAGGCAGTGTGCCCGCCACTATACCGAGGAAGTTTGTCCGCCCAGGCAGTGTGCCCGCCACTATACCCAGGAAGTGTGTCCGCCACTATACCCAGGAAGTGTTGTCCGCCACTATACTGAGGAAGTGTGTTCGCCACTATACCAGGCAGTGTGCCCGCCACCAGTATACCAGCCAGCAGTACCCACCAGTGTACCCGCCACAGTACCACTGTACCAGCCAGGATACCCACTACTGTTTCAGCCAGTGCACCCTCCAGTATTCCCACCACTGTACCCACCAGTATACCTGCCGCTGTACCAGCCAGGGTAAATCTGTCAGCAGTACCCACCAGTGATACCAGCCAGCAGTACCCACCAGTGATAATCACCAACAGTACCCACCAGTACCTGCCAGTGATACCCGCCAGCAGTACCCGCCAGTGATATTCACCAAAAGTACCCACCAGTACCTGCCAGTGATACCCGCCAGCAGTACCCACCAGTGATATTCACCAACAGAACCCACCGGTAATACCTGCCAGCAGTACCCACCAATACCTGCCAGTGATACCCGCCAGCAGTACCCACCAGTGATATTCACAAACAGTACCCACCAGTGATACCTGCCAGCAGTACCCACCATTACCTGCCAGTGATAACCGTCCAGCAGTACCCACCAGTGATACCTGACAGCAGTACCAACCAGTGATACCTGACAGCAGTACCCACCAGAGATACCTACCAGTGATATCCGCCAGCAGTACCCACCAGTGATACCCGCCAGAAGTACCCACCAGTGATACCCGCCAGCAGTACCCACCAGTGATACCCGCCAGCAGTACCCACCAGTGATACCTGCCTGCCATACCCACCAGTGATACCTGCCAGCCGTACCCACCAGTGATACCTGCCAGCCATACTCACCCAGGGGGAACGCCAGCAACAGCCGCCAGCCTTAACCGCCTGGGGGACAGCAGCAGCCTGCAGGAATCGTGAGGAGGAAGCGAAGATTAAGGTCAGTTTTTAATTAAAATTAAACAGCAATGGGCACTAGCTACACTGGGCTGCCTTCAAACTGATCCGCAGGTGCAGTGCTGTGCACCTGCGAGTCATAGACTTCTGTTATTGCCTGCAGTTTTGGTGTGCTTTTAGAAAGTGCACCACACCTGCAGGATATAATAGATTTCTACGGCAAAGTGCAACCCACAGGAAAGCCACAGGTGCACTGCGCTGCACCCACGGTGCTGGCAAACTGCAGTGCATCAGTGTGATAGCAGCCTTAGGTCCCTTTCACACGATCGGTCCGATCAGGTCCATCCAACTGTTTTTCAGGCAGACCAATTCGGACCCTCCATTCACCTCTATGGAGCAACAGATGTAAACGGACTTGTGCCTGTTTACACCCGCCTACCTCCACTGACACAGTCCACTGCTCTACTGACACCGTCCACTGCTCTACTGACACCAGCCGCTGCTCTACTGACACCAGCCGCTGCTCTACTGACACCAGCCGCTGCTCTACTGACACCAGCCGCTGCTCCACTGACACCAGCCGCTGCTCTACTGACACCAGCCGCTGCTCTACTGACACCAGCCGCTGCTCTACTGACACCAGCCGCTGCTCTACTGACACCAGCCGCTGCTCTACTGACACCAGCCGCTGCTCTACTGGCACCAGCCGCTGCTCTACTGACACCAGCCGCTGCTCTACTGACACCAGCCGCTGCTCTACTGACACCAGCCGCTGCTCTACTGACACCAGCCGCTGCTCTACTGATACCAGCCGCTGCTCTACTGACACCAGCCGCTGCTCTACTGATACCAGCCGCTGCTCTACTGACACCAGCCGCTGCTTTACTGATACCAGCCGCTGCTCTACTGACACCAGCCGCTGCTCTACTGACACCAGCCGCTGCTCTACTGATACCAGCCGCTGCTCTACTGATACCAGCCGCTGCTCTACTGATACCAGCCGCTGCTCTACTGACACCATCCACTGCTCTACTGACACCGTCCACTGCTCTACTGACACCAGCCACTTCTCTACTATTTTAGTTAGGGCCAGGCCTTGCTAGTAAATTTCTTTAAAAAAAAAATAAATAAAAATGAAAGGGCACTGAACCCCAGTGATATTTGATCTCTTTCATTTTGTTCAGGTAGATCGGCATCTCTTGCCTACCCCTGCCCTTTATTTAAATTGTCATTCAACTCAATGATGGCAAGTGTATCCGGAACAGCAAAGAAACGAAGTCATGGTGAAGTGTCTCGAAATTTCAGTGAAAGGTTTACAGATCTATATTTTTTTGTGGAAAACGATTCCAAGCCTCTCTGTCTAATATGCAAAGAAACGATTGCGATTGTGAAGGAATATAATTTTAGAAGGCATTATGAAACGAAGCACGCAAAGAAATTTGAATCTCTTCAGGGCCAATTGCGAACAGACAAGATAAACTTGCTGAAGAAGTCACTGAAATCACAATAGTCTGTATTTAAGAGAGTGTCAGATGAATCCGACAGTGTAGTAAAAGCAAGTTTTGAGATTGCTGAAATTATTGCGAAAAAAACAAAGTCTTTTTCAGATGGAGAATTTGCAAAAGAGTGTATATTAGCAGCTGTGGAATGCGTGTGCCCTAACAAGATGGATGCCTTCAAAAAAAATAAGCCTATCTAGACAGACAGTAACCCGAAGAGTAGAGGAATTAGCTGAAAATGTAGAAGAAACCTTGGTGAAGAAACTAAAAAGGTTCTTATGTTATTCTTTAGCCCTGGATGAGAGCACTGACCTGACAGACACTGCTCAGCTTGCCATTTTCATTCGTGGAGTGAATGACAATTTAGAAGTGTTGGAAGAATTTTTAGCACTGTGTCCACTGAAAGGGACTACGAGGGGAGTCGATATTTTCAATGCAACAAAAGCTATCCTCCAAAAATATCAGCTTAGTATCCAAAATCTTGTAGGAGTGGTGACAGATGCAGCGCCGAGTATGATTGGCAAGAATTCGGGATTTGTGGCACTTTTAAGAGAAGAATCAACTTCGCCAACTTTCATCTCTTATCACTGCATCATTCATCAAGAAAATCTGTGTGCAAAATCTCTAGGATTTGATAATATAATGAAAGTTGTCACTGAGATTGTGAACTTCATCCGGTCAAGGGGTTTAAATCACCGGCAATTCCAACACTTTCTTGAAACTGAATATGATCAGGGTCCCAGCGATGTTGTCTACTTTTGTGATGTGCGATGATTGAGCCGTGCAAAAGTGCTGCAACGGGTTTTTGAATTGAAAGATGCCATCCAAGAGTTCATGACAGAAAAGGGCAAACCAGTAACTGAGTTTAACAATACCAAATGGATGGCTGACTTTGCCTTTCTTACAGACATCTCTTCTCATTTGAACGAACTTAACATAAAGCTTCAATCAAAAAATCAATTAGTTCACACTATGTTTAACCACGTCAAGGCTTTTCTAATGAAATTGGAACTGTTCAAAAGTCAACTGGAGAGTCGAAATCTCACTCATTTTAAAACCATGGCACAACTACAGGTCACAGAGTATGCACCTGGTTATGCTGTTGCAATAAGTCAGCTGCAGAGTCAGTTCCAGGACAGATTTCAAGATTTTTATACGCAGGAGAAGAGCGTGATGCTGGTGATCAACCCCTTCTCTGCAGATGTGGCCGCTGCTCCGGGAGATCTTCAGATGGAACTAATTGAACTTCAGGCTAATGCCGAACTTAAAATCAAACACTCTGAACTACCCATCCTGAATTTTTACCAGAAGTATTTGTCGAAGGACAACTTTCCAAATTTAAGAAGAAATGCAGCTAAGGTTTTCTCCCTGTTTGGAAGCACTTACCTTTGTGAGCAACTTTTTTCAAGAATGAAGCATGCAAAATCGAAAATAAGAACAAGACTAACGGACTGTCACCTGGAACAGCTTCTCCGCTTAGGAACAACTGAAATAAAACCTGACATAGAGTCCCTTGTAAAAAGTAAACAAAGTCAGTGTTCACACTAGTGTTGTCTACTCTTTTTTTGAAAATACCGAAGCAGATTAGGGAGGCCCAGACCCCCCTCCAATTTAGATCTAAATAGGATTGATTTAGAGAATCTATGGCCCCCTTTGCCCCATACAAATTTGATAATTTTGGCTTGGAAACGCTGTAAACGGGTTTTGTCAATTGGGATCGGGAGTGCCCTAAAATAATATAGGATGCGGGGGAGTAATGTCATCTTTATTGTGTTAATTCTTCCTAACCAAGACAGGGACAGCTCAGACCACCTGGTTATGTCCGCTTCTAGTTTTTGGTAAAGTGTCGGGTAGTTAGCTTGATAGATTAGAAGTTAATTTCTACTTCGTAGAAGTTCAGTTCTGGGGGTTAAGTTAATCCCTAGGTATGAGATTGAGGAGTCGCTCCAGGAGAATTTAAAGCCGTCCCTAAGCCTGGTCAGGAGAGAATCTGGTATGTTAATATTAAGGGCCTGAGATTTGTTGTAGTTGATCCTAAGGCCCGAAACCGCTCCAAAGTCGTCTAGAAGGCGGCAAATGTTGGGAAGTGAGATCAGTGGGGAAGAGACAAACATTAAAATGTCGTCCGCAAATAAAGCACATTTGTGATGACGTGAACCGCATTGAATGCCTCGAATGTTTGGGTCAGCTCTGATAGCTATTGCTAAGGATTCAATTGCTATGGCAAATATCAATGGGGAGAGCGGACAACCTTGTCTTGTGCCTCTAAATATGGGGAAAGATTCTGAATAAAATCCCTGCAGACGCACCTGAGCTGAAGGGGATGAGTAAAGGGCATGCATGACATTGAGGAAAGAGTCTCCAAACCCCCATCGTTGTAAAGTACTGAAAATGTAGGGCCAGTGAACCGAATCAAATGCTTTTTGGAGGTCTAGAGAGAGCAGGCAACCCTGTTTGGGAGAGCTTCCATCCCAGTTAGAATTAAGGAGGGAGATAATATCTATTGCACGGCGAGTCTGATCAGGACCTTGTCTCCCTGGGATGAATCCCACTTGGTCTTTGTGAATGTATAAGCTGATGAAGGAGGCCAGTCGGTCTGCAAGGATTTTAGTCAGAATCTTTAGGTCGTTGTTAATGAGAGATATAGGTCTATAGTTACTGACCGAGCTGGCATCTTTGTTCGGCTTGGGGAGAACTGTAATGTGGGCCATGTTGAGAGAAGAGTCTAATTGTCCCCCCTTTCGTAGAGCATTGAAGAAGCGAGCCATAAATGGGGCGATTGTTGTAGCGAATGATTTGTAGTATGGAATGGAAAAGCCATCCGGGCCGGGGGCAGAATGAGGTTTTAATCGGTGAATAACGGCACATACTTCATCCACCGAGATAGGAGCATCTAAGTATTGTCTATGCCTGTCTTCCAATGTAGGGGTCTGGATATTATTAAGGAAATTATCGATCGCTTTTTGAGAAGGACCATGGTCTCCACTATACAAAGATTTATAAAAATTGTGAAATTCCTGCATTATGCGTCAGGGGTTCTGGGACAAAGTGCCACCTTGGATTTTAATTTTGGGGAGGGCTGGGGACCTAAATTTGGGTGAGAGTCTACCTGCTAGCATAGAGCCAATTTTGTCACCTTGACAATAAAATTTAGCTCTATTCCACCGTATCCATTTTTCGGCCTTGGTAGTTAGAGCCAAGTTCAACGCTGTCCTGGCGGCGTCCAATTTCGTAGAGGGGACAGAATTCGGATTGTCCTTGTGTTTTTTTGCTAATGCTGAATATTCCCTATCCAACTGGTCAATTGTTGCTTTGTGAGATTTGCGAATTTGGGAGGCAATTTGGATAAGATGTCCTCTAAGCACCGCCTTGTGGGCAGCCCATAGGCATGTAGGACCAGTTTCAGGCGTGTCGTTGGTGAGAAAATAGTTTTTGATAATGTTTTCAATCTCTGTAGCTCTGATAGGATCACTCAGGATAGATTCGTTGAGTCTCCAACGTCTGTGGGGCGTGTGGCCCACTGGGCGTTGAAGTGTCAAGACCACCATGGAGTGGTCCGACCAGACCACATCCTTGATGAAAGCTTTTTTCGTGAGTGGGATGGAGGCTGAAGAAACAAGGATGTGGTCAATCCTTGCGAAAGATCTGTGGGGCTTGGAGAAGTGCGTGAAATCTCGCATGGTGGGGTTTACCTCTCTCCAAATATCAATGAGGCCATGTTGGAATAGCAACTTGGCTATTCGGAGGCTCTGTTTGGTAGGTCTGGTGAGGCGTTTTCCCAGGTCAAAGGCAGCGTTGGAATCGCCACCAAAAATTACTGTGCCTTCTAGCTTTGGTGTGAGAGTTTTCAACAGGTGTTGGAAGAAATGTAATTGGCCTTTGTTGGGGGCATAGTATGAGATCAAGGTGTACAATTGGTTATCTAAATCACCTACTACAAGTATAAATCTCCCTTCTGGGTCTTTGAATACAGATTTGAGGGTGAATTTGCATCTTTTGGAAACCCTTAGTTTTGTTATCGGCATTGGCCAATGCAAAAAAGGGGAAATTAGAGTGAATGAAGGACGGGCAGAATCTATTTGGGAAATGAGTTTCTTGTAAAAGAACTACGTCCACCTTTTGTGTTTGGAGATAATGGAATACTTTACGATGCTTAATGGGGGAGTTTAGGCCTTGAGCATTATGGGAGATTATTTTGAGAGGAGGTGGTATGGAGGGGGCGTTAGCCATTGAGCAGAGGTGGAGGACTATCCAGGCAATCTACAGCACTTACCAATATGTGTCCAGCAAGTCCAGGAAAAAGTGTATACCAAGCTAAGATCCTTGCGTGAGTGCTGCAGTAGTGAGTATCCCTCCTCCAGACAGTTCCTGCAAAGATATGGGAGTGAATAAATTGAGTAAGAGAGAGAAAAAAAAAAGAGCGAGAGGAAAGACGGTGGACAAGAGAGTCCTCCGTGGAGTGGAGGGGACAGAATCCTCCACCGGTAAGTACAAAGTAACCAAAAACATCCCTCTGGAAGTCAGGGGATAGGCTTGTCTAGCGGAGGGCAATATACCCAAGCAACCAGACAAGAAGGGGTGCATGAACACCACCCCAGCAGGTAGGCCTCTTGGAGCATCCAATGTGGCATAACAAAAGAAAGGCACTAGCACAGCCGTAACAGAGTCACCTCCATTTGAACCCGTTGGCGAGAACAGGAAAGCCTGGAGGTGAGTATGTTGAACGGAACGATTAATATCAATGAATGAACAACAACAAATGTTAAGACAAGCAAAAACAAATATACTTGGATCTCTGGGGAATAATGTATCCCAGGAGTAATGAGCGGGATACAAAGCGGGTTGGGAAGCAGCGAGGGATACAGGGGTCTCGGATAACATATAGTCAGTAAGCCATAGCTAGGCAATGGGGCAAATCCCTAGAAAAAAAAAAAGGGGTAACGGGCATGTAAACCCCCTTTCCACAATTCCACTTTGAGGGAAGAAGGGGAAGAAGTGAGGAGGGAGAAAGTCCGAAGACGTGAGTAGAGAAGAAGTCTGGCAGTTTCCTTCCCGACTTGTGACCCTCATGACACCGTCTCGGTGGAAGTTATAGGGGACTCATAGAGGAAGAACAGTTCATGTGGCACAAGTGGGGGGTGCAGTCCTTCCAGAAAAGTTCCTTAAAATGGTGGAAGAAAAGGTTGGAGGGTCAGGGTTCGACCGGGCGTCAGAATCAGGGGGGTACAGGTTTCTTTGGACTTCTTGGATCTCGTAGATTCCCAAACCGGAGTCAGGGGGCTGGTTGGAAGTTGTCTTTTCGCTGAGGCAGGGTGCGGCCCAGGATGTTGAAGATTTGGGTCTTGGCTGATGAGGCCTAGGTGGAGTAAGAGTTTTTCTCCCTCTTGCAGGGAACCAAAGGTGTACGCTTTGCCTTTCAGCAGGAATTTAAGTTGAAATGGAAAAAGCCACCAGTACTTGATTTCCCTGTCCATCAGGACTTGAAGTAGCGGTTTCAAGGCTCTCCTCTTTTGGATAGTAGATGGAGATAAATCCGCAAAAATTTGCAAGTGGTGGCCCTGAAACATAATTTTGGGTGTGGTTCTCGATTTCCGCATTATGTCCTCCTTGACTGAGAAAAAGTGAGGCCTAACCACTATGTCTCGGGGGAGACCGTCAGCTCTAGGGGGTCTGAGCGCTCTGTGAGCACGATCAAGCTCCAATCTGTGTTGCGGTGTGTCAGGGAGCAAGGTCTGAATAAAAGATCTAATGGTGTCGGGGACATCTTTGTATGATTCAGGGAGCCCCCTGACCCTAAAGTTGTACCTCCTATTCCGGTTTTCGAGGTCGTCAATTTTCAAATTGGCAGTCTCTAATTGGTCCTGCAGAATCTGTATACAAGTTGAGTTTTGATTAGTTCTGGCGATAGTGGAGTCCAAATGTGTTTCAAAAACATCCATGCTGGTACCTATTTGCTGCAGGTCAGCTTTAATGTCACTCGTTATCTTGTGCGCAGTGTGCTGCAGGAGTTCCGCAAACTTGGCAAAGAGATCTGTTACATTAACGTTCTGCAATAGGCCCGGGTCCCCAGGCTGTATTTGAGGGTGAGACTGGGGGGGGGGGGGGGGGGGGGCGGCCTCCATGGGGGAGAAGTCCAGGCCTGCCAGGGTGTGTTCTATGAGTGAAGCAGTGGACGCTGGAGAGGATGGGTCCAGAGGAGGGATGCCAGCAGAGGGGTCAGGTTGAAGTAGGGATGGGGATGCAGCTATATGTGAGCTGGGAAAGGAGGGCAGGCAGGACTGAGCTGAGTGGTGAGGGGCCGCCGCCATTTTGGCTGTCTCTGACTGAGACTGGGCAGCTTCGAAAGCAGGCTTTAGGCTTCTCCTTACCGCTCCCGAGTACATCGGGAGAGTCCCTGAGGTGTCTGCCGCTTGTGGGGGGGAGATCCAGGCGAAATGTCCAGTATATGTGCCGTTATAGAGGCCGGAGCTGCTGAGGTGGGACGGAGATCCCAGACTACACGTCCATTTTAGGGGCCTCCGCGCATGCGCCTAGCATGCGGGCTTTACAGGGTTAAGTCAGGCCGAGTTATGTAAGGGGGGGTGAGAGCGTCCCCCGATTTGGCCGCCGGAGGTGTCCGGAGCTATTCTCAGTGTGCACAGGCTCCCGGGTGGAATACACTGTGCTAGTAGGCCGAAGCCGGGGCCTCAATTTAGGCTGGCAGCCGGTCGGAACGTACCGGCCGCGGAGGGTGGCCGCGTCCGCCGGCGAGAGTGGGGTGGCCGCTTCCTATGGTGACTGGCAGTCACCCTCTCATGATTGCGGTTGCCGCCTAAGTAAGGGCCGGGTTGTAGAGGCCGGTTTCTTTATCCCGCTGCGGGAGCTAAAAAGGAATAAATGTTACAGGATAAGATTGACTATGACACTAATAATGTTTATATGTGGAAATGAAGGCGCCATTGGAGTGGTGCTTCCCAGCCTACTACTACAACTAGGAAGCATGTTAGCTTCTCTGACACTGAAGCAGAATTTTGAGATATGTGGCCTGGTACGGTTAAGGCGGGAGGGGGGGGCGCTCTCGTTCCCCCCTCTTTTCCTGCGGCCTGCCAGGTTGCGTGCTCGGATAAGGGTCTGGTATGGATTTTGAGGGGGACCCCACGCCATTTTTTTGGCTGGGGTTCCCCTTAAAATCCATCCCAGACCTCAAGGGCCTGGTTATTGAATTTGGGGGGACCCCCACGCTTTTTTTTTTAATTTTTTTTATTTTTTATCAATGACTTTTTTTTTATGAATGACTTTCAATGAATGACTGTTCTCTGTATTACGGGAGCCGTCAATTAACATTAGCCGCGAGTGATTTTAAATAGCTTTCTTTCCTGCAAAAATTACACTTTTTGCAGAGACAGTTCTAAGCACGGGAAACATGCGCCCCTTTACATGCATACTATAGACACTCCCCAGGTACGAAATTTAAAGGAATATTACACTTTTATTGTTTCAATTTAAGCATTATTAAAATCACTGCTCCTGAAAAAACGTCCGTTTTTAAAAAAAAAAAATTGCATTGATACAGGATATTGATGCAGGACCCAGGTCCCCAAACACTTTTTATGACAATAACATGCATATTAGCCATTAAAATTAGCAATTTTGATTCCGAACGTTCGCATCCATTATAACTAATAGGGTTCTAAAGCTCGTACGGACTTTAGGTCCGTTCGCGGGTTCTGGTGCGAACCGAACCCGGGGGTGTTCGGCTCATCCCTACTCCCAATGTTTTACTACCTACCCAAAACCCACAAAGGTCTAAATCCCCTACAAGGTAGACCCATACTTTCAGGTAAAAATTCTCTTAATGAGCACCTGGGCTAGTGGCTTGATAGGCAACTTCAGCCACTGGTTGAGCAACTTCCTGGTTACCTTAAGGATACAAAGCATCTCCTTAACATCATGAATGATTTCACGTGGGAAGATGTTTTTTCTCGGTCACCATTTATGTGACTAGCCTATACTCCTCTGTCCCTCATCGCCTTGCGGGAGTAGCAGTTTGTTCTATTTGGAAACCCTTACTAGTCTATCAATTGAACACAGACTGTATATCACAGAAGTCTTGGATTAACTATTGTCCCACTATTATTTTGTGTTTGATGGTGAGTTCTACCTCCAGAGATGTGGGGCAGCGATGGGCGCCAAGTTTTCGCTCTTCCTAGCCAATCTTTACATGGGTTGGTGGGATCGGTCCCACATCTTTGGAGGGGAGAACCCCTTTAGATCATCCATCAGGCTTTACTTAAGGTTCATTGATGACCTACTGTTTGTGGTGGAGAATGGTGTGGAGTGCCTACCGGCACTTCTGGAACACTTTAACTGTAATGATAGAAACCTTTCCTTCACTGGATATGCGAACGACAAAGAGGTGTGTTATCTGGATGTTTAGCTAACTGGAGGTGATGGGAGGGTGTCTTCAACACTATATAGAAAACCCCTATCAGTTAACTCCCTCCTATTTGCAAAATCAGGTCACCCGAGGCACATCATCAGGGGTATCCCCATTAGCCAATTCCTGCGAGTTAGACGCATCTGTAGTGATGACGAATGTTTTGAACAGGAGGCTTTATATTTATGTTTTTATATTTATTTATGTCTTTATACAGGAGATTCTTGGATAGGGGATACCCCAGATGGATGATGGAAAGGGCACTGACCACAGCCAAACGGAAGAGTAGAGGGGAAATTTTAGGGAAAAGAGACCCCTATATGAATAAACAACAAAATAAACTCACCCTCTCCACGCCCTACAGTAATGAGTTTGATAAAATTAAGAGAATTTTCAATGGACACCTGCTCATCCTACATTCAGATGAAACATGAGCGGATATTTTGCGGGATGGGGTGAATGTGGTTTCACATAGAGCCCCCACGCTGGGTCGCTATTAACCCCCCCCCCCAGTTTCTTTTATAAAGAAATCTTCAAATCGTTCACCTGGTTACACTATAAGGGGAACTAAAAGTGCAGGGCAAGGGAGTGCTCATGTTGTAACCACATTCATGGAGGAAACAAGTTTTGCTCTACCACAAACCAGAAGGAATTTGAAATTCACTCTTTCTTTAGCTGTAACACCAGGTATGTAGTATATCTTATTACTTGTACATAGTCCAGTATGTGGGTAGGACAGCAAGGTGTCTCCGACTCTCCGTGACCACTTCCAGGAACACCCGTATAGTGTGGAAAATAACTTATCCACAAATGTGGCAAACACTTCAACACATGCCATGGTGGGGCGGCGGGTTCAGGTCATTGATAAGTTCAGGGTCCCCAAAAGGGGAGGGGATGCTTTTTGGTTGTTGTGTGGCAGGGAATTGTTTTGGATTTTCCATCTCCAGACTTGTATTCCCATGGGACTCAATTTTAAATGGGATGTGAGTCATTTCTATGAATGAGTCTGAACAACACTTCCCTCCGTCAACCGACAGAACACTGACTGGCTGTACTTCTTCTTTTTTCATCCTCTTCTCTGCTCTGGTTTTTCCTTCTTCTTATCCATTTCTGGCTCTTGGTCCCCTGGATCAGTATTTGTTTCCAACCACATCTCTCTTACTTTGGTTCTACATCCCTGTCCTGCATGCGATGTCTGGGTACAGGTAACTGGTACTTTTCACCATTTTATAGGGTTGTTGGGATTTCAGCATACTTTCCAAAATGTTATCACCCATCTGTGAATTTGAAATTTTTTGCCCATATAACTAGCAATTGAACTGCTTTCCGACAGCCGCACACAGATGTACGTCAGCAGAATAGCACAGGCGTACCTGTACATTCCTTTGAATTTTCCGCCTATCACACAGTCCACGATTGTGGTGAGGAGAGGCAGAACGGGGAGATGCCTATGTAAACAAAGCATTTCCCTGTTCTGCCAAGCAACATGACAGAGATCCACAACTCCCTGCCATCGGGAGCAGTGATCTCTGTCATGTTGTAGTGAGCCCATCCCCCCTACAGTTAGAATCACTCCTAGGACACACTTAACCCCTTGATCACCCCCTAGTGTTTAACCCCTTCCCTGCCAGTGTAATTTATACAGTAACCAGTGGCTATTTGTAGCTCTAATCGCTGTATAATAGACAATGGTCCCAAAATAATGTCAAAAGTGTCCGATGTGTCCGCAAAAATGTCGCAGTCCTGCTAAAAATCACAGTTTTCCGCCATTACCAGTACAAAAAAAAAATAATAAAAATGCCATAAATCTATCCCCTATTTTGTAGACACTATAACTTTTGCGCAAACCAATTAATATTATTATTATTGCGATTTTTTTTACAAAAAATATGCAGAAGAATACATATCAGCCTAAACTGAGAAAGAAATTAATTTTTTTATAGATTTTTTGGGGATATTTATTATAGCAAAAAGTAAAAAAATATTGCTTTTTTTTAAAAAATTTACGGCCTTTTTTTGTTTATGGCGCAAAAAATAAAAACCGCAGAGGTGATCAAATACCACCAAAAGAAAGCTCTAAAGCGATGCAGTGCCAAATTGCAAAAAATGCTCTGGTCAGGAAGGGGGTAAAATCTTCCGGGGCTGAAGTGGTTAAAGAATGGTGCTCATAGAAGGTTTTTTAACAGCACAAAAAAAAAAAACAAGAACAAATTTACACTAACAATTCTGTAAAAAAATAAAAAATAGGTTTTGGTTGCAACCTATTTAGAAGCTACACTGTCCTGTCAAGGCTCCTGTGTGAATTGTCGTCTCTAACGCTAATATATTAGAGCCCTCATCTTGGAGCATATATATCAATAAAAAAATGTTTACTCTTGTTATTTTTAATGTAACTATACACACAGTGATGAACAATATATGTGCCATTACAGCCAGTATCATAGATCATGTCTGCATTTCATTCCAAACCTTTTCTCAAAGTGCAGCACTTTTGCACTGGGAATTTCCCTTTAGCAATATAACACTCTACAATATCAAAAGTTTATCAGGTATTTTTAGGTCTAATTATCTTCTGAATGTACACATCTATCATCATAATATTTTTTACCATTATTATGTCATCGTTATTTATATCATTGTCCACTGAATTTATTTTTGGTGATCAAATCAAATCTGAGCTTATATGAATAATCTTTGACAAATATAACTGTTCTGGGTAATTCTTTGATTAGGCATTTTACACAGTGAATTGTTTTCTAATTCTAATATATTTTTAATTATCATTTTGATATCTGCTTTGTGCCTGAATTAGACAGATAAATGACTAATGTCTTGATGCCATTCATAACTCTCAGTGTGTTTCAAGCGTAATCAAAACCATGCTGAACTTCCATCATGAATCCTAATAGTAAAAAAAGATCATAATTCTCATATTATAAAAATCTTTTTGACATAATATAAATGAGCTTATTAGAACAATGGCAGGGGAAATTGATTGACAGTATTTTTTAGTCTTCTGTGATTGCAAGTCTAAGTAGTTGTATGAAATATCATCACAGCCCAAGAAAATAAATACATCCACAGGCAAGGATTTGTGATTAGCTTATTTTTTTCATTGGCTCAAGCTTGCAGCAAACATTTAACACTTAATAATGTCATGCCTGTCATCAATAGATTAACAAGATTGCTGTGTTTCTGCTTTGAACAAATCAGGCAATAGTACTTTCCGTAGACAAGGAAATTCCCCCATTTATTACACAAGATGCAAGATCCTTTTAAATGTTGTTTTACTAAGTCCCTAATGATCATGACATTAGCACTCTGACATATGCATCCGATTTATGGCTTAGGATATAAAACACTCTCATCGCAGCTCTTAGCATTTTATTTTAATTAGAATTCATCTTATTTTTTATAAGGTTGAACATTCCAGTTTTAACATGTAGCCTTTAGCAGTGTGTGTATTTATTCCCTGATACTATTGACAGGGCCTTTTCTATATGACATGTGCCTAGGGCACGCAGTAAAAATGCCTTACAGCTCAAGGTCATTGTAAAGTTTTTAGATGACCATGGGCTGGCCCCTAAACCATTCTTACTTAAATTATAGTTATAATGATGTTCTAGCATGTACAATGATTAAATTAAATGTAACATAAAGATATACTGAAAAATGACCCCCTGTACTGTGCTTGAGTCTATTAGGTCCCTGTTGCTAAAATGTAGTTAGGCCTCACCAAGGATCAGCTAAAAAAACTCGAACAAACCAAAATATTAGTGAATGTATATCTTATCAGTAACCTGCAACCTTTTAGCAACCACAGTCTGCAATAGTATTGCAAATATAGAAGAAACTCCCCATTGTAAGAAAAAAGCTCTTGCACATTTTACAAAGAGTGGGTGACAGAAGCTAGTCTTACACAAAAGTCATCACTGATGCTTAAAGTGAATATATTATAATGCCTAGGGCATGATAAATACACAATAATAAGCTTTATTTCCAGCATATTGTAGTAATAATCATAGACTAACAAATCTTTAACCTGGAATCCTTATATGTGTATTAGATAGTTAACTAAGTAAAAAGTCTTAAAGGATGACTGCACTCATAAAAAGCTTCTGTAAGCCACTCTTTCTTGCTCCCAACTTACCTGCACCAATACTTTCACTGCAAAGTCTTATTATGCCTGTGCCGGAGCTGCATTATGTGTAGCTCCAGAGTCCTGAGACAGCTCAATATAAGTCTACAAAGGTTAAATGTGATACGCAATTTCTGGTAGCTGAAATATGTAGTAGTTTTGTTGGCTTCATTTGGTATTTAAGTGTATCGCTGTGTGTATTCTATGACGGATCGCTGTTGGAATCTTACATGACCTTCAGTGTCTGGTATTCTTTTATATTTCTGTTTTGAAAAATATAAAACTTTAATAAACTTGTCAACTATAAAAAAAGGTTAAATGTGCAGTCATAGTCCTCACTAAGGATGGGCCCGGTGCTCGATGCGAACCCACGTTCGCATCGAGCACCGGGCGTTCGCTCGCTCGGCGAGCCCAGAACTATTTTGGCCGCTCGCATCACGTTCGTGTGATGCGAGCGGCCCCGCAATGCATTGCGGCCGGCGCGGCCGACGCAGTGCATTGCTGGCTGATGATTGGCCAAGCATGCACTGTGACCCCGCATGCTTGGCCAATCACAGCCCCGGAAACTCGAAGAGCCATAATTGGCTACAGGCAGGACGCCTGTAGCCAATTACAGCTCAGGGGCTGTAGTACACGCCCCCCCCTATAAAACGCCGCCACGCCGTCTGCGCCGGTCACATGCTGTTCCGGCGCAGATTGAGCAGGCAGATTCTGTGACACTCTGCTGCATTTAGATAGTTAGAGAGATTCACTTACAGAGATTGAGTTAGATAGATTCAGTTACAAAGATTGATTGAGAAAGAGGGGCTTGTAGTGTGCTCGTGGCAGGCAGGCAGAGCTCCTATATTTTGTTACCAGAAGCACCTATAGGACTTGTAGTGTGTTCGTGGCAGGCAGGCAGAGCTCCTATATTTTGTTACCAGAAGCACCTATAGGACTTGTAGTGTGTTCGTGGCAGGCAGGCAGAGCTCCTATATTTTGTTACCAGAAGCACCTATAGGACTTGTAGTGTGTTCGTGGCAGGCAGGCAGAGCTCCTATATTTTGTTACCAGAAGCACCTATAGGACTTGTAGTGTGTTCGTGGCAGGCAGGCAGAGCTCCTTCATTTTGTTCCCAGAGGCACCTATAGGACTTGAAGTGTGTTAGTCCCATTACACACACAGAGCTATATTTTCTTCCCAGAAGCACCTATAGGACTTGAAGTGTGTTAGTCCCATTACACACACAGAGCTATATTTTCTTCCCAGAAGCACCTATAGGACTTGAAGTGTGTTAGTCCCATTACACACACAGAGCTATATTTTGTTCCCAGAAGCACCTATAGGACTTGAAGTGTGTTAGTCCCATTACACACACAGAGCTATATTTTGTTCCCAGAAGCACCTATAGGACTTGAAGTGTGTTAGTCCCATTACACACACAGAGCTATATTTTGTTCCCAGAAGCACCTATAGGACTTGAAGTGTGTTAGTCCCATCACACACACAGAGCTATATTTTGTTCCCAGAAGCACCTATAGGACTTGAAGTGTGTTAGTGGCATCACACACACAGAGCTATATTTTGTTCCCAGAAGCACCTATAGGACTTGAAGTGTGTTAGTCCCATCACACACACAGAGCTATATTTTGTTCCCAGAAGCACCTATAGGACTTGAAGTGTGTTAGTCCCATCACACACACAGAGCTATATTTTATTCCCAGAAGCACCTATAGGACTTGAAGTGTGTTAGTCCCATTACACACACAGAGCTATATTTTGTTCCCAGAAGCACCTATAGGACTTGAAGTGTGTTAGTCCCATTACACACACAGAGCTATATTTTCTTCCCAGAAGCACCTATAGGACTTGAAGTGTGTTATTCCCATTACACACACAGAGCTATATTTTCTTCCCAGAAGCACCTATAGGACTTGAAGTGTGTTAGTCCCATTACACACACAGAGCTATATTTTGTTCCCAGAAGCACCTATAGGACTTGAAGTGTGTTAGTCCCATTACACACACAGAGCTATATTTTGTTCCCAGAAGCACCTATAGGACTTGAAGTGTGTTAGTCCCATCACACACACAGAGCTATATTTTGTTCCCAGAAGCACCTATAGGACTTGAAGTGTGTTAGTCCCATCACACACACAGAGCTATATTTTGTTCCCAGAAGCACCTATAGGACTTGAAGTGTGTTAGTCCCATCACACACACAGAGCTATATTTTGTTCCCAGAAGCACCTATAGGACTTGAAGTGTGTTATTCCCATTACACACACAGAGCTATATTTTCTTCCCAGAAGCACCTATAGGACTTGAAGTGTGTTAGTCCCATTACACACACAGAGCTATATTTTGTTCCCAGAAGCACCTATAGGACTTGAAGTGTGTTAGTCCCATTACACACACAGAGCTATATTTTCTTCCCAGAAGCACCTATAGGACTTGAAGTGTGTTAGTCCCATCACACACACAGAGCTATATTTTGTTCCCAGAAGCACCTATAGGACTTGAAGTGTGTTAGTCCCATCACACACACAGAGCTATATTTTGTTCCCAGAAGCACCTATAGGACTTGAAGTGTGTTAGTCCCATTACACACACAGAGCTATATTTTCTTCCCAGAAGCACCTATAGGACTTGAAGTGTGTTATTCCCATTACACACACAGAGCTATATTTTCTTCCCAGAAGCACCTATAGGACTTGAAGTGTGTTAGTCCCATTACACACACAGAGCTATATTTTGTTCCCAGAAGCACCTATAGGACTTGAAGTGTGTTAGTCCCATTACACACACAGAGCTATATTTTCTTCCCAGAAGCACCTATAGGACTTGAAGTGTGTTAGTCCCATCACACACACAGAGCTATATTTTGTTCCCAGAAGCACCTATAGGACTTGAAGTGTGTTAGTCCCATCACACACACAGAGCTATATTTTGTTCCCAGAAGCACCTATAGGACTTGAAGTGTGTTAGTCCCATCACACACACAGAGCTATATTTTGTTCCCAGAAGCACCTATAGGACTTGAAGTGTGTTAGTCCCATCACACACACAGAGCTATATTTTCTTCCCAGAAGCACCTATAGGACTTGAAGTGTGTTAGTCCCATTACACACACAGAGCTATATTTTGTTCCCAGAAGCACCTATAGGACTTGAAGTGTGTTATTCCCATTACACACACAGAGCTATATTTTCTTCCCAGAAGCACCTATAGGACTTGAAGTGTGTTAGTCCCATTACACACACAGAGCTATATTTTGTTCCCAGAAGCACCTATAGGACTTGAAGTGTGTTAGTCCCATTACACACACAGAGCTATATTTTCTTCCCAGAAGCACCTATAGGACTTGAAGTGTGTTAGTCCCATCACACACACAGAGCTATATTTTGTTCCCAGAAGCACCTATAGGACTTGAAGTGTGTTAGTCCCATCACACACACAGAGCTATATTTTGTTCCCAGAAGCACCTATAGGACTTGAAGTGTGTTAGTCCCATCACACACACAGAGCTATATTTTGTTCCCAGAAGCACCTATAGGACTTGAAGTGTGTTAGTCCCATCACACACACAGAGCTATATTTTCTTCCCAGAAGCACCTATAGGACTTGAAGTGTGTTAGTCCCATTACACACACAGAGCTATATTTTGTTCCCAGAAGCACCTATAGGACTTGAAGTGTGTTAGTCCCATTACACACACAGAGCTATATTTTGTTCCCAGAAGCACCTATAGGACTTGAAGTGTGTTAGTCCCATCACACACACAGAGCTATATTTTGTTCCCAGAAGCACCTATAGGACTTGAAGTGTGTTAGTGGCATCACACACACAGAGCTATATTTTGTTCCCAGAAGCACCTATAGGACTTGAAGTGTGTTAGTCCCATCACACACACAGAGCTATATTTTGTTCCCAGAAGCACCTATAGGACTTGAAGTGTGTTAGTCCCATCACACACACAGAGCTATATTTTGTTCCCAGAAGCACCTATAGGACTTGAAGTGTGTTAGTCCCATTACACACACAGAGCTATATTTTGTTCCCAGAAGCACCTATAGGACTTGAAGTGTGTTAGTCCCATTACACACACAGAGCTATATTTTCTTCCCAGAAGCACCTATAGGACTTGAAGTGTGTTATTCCCATCACACACACAGAGCTATATTTTCTTCCCAGAAGCACCTATAGGACTTGAAGTGTGTTAGTCCCATTACACACACAGAGCTATATTTTGTTCCCAGAAGCACCTATAGGACTTGAAGTGTGTTAGTCCCATTACACACACAGAGCTATATTTTCTTCCCAGAAGCACCTATAGGACTTGAAGTGTGTTAGTCCCATCACACACACAGAGCTATATTTTGTTCCCAGAAGCACCTATAGGACTTGAAGTGTGTTAGTCCCATCACACACACAGAGCTATATTTTGTTCCCAGAAGCACCTATAGGACTTGAAGTGTGTTAGTCCCATTACACACACAGAGCTATATTTTCTTCCCAGAAGCACCTATAGGACTTGAAGTGTGTTATTCCCATTACACACACAGAGCTATATTTTCTTCCCAGAAGCACCTATAGGACTTGAAGTGTGTTAGTCCCATTACACACACAGAGCTATATTTTGTTCCCAGAAGCACCTATAGGACTTGAAGTGTGTTAGTCCCATTACACACACAGAGCTATATTTTCTTCCCAGAAGCACCTATAGGACTTGAAGTGTGTTAGTCCCATCACACAGAGCTCCTCTATTTTCTTTGCAGAAGCACCCACAGGACTTCTAGTGTGTTAGTGGCATCACACAGAGCTCCTATATATTCTTCTCAGCAGCACCCACAGGACTTCTAGTGTGTTAGTGGCATCACACAGAGCTCCTCTATTTTCTTTGCATAAGCACCCACAGGACTTCTAGTGTGTTAGTGGCATCACACAGAGCTCCTCTATTTTCTTTGCAGAAGCACCCACAGGACTTCTAGTGTGTTAGTGGCATCACACAGAGCTCCTCTATTTTCTTTGCAGAAGCACCCACAGGACTTCTAGTGTGTTAGTGGCATCACACAGAGCTCCTCTATTTTCTTTGCTGAAGCACCCACAGGACTTCTAGTGTGTTAGTGGCATCACACAGAGCTCCTCTATTTTCTTTGCAGAAGCACCCACAGGACTTCTAGTGTGTTAGTGGCATCACACAGAGCTCCTCTATTTTCTTTGCAGAAGCACCCATAGGACTTCTAGTGTGTTAGTGGCATCACACAGAGCTCCTATATTTTCTTCTCAGCAGCACCCACAGGACTACCGACTACAATGGCTGGAAGACCGCCAAGGGGAGGCAGAGCGTGCAGAGCCAAGAACACAGGGCAGGCAGGCTCTGTTTCTAGTGGACGTGGCCGTGGACGTGGACGTGGTCGTGCATCGTCATCAGCACGTGGCCATGGGACACGCGCGTCTTTGTTTTCGGCAGCTGGACATGTGGAGCCGCATCATGCTGAAGGCTTGGTAGAATGGATGACCAAGCCCTCCTCATCCTCCTCATCCTCTCTCACCCAGGCTCAGGGTACTGACAGAGCATCATCAGCCACCCCTTCCCTAGACCCACCATGTCCTCCTGAGGAGTCCCCCGAACTCTTTGAGCACAGTGTTGGGTACATGCTCCAGGAGGATGCCCAACGATTCGAAGGCTCGGATGACGATACCCAGCTTGAGGAATCTGGCAGTACAGTTCCACCAGCTGCAGCTTACTGTCAGGTTTGCTCTAGTGGTGAAGAGGGAGGGGATGATGAGGTCACTGACTCCACGTGGGTGCCTCAAGGGAGAGAGGATGAGGAGGAGGACGAGGAGGAGGAGGATGCGGCGTCACATGTCCAACGAGGCAGGATGCCCCCTGGAGGCCAGGTAGAGGCCAGCACAGCAACTGTACAACACCGCAGAGCTCCGCCTGTGCAGGGCGCTGCCTCTGCACGTTATCAGAAAAGTTCTTTGGTGTGGGCCTTTTTTGAGACGAGTGCAGCAGATCGCACCACTGCTATTTGCAATATTTGTCTCAAGCGTATCTCGCGTGGCCAAAACATCAGCCGCTTGGGCACGACAAGCATGACCAGACATATGGCGACCTGCCATGCAGCTCGTTGGCAGGCACACATAAAAGACCCACACCAAAGAACTAAGCGGACCTCTCCTTGCTCCTCCTCAGCTGGGATCTCCATCCCCACTACACCTTCAGTCCTCTCTGAAAGCTGCTCTGAGAGGACTGAAGGTGTAGAATTCGGTGTGTCACAACCAAGTACTTGCAGTACACCGACGTCCGAATGCAGCAGGCAAATTTCCCTGCCCCAGCTGCTGGACCGTAGAAAGAAGTACACTCCCAGCCATCCACATGCCCAGCGGTTGAATGCTAGCCTTGCTAAATTGCTAGCACTTCAACTGCTGCCTTTTCAGTTGGTAGACTCGGCCCCCTTCCGTGAGTTTGTTCAATGTGCGGTTCCTCAGTGGCAGGTTCCCAAACGCCACTTTTTCTCGCGGAAGGCGATTCCGTCTCTCTACCGGCATGTGGAGGGCAATGTCCATGCCTCGCTGGACAGGGCGGTCAGCGGTAAGGTGCATATTACCGCTGACTCATGGTCCAGCAGGCATGGACAGGGACGGTACCTTTCTTTCACGGCCCATTGGGTCACTCTATTGGCAGCTGGGAGGGATGCAGGACAAGGTGCAGTAGTGTTGGAGGTTGTTCCGCCACCACGCCTCCAAAACACGACTACTGCTACTGGTTGTGACACACCTCTCTCCTCCACCCCCTCCTCTTCTTCTTCCTCCAGTGCTCTGTCCTTGGAACCAGCGGTGCTCCGTAGGCGTACAAGGGGCTACGCAAGTACGCAGGCAAAAAGATGCCATGCCGTGCTTGCGCTGGTGTGTTTGGGGGACAGGAGCCACACTGGGCCAGAGGTTCTGGCAGCTCTGCAGGGGCAGGCCGAGAGGTGGTTGACGCCACGTCAGCTTAAGCCAGGAATGGTCGTTTCTGACAATGGCACCAACCTCCTCTCCGCCCTGCGACAGGGGCAGCTCACCCATGTGCCCTGCATGGCTCACGTCCTCAACCTGGTGGTGCAGCGGTTCTTGGGCAGGTTCCCAGGCTTACAGGATGTCCTGAGGCAGGCCAGGAAAGTCTGTGTGCATTTCCGCCGATCTTATAATGCCAGTGCTCGGCTGACTGAGCTGCAAAAGGAGCTGAACCTGCCCAAGAACCGCCTAATATCTGACATGCCCACCAGGTGGAACTCAACGTTGGCCATGCTGCAGCGACTGCACACGCAGCAGAGGGCCATCAATGAGTACCTTTGCGACTACGGCACCAGGACAGGGTCAGGGGAGCTTGGTTTTTTTTCCCCACGTCAGTGGAGCATGATCAGGGATGCATGCACTGTCCTCTCACCATTTGAGGAGGCCACGAGGATGGTGAGCAGTGACAGTGCATGCATCAGTGACACTGTCCCTCTTGTCCACCTGTTGGAGCATACGCTGCGTGGGATAATGGACAGGGCACTTGAGGCAGAACAGAGGCAGGAAGAGGAGGACTTCCTTGCCTCTCAAGGCCCCCTTTATCCGGACAGTGTTCCTTCTGTCCCACCCATCACACAGGAAGAGGATGAGGAGGAGGAGGAGGAGGAGGGAGGAGGATTGTGTGAGCATGGAGGTGGAGCCTGGCACTCAGCATCAGCAGCAGCAGTCTTTTAGGGATGATGTACAGTCCCAACAAGCCAGTGGACTTGTACGTGGCTGGGAGGAGGTGGCTGGCGATCATGTCATCCTCAGTGACCCAGAAGACTCCGGACCGAATGCCTCAGCTAACCTACGCTGCATGGCCTCCCTGATCCTGCAAAGCCTGCGGAAGGATCCTCGTGTTCTTCGGATCAAGGAGAGGGACCATTACTGGCTGGCCACTCTCCTTGATCCGCGGTACAAGGGTAAGGTTGCGGACCTTATCTTGCCGTCGCAGAGGGAGCAGAGGATGAGACATCTCAGGGAGGCCTTGCAGAAAGGTCTGTGCAACGCGTTCCCAGAAACTGGGAGGCTACAAACTCCTGGTCCTGGGCGACGAGTTGCTGAGGCTTCGGTCAGTGGCAGAAGGAGCGGTGGGGAAGGTGGACGTCTGACCGATGCGTTCAGACAATTTTTTAGTCCGCAGCCCCAAGGTATGATCGGTTCCAGCAACCATCGCCAGCGTCTGATATACATGGTGCAGGAATACCTTGGGGCAAGGTCAGACTTGGACACCTTTCCCACCGAAAATCCTCTGGCTTACTGGGTCCTGAGGATGGATCACTGGCCAGAGCTTGCACAGTATGCAATTGAGCTACTGGCCTGTCCTGCCTCCAGCGTTCTTTCCGAACGCACATTCAGTGCTGCTGGAGGATTTGTGACTGATCATAGGGTGCGCCTGTCCACCGCCTCGGTTGATCGACTGACATTCATCAAAATGAATCAGTCTTGGATCACCACCAGCTACCAGGCACCTGAGGCGGATATAACCGAATAATTTTTAATGTCACATCCCTTCAAGACTGCCTATGCTGATGCTGAGTGACTGTCCTCTTATGTTCACTGACTATCCTCTTCCTCCTCCTCAATGATCCATGCCACCACACCAGTGCCTAAGGCACAATTTTTCAGCCCCTGTTTAACAGGGGCGTGTACTTACAATTTTTTAAAAAAATGCTTCGCAACACGTGTGACTGCTGTGCTCCAAGTACAGTCTCTGTGAGGGCCGTGTTGCAGTGTTGTGGCACCAGCACCAGTGCCTAAGGCACAATTTTTCAGCCCCTGTTTAACAGGGGCGTGTACTTACAATTTTTTAAAAAAATGCTTCGCAACACGTGTGACTGCTGTGCTCCAAGTACAGTCTCTGTGAGGGCCGTGTTGCAGTGTTGTGGCACCAGCACCAGTGCCTAAGGCACAATTTTTCAGCCCCTGTTTAACAGGGGCGTGTACTTACAATTTTTTAAAAAAATGCTTCGCAACACGTGTGACTGCTGTGCTCCAAGTACAGTATCTGTGAGGGCCGGGTTGCAGTGTTGTGGCACCAGCACCAGTGCCTAAGGCACAATTTTTCAGCCCCTGTTTAACAGGGGCGTGTACTTACAATTTTTTAAAAAAATGCTTCGCAACACGTGTGACTGCTGTGCTCCAAGTACAGTCTCTGTGAGGGGTTGCAGTGTTGTGGCACCAGCACCAGTGCCTAAGGCACAATTTTTCAGCCCCTGTTTAACAGGGGCGGGTAATTACAAATCTTGATCTAATAGTTCACAGCAGGGCCCATTCCTGCGCCCACCAAGAGTAACTATGAGGGCCTGCAGTCTTGTGGCAACACCGTCCACCACCACCGCCAAAGGCCCAATTTTTCTGCCCTCTTCATCAGGTGCTTGCAATTACAAATCTTGATCTAATAACTTACAGCAGGGCCCATTCCTGCGCCCACCAAGAGTAACTATGAGGGCCTACAGTCTTGTGGCTACACCGTCCACCACCACCGCCAAAGGCCCAATTTTTCTGCCCTGTTCATCAGGTGCTTGCAATTACAAATCTTGATCTAATAACTCACAGCAGGGCCCATTCCTGCGCCCACCAAGAGTAACTGTGAGAGCTTACAGTCTTGTGGCAAAACCGTCCACCACCACCACCACCACCCCCAATTTTTCTGCCCTGTTCAACAGGTGCATGCAATTACAAATCTTGATCTATTAACTTAAAATTCTATCCTGTTAGACTTAATTTGGGAAAAAGGTATCTCCTCTCTACTGATACTTTATCACCAATCCTTGTTTCAATTAAAACCCCACTTTTCCAAAAACATTTGTCATTGGGACGGAAAGTGAGGTGACATGTTCTGAACAGATGTGCAAAGACAGCAAATGTTACAGGGGTGATAACCCCTCCCTATGTTCTCCAAAAAGCTTAAAAATAGATTTTTTTGGGATGGAGCTACACTTCATAATGTACCTGTTCAGATTCTACTTAAGATCAAACCTAAAGCCGCAAGTGGTTTTAAATGGCTTCTTTTTTTCCTTTACAAATGTCATTTTGTGCAAGGACAGTTCTAAACACGGGAAACACATGCCACTTCACAGGCATACTTTAGACACCCCCCAGGTACCATATTTAAAGGAAAATTTCACTTTTTTTTTTTCACTTTATGCATCATTAAAATGACTGCTCCCGAAAAAACGTTAGTTTTTTTAAAAGTTCTTTTTGCATTGATATATGTCCCCTGGGGCAGGACCCGGGTCCCCAAACCTGTTTTATGACATTAACATGCATATTGGCCGTTGTAATTAGCACTTTTGATTTCGAACGTTCGCGTCCATTATAACGTATAGGGTTCGAAAATTCGCGCGAACTTTCGGTCCGTTCGAAGGTTCTGGTTCGAACCGAACCCGGGGGTGTTCGGCTCATCCCTAGTCCTCACTGGTGCTGAAAAGGATTTTTGTCCAAAGACAGAAAAGCATTGCTCAGGGTGTGGCTCTAGTAAACAGGTAAGAAACTGAAGTGGGGAATGTTAGTGTAGGCTACTTCAGAAGGAGTGGGAGGGTGGGTTAGATAAGTATTGTATAAATGAATAGTTGTTGTTCCAAAATAAACTGTTGTTAGAATGTGGACATGGAATCATTTATATATTCTTAACAGGCAGAAAATAGCCCTCATGGACCTCTTTAGATGTAGGCACTATGGTGTGCTTCATCCCTAAAGTTCACACTAAAAGCATTGAAGTCATTCAAATCAGTTCAATCAGGCCTTATCTCCCCCACTCCAATCAGGGTCTCAGTAGCCATTCAGCCTTTTAATCTCTATTGTAGAAATAAAGCAGATGCAGCAGGAAAGTGGGACAGGATGAACTGAGCTGTCAAGACAACTGACAAATTCAGTGCTTTTGCTGTGAACTTAAAGAATTTATTAATTGCTCCACAGTTCTTGCAGATTCAAATGTCAATGAGGGCTAAATTAATGTTCATCTGATGTTTGTTAAAGAATATGTAATGCGAATGTCCATAGCCTTAGCTATAGGTTGACTTTTAGCTGCCCAGCAGAGTAAGCTTGACGATACAGATGTTCTGAGCTCCAGAAAACAACAGCAATCAGGAAGATCCAACCCAGGCTTTCAAATCAAGAAGTTTTTTTGCGGGAGATATCTACCAGATATAGTGTATCTAAACCCATAATCAAATATTTGATATACTGCAATATATCATACCTTAGATGCAGTAGCTTCATTTTTATATGGTAATCCTTGGATAACCACAATTTATGATCCTGGGTGGCTACAGTCACACCTCCAATGTATCTAGAGAGAGGGTTATGTATTCCACCCAGGTTGGACTTCAATCATGTCTGATTGTCTGATGTCTCCATTACATTGTAACCAATGGAAGTAATAAATATAAAGTGAATAAGTGTAGCGCTGCTCATAATATATCAATACAATGCTTAAACAATGATAATGATACTCAGATAAACAATATCTTAACAACCAATAAGAGTGATATGTGATGCCCAATTTCACTTTAAAACAATTCTTCTCACTGTACAACCATATTCTAAATACAGTTTACTAGTTTACAATTACATAAGAAATACTGTTTTTTCTGTTTGTTAAGTTCACAGGAAGTGGCAAGGTTTTATTAAAGTTTTTTATTTTTCAAAACAGAAATATAAAAGAATAGCAGACACTGACATTCCTAGCAAGACAAAAACTTGTTCCTGTAGTTGCTGAAAATGTTATGGTCTAGTAAATCACAATATTTAAAAAAAATAATTGGGGGTTTAGTTATTCTTTAACTAAACCCAAGTTAAAGAATAACTTGCTATCACTCTTTGGGTAATGGCACCACCATCCCAGAAGGATCTCCTCTCTCATATAGTTACATAGTTATTCTGGTTGAAAAAAAGGCACAAATCCATCCGGTTCAACCCACAGAGAAAACAACAAACAAAACAAACAAATCTAAAACCTCCATATAAACAGTCCTATACCTAGAGTTGATCCAGAGGAAGTCTAAAAAAAAACAATAAAGTAAGATCCAATTTGCTCCGGGAGGGGGGGATTCCTTCCTGATCCCCCCAGAGGCAATCAAATATTTCCTGGATCAAATTTATCTATAAATATTAGTATATAGTTATATTTTCAGCATTTACTAAACAATCTAGACCTTTTTTAAAACAATCTACTGAGCTGGGCAGAACTAGCTCTTGAGAAAGTTTGTTCCACATTTTTACAGCTCTTATTGGCTAAATCTATTTTCCCCACAGATGTAAAAAGTGTCCCCTTGTCCTCTGTGATGACCCTAAAGTGAATCACGCTACACCAAATTCACTATATGGACCACTTATGTATTTTTGCCAGTTGATCAATTCCCCTCTTATGCCACGTACACACGGTCGGAATTTCCGATGGAAACAGTCCGATGGGAGCTTTTCATCGGATTTTCCGACTGTGTGTATGCCCATCGTTTTTTTTCTGTCGGAATTTCCGATGGACTTTGGATTGAGAACCTGTTCTTAATTTTTCCGACGGAAAACCATTCTATCGGATTTTTCGATCGTGTGTATGCAATTCCGACACGCAAAATTCTGACGCATGCTCGGAAACAATTCAACGCATGCTCAGAAGCATTAAACTTCCCTTTTATAGTGCAGTCGAACGTTTTTTAAGGCCTGTTGTTATTGACCGTCGGAATTTGATGTGACCGTGTGTAGGCAAGACTGTTTGAGTGAAATTCCGTGGGAATTCCGTTGGGGAAACCATCAGAGCTTTTTCCAACGAGAATTCCGACCGTGTGTATGCGGCATTAATCTCCTCTTCTCAAGAGAATACATTCATAGCTGGGCTCCTTTATGCCTCTTATCAGTTTGGTTGTCCTTATGTGCACTCTCCAGTTCCCCAATATCTTTTTGTGAACTGGTGCTCAAAATTGAGCTGCATTTTCTAGATGAGGTCTTACTAATAATTTGTGCAGGGGCAAACTGATATCTCTCTTTCTGCAGTCCATACCTCTTTTAATACAAGAAAGGATTTTGCTGCTTTGGAAACCACAGCTTGGCATTCAATGCTATTATTAATCTTATGATCTACCAGAACTCCCAGATTCTTCACCATTGATTCCCCCAGTTGTACCCCCCCCCCTAGTATGTTAGTATGTATTATGCATGCATATTTTTAACCCCCAAGTGCATAACTTTATATTTATCAACATTAAACCTTATTTGCCATGTAGTCGTCAAATTAATCACTTCCCATCAAGCAACGTGCGCGTACATAGCTGGACTTCCAGTGGTTGTACCAGGATGATGACTGCAGCTGCAGGAATCACCCCGGTATGTTTTTTTAGACTCTCTCTTACTGCCATTCAAATTTTGTTACAAGCAGTGGGAGGGGACTCCCCCCTCTTCTGATGCCTTTCGTGGCTCTCTAGGGCTCTCCCGTCCCACCGGGAGACATGAGCAACTGGCCGGACAGCCAAGCAAATCCGGGATCAGCTATGATCGGCTGTTCATAACAGTAAACCAGAAGCAATGACATGACATCACTTCAAATTTACTCGGAAACCATCAGTGCCAGTTTTTAAAAATCTAGAGCATTCAAAAACACAGATCTTGCTGTCTATTGCTTAAAATATTTTCTTCTAGCAAAAACTTATCCATGTGGTCTTTTATTAAACTCTTCAGTATCTTCCCAACTATGAAAGTTAAACTAATAGCTCTGTAGTTACTTAGTAAAGACTTTGATCCTTTTTTAAATATAGGCACCACATTGGCCTTTCACCAATCCAGTGGTACTATGCCAGTGATTAAAGAATCCATAAAAATTAGAAACAATGACTTTGAAATGACATAGCTCAATTATGTTAGGACACATGGGTGTATGCCATCTGGTCTAGGTGCTTTATCCACTCTATTTTGTCTAAATATTTTTGGACCATATCAGTTTTGAGCCATAATGGTTCATTTGGGGCTATGTCAATATCATCCCCATTATGTAATTGAGATCATCCATGCTCCATTGTATACACAGAGCTGAAGGTATTTAACAAATTTGTCTTCTATTTGACCCCAGTCACCCACTCCAGATTATTTTGCAAATGGCCTACATGCTCACACCTGACCTTTTAATTATTAATATATTTGAAGAATTTTGGGGGGTTTATCCTACTCTCTTTTGCAGTCTTTCATTCGTTTTGAATTTTTGTGGCCCTGATTTCATTTTTACATATTCTGTTATATTCTTTGTAACATTTAAATGACGAGTTCCTTCATTTTTATATTTTTTTAAAAGCTTTTTTTTTATTATCTATTGCTTTTTTAAATTTGGCCGTGAGCCACATAGTTTTTTTTTGCCCATGGGAATATATTTTGCAGTGTGTTTGCATATAGCAGCCCTCAGTCTTAAAAAAAATTACTATCTTAAATTTAAGTGATTTTTCCTCGCTTGACCCGTAACTCGTTCTACAGTCAGACCTATCACATTCCTCTGTAGCAGCACCACAAATATGAATACATCATTATACTACCATTGATTTTGCTTACAGCTACACCTCTTGGACTCCCCCTAGGGCAGTGATGGCAAACCTTGGCACCCCAGATGTTTTGAAACTACATTTCTCATGATGCTCATGCACTCTGCAGTGTAGTTGAGCATCATGGGAAATTTAGTTCCAAAACATCTGGGGTGCCAAGGTTCGCCATCACTGCCCTAGGGGGACTTCAAGATGGGATTTACTAACACTGTTTTTAACCTACTCTGGGTATACAGAAGTTCTTTTTTTTTGTATTTTTCTGTCTAGATCTTTTCTCCATGCCTTAAGAAAATAAAGATGCCCTAGAACCCTGGGTATTTTTGGATTGACCTACATCTAATACAAACTCCCTTCTCAGTGGAATCTAGAATTTTGCTGATTTTTGCCGGCATACACTGTCCCATCCCTGATGTCCCTCCCTCCTAAATGGACCAGCAGGCCTATCTCCACCTCCAGCATTCTTTACTGCAACAGCTGGGTATGTTGCCTAGCTAGTGCAGGCTCTCTCTGTCTACCCTACCCATTATTCTTTCCTTATCTTTAAAATCTCTGCTCACTGACCTCATGTTCCTCCCTCTCTCCCTCTCCCTTCCTCCATTTTTTAATTATTTTTTTTTTCTTTCCCTTCTACCCCCCGTTTGATCTCTCCAGCGCAGATGAGTCTCTGCCTCAAAATGAGTCCATTAGTACTGACAGACCCTTGCGATGTGCCTTAGTCATCCCAGGGCCCTCCTCCAATGTGGTATATATGCCATGTCCTCTGCTACACACAGCTCAGATCAACTCCTTACAAAGTACTTTCATTTAATGTAAAAGATCTTAACATGCCATGGAATGGAGCAGTGTTCTTTCTGAAGTTCATAGACATAGAACCCACATTGTATTCTTGTAAAAGACTCTTTTCAAGACAGGCTCAATTCCCCGATTAGCCAATTCCAGATTCTGGCTATCATATCATGCTAAAAACGCAAAGACTAGAGGGGTGTCAATACTGATTTCTAAACAGACACCTTTCATTCTCGCAGAACAATTATCAGATCCCTTTTTATTAGAGTATCATTGAAGGGCAGACCAATAACTATGGCAAATGTGTACTCTCCTAACACAAGCAGGTAGCTTCCAATTGGGATGTGATCACGAAGCTTATCATTTTTAGAACTGGAATGATAATTCTGGGTGGGGACAATGTGCCTCTGATTCCTATCCAGAACACTTCTACTGGCACTTAATTTTTCTCTGTGCCACAACAAACATACTACTGTTTGTGCCTCAAAGCACAAAGCAACCACAGAGAGCATGTTCCAGACCAGCACCCCCCTACCAAACCCGGATCTTTCCAGAAAGGGACCTTCACTCCTGACAGATCTGTGCAGCCCCCAGTTCTCACGACAGACAATGCAGGAATATTTATGTATGAATGATACACCCAAAACTTCTCATATGACACATTGTGAAACTCACAAATATGTGATAAGATCATAGCCGAATCATAGCCAAAGACTCTTGATTTGGGAGTTTTGGCACAGTACAGCCCACCTCTTAGATCTCTCATGGACACAAAATCTCTGGAAGCCCCACTCTCTTTAAAAAAAATTTTGATCACACTAAAAGGCATGAAAACTGGCCCAGATGGCCTTCCAGTGCAGTATTATAAAAATATGTCTGACTTGCTAACCCCACGATTCCTCAAGGCCTTCAATTCGCTATTGAAAGCTCAATGTCCCTTTTGAGCGCCTCCTGGAAGTATACATGACAGTCATACCAAAAGACCTCAAAGACTTTTTCAAATTTCCAATTATCAACCTATTTCTCTTATTAATGTTGATATAAAATGTTTTGCTAAAATACTGGTGAAGTGCCTGGGCCCATTATTTCCATCCTGGATTCCACTGGACCAAATGGGTCAGGAGGCCAGGGATAATACAATACAAGCTCTAAACCTACATCATTGGATTACCTCTAGCCAGCAGAGGGGCTTTTTCCTGTTATTGGATGCTGAAAAGGCATTTGATAGAGTTGTCTGGGACTATATGTTAGACGTTCTGCAGGTGGTGGGACTTTGAAAATATATGTCTGTCAATATCTTGTCCCTTTAGGCAAACCCGAGGCAAGAATTAGGGTGAATGGCCACCTATCGAATTCCTTCTGCATCAGAAATGGCACTAGACAGGGTTCCCTTTTTCTCAAATATTATACTGTATGTCTTGACATTTTAACCTTTCCTACATCATCCCAGAGTGAAGCAAAATATCCAGGTTTTTTTTGTGAAGGATCAGGAATTTAAAGTGGCAGTGTTTGCAGATGGCATCCTCCTGTTCCTCTCAGAGCCTCATACAACCCAAACATGTTCCTTAAAATTTTTGTACTATTTCGAATCTCAAAGTTATCTATTTTAACTCATTTGCATTGAATGTGATCTCCCAGAAGTGGTTTCTAAGTGCCAAACTAACTTCCCATTTCGGTGGAAGTCAGACACTATAATGTATCTGGGAATCCAATTCAATCCAATCAAATCCAATGCATAAAGGTTCTTTAAATGTTTCTATACAAGAAAATGGCTGCAAGCTTAAATCAAGTTAGTACGAGATACCCACTGTACTACATAAAATCTCTTCATCGAGAAGAAGGATCTTCAAACCACATCTGGACCTGTCCTGAGACCCAGGGGTACTATAAGGAAGTCCATGCTATGACTGTAGCAGCATCTACCCTCCCACAGGAAGTCATCCCAGCACAGTTTCTTCTCCACTGCTCTAATATCTCTGCCTGCTTATACTGTACCAAAATTCCATAGCAATGCATATGATTAACACAGCCAGGCTTTCAGCACTGGCTCACTGGAGATCAAACCAAGCACCCTTGATGAAGCAGTGGCTTTGAAGAATTGAACACATTGTAGAAACAGAAGAGTTGATACATATAGCATATTACAAGGTCTCTAAATTTACCCAGGTATTGGCATGCTGGATGCATTTTGTGGAAACGTCCTTTTACTGTAGCCTCTTGACTGACCATACCTAAGATGCTTCCATTTAAGGTAATATAGCGAAATACAGGGGGCTAGTGTGGCCCCCAAAACTAGCCCCCTATATTTCACGATATTACCTTTTATTACTGGAGAGGAAGGTCTATATCTATGCCTGGATCTGCTGACTATAATGAACTACTTTTTCCATAGACTTAGGGTTTGGGGGAGAGATGGGGAATGAGGAGTGGGTGGGGCACATTACTTCCCACCCCCACACTAATTCCCTCCTACCTTTTTGTACTGTAGTGGGTCTTCCATCTTTCCTTTTATTAGACAGCTCAATCCAGCTTGCAGGACTAAATGCCCTCTACCCCATGGAAGTCTCCCTTTAACTACTGCTACTCTGGTGGGGGCTTATTTACTGTACTACTAGATTGCTTACTGCCAGATCCCCATGGGGCAATTAACCTATGTGGCCTGGGTAAGTTCACTCTGACTGAATGAAGGGATTTACCGGGAGGTAGATTCCAAGATACTGGGGGTACCTATAATAGATTGTTTAGTCTTTCCTGAAGTCGAACTTTATCTGATCTTGTGTGGTTGTTTTGTTTATGACTGTGAATGAATGAATGAATGAATGACTTGTATAGCGCTACCTATGCGAACTGAATCGCCTCAGGGCGCTTCCCACTGGTGTCCATCTGTGGTATAGTGCGGTCCTTGCCCTGTGGGGTCCCGACACGCTTACAAACACATACACATATTGGCCAATTTTTTTATCACAGGATCTAATTAACCTACCAGCATGTCTTTGGAGTGTGGGAGGAAACCGGAGTATCCGGAGGAAACCCACGCAGGCACAGGGAGAACATGCAAACTCCAGGCAGAAGGTGTCGTGGTCGGGATTTGAAGTGATAACCACTAACCACTAAACCACTACACCACTGTGCTGCACCACTGTATTGCAATATAACTACTTCACCTTCCTGACACTGGCGAGTTGTCATGTTTTCATTGTAAATACATCCAACTTTTCCTAAAGATATGTCCCGCTGAGGCTCCTATACCTTGTATGTTTATTTGGTGAATATTAATATAGCTTGTTATATAAAAAAATATATACTATACATTTAAAAAAAGTCCTTTATTAAAAAAAAAAAAAAGTCTCATTGTTTAAATCAATCATCAATCACATTGCCCAGCAATGTAGATCTACGTCAAACATGTTGAACAACAATCTCGGCAACCCACCGAAAACAAAACACACCAGCCAACTCCCGACAGACTGCTCTCCAGCTTAATTTAAACTAAGGGGAAAAAGCTTCCCAGGTGACATAATTGACTAAATCTGGTGATTATTAAAAGTTGTCCATAAATGTCAGCAGAGTACACTCATAAGTGTGAATGATACCACTATAAAAAATGATTAAATGGTTTAACTATGCCCCTATTAGGCTGTCTGTCTCTGAGGGTCATTTTTTCCTCCCTCTTTTTATTTTTAAATAGATACTAAAGAACCAAAACGTACCTTCTGCTCTGTGGACTGCTCACAAGCATACATTGGGAGTATTTGTATAATACGTTCTGCTTGTGCAAAGAAAAGGAGACACATGCTACTTAAGCAAATCCCAGGTAATATTCTGTCCAGTTAGTCCATTAACAAAGCTAATTCCTTCCCATTTGTCATGGCTGAATTAATGAGAGACAGAACAGAAATTTTGAAAATGGAATACAACACCTTGTGCAACAAACTGGTGTGAGACAAGTGCATTAACTAAAAGTGGAAGTCTAAAATACCATTCCTGGTGGACCTTGTTACTAAAAAACAAATGATTGACCCCCTCTCCCAGTGCATTGCTGGCATCTTTAGTCAATTCTATAGCTCTCTTAATAACTTGCATGTGAATCCTTAAACACCCCAAGCTTCAGAGGAAAAGATATCTAAACTTTTAGATGACTTAAAGCAGAAATATACTCACCTTCAATCCAGCGATGCAGTGTTCTGGAGCTCCCCACCAGCCTCTGACATTGTCAGGTGGCTGGCTTCCAGGTATTGATCTCCAGTCACTTTCAATGGCCAGGCTCAGTCAGCTTGGCAATGCCGAGTTTTTACAATCACCTGCGTATGCACAGCTCACTTTACAAGGGTGAACACGCAGGTAAGTAACTTTAATTTAGAAGAGACTTGTCTTCTGCACTAAAAATCCTGCCTGTTCAGCCATTTTGTAATATTTGCCATAATATTCTGCTTTACGCCTCCCTGCACTTACATCAAAACAACTGGAAGATTGATCCCCGATGAAGTCACGTGACGGTGACGACACGCGTAGGATACACGGACACTGGAAGTGACGTTCTAGACGCGAGCTCGCCGCTCGTTCCCTACCAGGACTGTTTACACATATTTAAATGTGAGTTTTTATTTCTTGTTTTTTTATCAATAAATGCTTTTGTGCAAAATACTACACTAGATAGCCCTCTTATTTCCTCCCTGGGTTACCATGGCTTTTATATGCTGAGTGCTACTACTGAAGAGTCCTCCAGCCCCCAGTGATATTCAGCCCCCAGAGGTACCTAATCCAGGACACTAGAGAAGGAACTCCACAGAGGAAGAGGCTAGTGACCAGATCCACCCTGAAGTCACCACAAACCCCCCTGGCTCCTGTACAATGCTGTTGACCTTACAGCAGTAAGGTAATTATTTAGGACACCCTTAGGTGTGAATTATCACCGAAGACCCACAGCATAGAGCACGTAGTATTTCCACTGGCACTGCACTGAAGATTCAGCAGCACTGTATTCTCTCCACACCGCACTTGCAAGCTTAAAAAGGAACGCAGCAGAGCCACAGCTTAGCAGCATTAATGTTTCCATCCTTTCCTCATAGTCATCGCACATGCGTTTTATGAACTTTTATACCTTTATACGCTTTTGGAAAAGTTTATGTGTATGCGAACCTTTATGCGATTTTATTCTTCACACACTTTTATGCGATTTTATGCTTCACATGCGTTTTCTAAATAGTCACATATGTGTTTATGAATTGTACACTTTTAAATTTATTTATTTAAGCCACCATAGACACCTACCCTGTTCACTTCATTGCACACGCTGCTTAGCGTTCTATGCGATTCTCCATGCGATTCTTTAGCAAATTTTGCACATTTATGCGATTTTGCAACATATCTAGCATATTCTGCACACATATTCACGTATTGTGCACCTGAATGTGATGTTGACTGAAGTTTAGCAAATTTTATGCACAACAGTCACTTTTTACTGTATCTTCACTATGTTTTACCACTTTTATTGATTTAATTTTATTCTTATATATTTTGTCAAATTTGACTTTTATATACTGTATTTTTGTTGAGCACTATCTACACCTCAACACAATTGTTTATTACATCCCTTGGGAGCGCAACACCATAGATTGATTTTTACATACATGCTTCTGGGTATAGTTTGACCCTTCGGTGTTGCTGCATACCACCCACTCACACCATTCATTTATTCCCATAGTAGCGCGGAAATACTAATACCTTTAACTGGAAGATTGTTTTTGCCATATTAACCCTGTAGAAATCAGGAATATTATTGATACACCCCCTAATCATAAAACACAGAGTTCTGATAGATTTCAACCAAATATTATGAGCAGTTTAAACATGTTTTGGCCCCACACTTGGCAGATCTTTTCAAGTCACTATATTAGATTTGAAACATTGCAAATGGTATTTATTGCTATTCCAAAACCAGATAAGGAAAGCTCATTACTTGCCAATTGCAGGCTTATAACTCTATTAAATACTGAAGAAAAAAAACTGTTTGCTAAAACCAAAACTTCTTTTGATAAAGTGGTATAATACATGATATCTCTGGTTGGCTGGCTTTGCTTTGTCAATAAAATACAATATTTTAAACATTGTATAGGTATACTCTTTGTGTGTTTTAGGGATTCTTCTTTTTTTTTTTAGTTAGTGTTTCATTGTTGGTGTCACAGTGGTGACTGACAAACATTTACTCTCATACCTCTAGTTTCAAGTTTTTATTGATGTCTGTGTCCCCACTGTGGAAACCCCTCTATTTGTCCTGGTGACTAATGGAAAAAAGGTGAGGGGAAATCCAAGATTTTAGAGCTGTCTCAATACCAAGGGGTAAGGGAAAAGTCTCCAATGGAGGTATCTGTGTGAAACCTCTGTAAGATGGGATTTCCAATAAATTTGGTGAGATTTCCTCTCATTTCCTGTTTCACCTCTGGGACAGGAAGTAAGGAGAAATCTCCCCAATATGACAGAGGCAGGGGGAGAAAAAACAGCATTTCTGCTATATCCAAAACTCTAACAAGTAATAAGATGTATCCATACATACACATTACTGAATTAAACTGCCTTAAATGTTTGCTTTACAAAAATAAACATATTCAATCACTGAAATTCGAATGTATTTGATAGAAATCTACCCTTTAACAAAGCTATATGCAATTAAACTGTTTTGGCTGAAAATTTGACATTTTGGAAAGTCTCTACATGGCTATAAAAACAGTCATTAAGCGAAGAGTTTTACAATTAATGTAATTAACACTGACTATGTATTATCTGTTTATTGTGATTTAAATAGTTTGCCACATTCTCATTTTGTATTGTACAGATAACCTTTGTTCCATGCTATAGATTTCAGCAGGTGTCAAGAAACAATTATTTCCGTGATCCTGGAAAATTTTCTGTTAACCAAGGTACATAATAGAGACCCATAATGTGACTGTAAAAGTGCTAGAGTAAAAGTAAATGACACATAGAAATCAAACTGCTTGGAAGTGATATGCATTCACCATTACTGCATAATGTGTCTGCATTTCGACCCCTAAGAATTATTGTGAAACCAGGCAGAACTCACGACAGATAAGGGGTTTGAAGTACAGGAACCCTTGCAGTGAAACGAATCAGGAAGTGTCTTTAGAACCTATGCTACCTGAGCAAGCAGGTCAAATAAACATTTTTTTTTATTTAATGAAGATCTGCTGCTAAGGCATGTCTTTTACAATAGTGGATCTCATTCATGGTCTCAGAAGAATCTGAGCAGTTATAAGTAACATTCAGAAATTCACTAGAAAGTCATTGATTTCACTTGATGGTCCTAATTAGCCATTTGTATAGTTCTATAATTAAATATGTTCCTTTCTCATCAAGTTTTTCACTTTAGTAATGATACCACTGTGCCACAAACAGGCTCCATGCTGTTTGGTTTGGGACTTATTCATAGCATTTAATTGGTCACCCAGTGGTTAGCCAATAACCCCTTCTATGGGAAGCAACACTCTGAATGCTGTTAATGGGCTAGAGGCACAGCGATTGCCTCCTGGTACTCAGCAGTACTGGGAATAAAGCAATTTCCTCCACTGTGTTGTGTGCCCAATAGCTAATCCTCTCTACTTCTGAAATGCACACTATTTGGTTATAAGTATTTGTGCTGCTTTACTTACCACTGGGTTGTTAATAGGCAGTGATTCTTCAATGCTCCTTCAGTGAAGTTACAGTCTGCTTGCTGACTGCTAATTAAACAAGTTTGCACTCCAAGACTGCAACAAAAGGTAGCAAGGTCAACTTGTTTCTCAGAGTCCTCTTTTATTTTGTAATGTAAGGTCAGAATTACGTATATCAGCACATCTATTAAAGTTACCACAATGACCACTTGTTGCTTAATCTGCATGCAGGGCCCTAGTTAGCCCCCAGTCTGTGATTCTGGACATATGATCTCTGCACAGATAAAGAAAACTGTACTGGATTAAGGTGAAATTAGAACGCATTAAGGTGAAAAAACACGAGGGTTTACAACCCCTTAATTATGCTGTTATGCAAGTATATTTTTTTTAAATGAATTCCAGATGTCAAGGCAAAAGGCTCAATAATAACTATTAAATTGGTTTGTGTTTTTTCCCCTGATAGTACATTTAAATATCATAACATAGGGCTGCATGCTTGACTGAAGGGTTCATTTCCCAGTCCCTCACTCCCACTATGTTAACATCTAACTTCAGTCCTATATACATTTCTCTGACAGCTTGTCAGTGATTTTTTATAGATTTTCACAGGCCCATTTAATACAATATACTATAATAATATAAAATAATATACAGTAGTCCTCCACCCCCCCCCCAAAAAAAAATGTAGCTATTTTTAAATATTTAGCATCAAGTATAGCATCAAGTCAAAAACTCCTGGGATATTGATCTGCTCAGTTAGGTGGTCGAGGGGTTTGTTAATCAGTTTCAGCTGCTATGTTGTTAACCACTTTAGCCCCGGACCAATTGGCAGCCAAAGGACCAGGCCCCTTTTTGCGATTCGGCACTGCGTCGCTTTAACTGACAATTGCGCGGCCGTGCGACGTGGCTCCCAAACAAAATTGACGTCCTTTTTTTCCCACAAATAGAGCTTTCTTTTGGTGGTATTTGATCGCCCCTGCGTTTTTTTTTTTTGCGCTATAACCAAAAAAGAGCGACAATTTTGAAAAAAAAAGCATTATTTTTTTGCTATAATAAATATCCCCCAAAAATATATAAAAAAACTTTTTTTTTTCCTCAGTTTAGGCCGATACGTATTCTTCTACATATTTTTGGTAAAAAAAAATCACAATTAGCGATTATTTATTGGTTTGCGCAAAAGTTATAGCGT
Source organism: Lithobates sylvaticus (assembly GCA_028564925.1). NCBI lineage: Eukaryota > Metazoa > Chordata > Amphibia > Anura > Ranidae > Lithobates > Lithobates sylvaticus. The sequence goes on along the minus strand of CM053026.1, from coordinate 306,012,574 downwards.
TTACAATATAGGGGATAGTTTTATAGCATTTTTATTAATATTTTTTTTTTTACTAGTAATGGCAGTGATCAGCGATTTTTATTGTGACTGCGACATTATGGCGGACACATCGGACATTTTTGACACATTTTTGGGACCATTGTCATTTATACAGCAATCAATGCTATTTAAATGCATTGATTCCTGTATAAATGACAGTTGTAGTGAAGGGGTTAACCACTAGGGGGAGTGGAGGGGTTATGGGCTGTGACGTGTGTGTGTTTTTTACATTAGGGGCGGGGCTGACGTCTGATGTCATTGATCGGCTTTCCCGATGACCGGGAACAACCAATCAATGACAGGCAGAGTAGGTAGCGCGGGGAGAGGTTTGTTTACACATACCTCTCCCCGTTCTTCAGCTCCGTGACCCGATCGCGGGACACCAGCGGTGATCGGGTCCGCTGGTCCCGCGGCCAGGGTCACGGAGCTCCCGAACCGGGTCGCGACAGCGCCGCTGGTGGCGCGCACGCGACCCACGGGCAGGCATTTAAAGGATCACATACAGGTACGTAAATTTGCCTGCCCGTGTCATTCTGCACACGTATATGAGAAGCGGTTAATGAAACCTCCAAAACATGAATGGTTTTACAGGTCGAGGCCACTGACATTTTTTTCCCTACATTTTCCTACATTTTTTTCCTTATTCATCTTTTCTGACTGTTTTTTACTAGTTTTGCATTTGACCAGCATGAGGCAATACCTGGACCCTATAGGTTTTGCACAGGCAGTCCAATTCCTCCAGGATGGCATGTCAATATGTGCCATTGCCAGAAGGTTTGTTGTGTCTCCCAGAACAGTCTCAAGAGCATGAAGGAGATTCCAGGAGACAGGCAGTTACTTTAGGACAGCTGGGCAGGGCCACAGGATGTCCTTAACCCATCAGCAGGATGGGTATCTGCTCCTTTGTGCAAGGGGGAGCAGGAAGAGCACTGAGCCCTATAAAATGACCTCCAGCAGGATACTGGTGTGAATGTCTCTGACCAAACAATCAGAAACACACTTTGTGAGGGTGGCCTGAGGTCCCAACGTCCTCTAGTGGGCCCTGTGCTCACAGCCACACCATATAGCTTGATTGGCATTTACCATTGAACACCAGAATTGTCAGGACCACCACTGGTGCCCTGCTTTTCACAGATGAGAGCAGGTTCACCCTGAGTACATGCGACAGGCATAAAAGGGCCTGGATAAGCATGACAGGTTTGGTGGTGGGTCAGTGATGGTCTGGGGAGGCATATCCATAAGGGGATGCACAGACCTTTACAGGCTAGACAATGGCTGAAATCTTTGGACCCCTTGTTAGACCCTGTGCTGGTGCAGTGGGTCCTGGGTTCCTTCTGGTGCATGACAATGCCCAACCTCATGTGGCGAGAGTATGAAGCCAGTTCCTGGAGAATGAAGGAATTGATACCATTGAATGGCCCCCACGCTCACCTGACCTAAATCCAATAGAACACCTCTGGGACATTTTGTTTCGATCCATCTGACACCACCAGGTTGCACCACAGTCTGTTCAGGAGCTTAGTGATGCCCTGGTCCAGATCTGGAAGGAAACACCCTAGGATACCATCCATCGTCTCATTAGGAGCACGCCCCGACATTGTCAGGCATGCATACAAGCACCTGGGGGGCATACAAACTACTGAGTACCATTTTGAGAGGCTGCAATGAAATTTCAGCAAAATTGACTAGACTAGACATTTTTTTACTTTTTACTCTGTAGATTGATAATTTTCACTTCCAATGATGCCACAAATGATGTGGCATCCTTTGGTTCCTAACATATTACCCAGTCCATATCAGTATAGATATCCAGCATGGTATTTTTCCCCATTAAGATCTGATGTGTTTTCAAATTGTTCCTTTCATTTTTTTGAGCAGTGTAAATAGGAAAACCATAAGGTTGACAACATCAAGACACCTCTAAGGAGCATTTACTATATCTAACCTATATGCAAACCCATGTTTTGCAGCTAATAAAATACATAATTAGTTTGTAGTAGGAAATATTCAGCCTCAAATTCCTGAGAAATTCCTGAGAAACCCTAGTTGTCCTAAACAAACAGGAATATGCTATGTACATTTTATTCTGGATTCTACAACTGGATTACACAGTCAGATGTGTGGACTGTTTTATAGATGTTTTTTGCAGTGCACTCCCTGTGCCTATCGTTTGCATGAAACAAACTTTGGGTTTTGTATAAATTCCATGAGGAAGGGAGAGGTATGGTGAAAAGTTAAAGCAGAACTCCAGATAAAAAAAATAGCCTATAAAAAATGAATGGAGAGGAAAGATACATTCTATTTTTTGTCTCCTTGCAGAGGGAGAAAAAAAAGGGTATGTAAAAAAAATAAATACAAATAATAAAAAGTAAAATGAAAAAATACCTGGATCAATGTTTGATCTAGGTCAGTGCCAGGGTTAGTGTTTTGGTCAAGTAAGGGTCAAAGGTCAGGGACAAAGGTCAAACATTTTTAAAATTAGTATTATTGTCAGTTATGCGCAGTATTGATTCTGGGCTGTACTACTGGTACAAACAACAAATAACACATACATATGTGATATCACTGTGATCATTGGGAGCAGCAGAATTTATTTTGGGTTGTTCTTTGGTGGTAGGTTATGATTGTAACAACAAAAGATACAGCTATACTATTTTGGGCCAGTGTTCTTTTGATAATAAAAATAAATCAGGAGATACACTGTATCTATTACCATTTACCACCAAACGAAAGCCCAATTTGTCCTGAAAAAAACAAGGTATAATTCACCTAGATAGACAAAGTAGTTGTGATGATATGTATGGTTTTATTAACACATGTCAAAGTTGCAAAATTGTGCTTAGGCATTAAGATATGTTTTTCCCTTAGGCGTAGAGGGGTTAACCCTCAGGAGCCATTTAAAGCCCATTGCACCACTAAAAACAACCTTAAAGTGGTTGTAAAGTCAGAATGTTTTTTTATCTTAATGCATTCTATGCATTAAAATAAAATAAAAAACTGTGTTCAGCAGCCCCCCTCAGTCCCCCTAATGCCACGTAGACACGATCAGACTTTTCGTCCGGACTATCCGTCGGACTTAGTCCGGTGGACAATCCGCTGGACTTTCCAGCGGAGGTCCGACAGACTTTCCGAACGTGCGTACTTGCCCACACATGCCCAGACTTTTCCGGCGGAGTTTTGGCGGAGGTCTGCCAGACTTTTACACGGAGTAAAGTCCGTTGATTTAGAACGTGACTCCAGGTAGACGGTACTAGCGAAGGAAGTCAATGCCGCTGCCTTGATCGGCGAGATTGACACCTCGCTAGCCCCGTCACCTGGTATGGATTAAAAGGGGAATCCCTACGCTGAAAAAACGGCGTGGGGGTCCCCCCAAATCCACATCAGACCCTTATCCGAGCACGTAGCCGGTCGGTCAGGAAAGGGATGTTGATAAGGACAAGGGCCTCTTCCCGACAACCCTGGCCATTGGTTGTCGGGGTCTGCAGGCAGGGGGCTTATTGGAATCGGGGAGCCCCCTTTAATAAGGAGGCATCTGGAGGCCCCCAGATTTCGACCCCTACCCATTCATCTGGTGAAAAAAAGTATAAATAAAAACACAACACAAGTTTTTAAAATACTTTATTACACATCTCCAGGGGGTCTTCTTCCATCTTCGTGGGTCTACTCGCCGGACTCCTCCGCTATCTTCTGCTAGCTCTTTTACTAGCGGAGGAGCCCTGCTTTCGCCTTCGTTGCCACCACCGTCTGGGGGTCTTGTTCCGACTTCGGGGGTTTTGTCCCGCTCTTCTTCCAGCTCTTTTACTAGCGGTGGCCCGGGCTTCTGTTGCATCCTCCGGGACTGTGACATCATAGGGGGTGGGGTCACCATGTGACATGAGTTGGTGGCCCCCTCCCTTTGTCCCTATATAAGTCACAGCACAACGTGTCTCTGCCATTACAGCCAGAGACAGTGTTGTGTCAACATCGGATGAAGAAAGAAGAACAAGAAGCAGAAGCAGAAGGCGGTGGCGATGACAGCGAAGGTGACGGCAACAGAAGCCCGGGCCACCGCTAGTAAACGAGCTGGAAGAAGAAAGCGGAGGCCTGGCAAGAAGAACAGAAGAGCGGGACAAGACCCCCGAAGTTGGAACAAGACACCCAGACGGCGGCGGTGACGAAGGCGAAAGCCGCAGGGCCCCCTTTCCCCAAGGCACCCCCCATGTTGAGTGCACTCGGCCTAGTACAGCTCAGGAAGGGGGGGTGCTCGCTCGTCCCCACACCTTTCCTGACCAGCCGGGCTGCGTGCTCAGATAAGGTTCTGATGTGGATTTGGGGGGACCCCCCATGCCGTTTTTTTGGGCAGGGATTCCCCTTTAAATCCATACCAGGTGACAGGGCTAGCGAGGTGTCAATCCCTCCGATCAAGGCGGCGGCACTGACTTCCTTCGCTAGTACCGTCTACCTGGAGTCACGTTCTAAATGAACAGACTTTACTCCGTGTGTCGGCAAGTCCGTTCATTTCAAAAGTCCCGCAGTCTAGCACACAGACGGCCGGATTGTCCGCCGGACTGCTGAGTCCGGCGGACAATTTTGAGTCAAAACTTCTTACTAAGTCCGCCGGACTTTTGAAAAGACACATGGGCGGATTGTCCAGGGGAACTCTAGTCCGGCTCGTGTGTACGCGGCATAATACTTACTTGAGCCCATCTCGATCCAGCGATGTTGCAGGAATGTCTCGGCATCCCGGGACTCTCCCTCCTCATTGGCTAAGATGGCAGCGCAGCGCCATTGGCTCCTGCTGCTGTCAGTCAAAGTCATTGAGCCAAAGAGGAGAGGGAGGGGCCAGGAGTGCCAGCTAGGAACCCAAAAAAAGGTGGATCTGAGCTGCTCTGTGCAAAACCATTATGCAGGGCAGTTAAGTATGACATGTTTGTTATTTTTAAAGAAAAAAAACTGAGGCTTTAGTATCACTTTAATTTTGACTTCCATATTAACTCCAATGCATTTAATTAAAATGATGAAGACTTGCACACATTTGCACAAAATTTTGGTGAATTTAAACTCTTAATTCCACTCATTATAAAGTACAGGATAGCTTGTATTAAAAAAAAAAAAAAAAAAGCTTAGCATTAAATTACCTTAATTACATTTATGCTTTCCCAGGCATGATGCTTTAGTGACTTTTCTTTCGGTTTTTAGACCTTTTTTATTGTAAGCCACTCTTGTTAATTGTAAGCCACTGTGGTGCAGCTGCAATTCAACCATTGCATATGTGGCTTAATTGCACCTGCTCCTCATCTTGTTCCCATCTTGTATCCAAATCAGTGGCGGCTAGTGAAGTTTTAGGATGGGGGGCGCAAGACCCCGTCCCTCCACGTTTGGCCCCTCTCACTTATCATAAGCCCCACTCCTTATAGAATCCACATCATATATCAGGCTGCACATTATACACAGGGCTCTGTACATCATATATCAGGCTGCACATTATACACAGGGCCCGGTACATCATATACCAGGCTGCACATTATACACCGGGTTCTGCACATCATATACCAGGCTGCGCATTATACACAGGGCTCTGCACATCATATACCGGGCTGCACATTATACACCGGGCTCTGCACATCATATACCGGGCTGCACATTATACACCGGGCTCTGCACATCATATATCAGGCTGCACATTATACACAGGGCTCTACACATCATATACCAGGCTGCGCATTATACACAGAGCTCTGCAAATCATATACCAGGCTGCACATTATACACCGGGCTCTGCACATCATATACCAGGCTGCACATTATACACAGGGCTCTGCACATCATATACCAGGCTGCACATTATACACCGGGCTCTGCACATCATATACCAGGCTGCACATTATACACAGGGCTCTGCACATCATATACCAGGCTGCACATTATACACAGGGCTCCTCACATCATATACCAGGCTGCATATTATACACCGGGCTCTGCACATCATATACCAGGCTGCACATTATACACAGAGCTCTGCACATCATATACCAGGCTGCACATTATACACAGGTCTCTGCACATCATATACCAGGCTGCACATTATACACAGGGGTCTGCACATCATATACCGGGCTGCACATTATACACAGGGCTCTGCACATCATATATCAGGCTGCACATTATACACCGGGCTCTGCACATCATATACCAGGCTGCACATTATACACAGGGCTCTGCACATCATATACCAGGCTGCACATTATACACAGGGCTCTGCACATCTTATACCTGCACATTATACACAGGGCTCTGCACATCTTATACCAGGCTGCACATTCTGTGTAGTAGTATGAGATCATACTATGATCATGGGCCACAGGTATGACATCATACTACAATCATGGGCCACAGGTATCAGAGTAGATTTCCATTCATCATAGTAGAAAAGTATCCAGTACTAATAGTCCTCCATTGAGAAGAACCTCTACCTACTTTTCTTTCAATTGGCAGTATTTTACTTAATAGGCTTGCATGTCCTGGAAAATTGTTGAGTATAGAACAACACTTGCACTTCCAGGATCATATTCTTTGCTGCTACTCTTTACTGCAGGCACTGAAACATTTTGAGTGATATGGCAAACCCAGATGAGATATTCTATTCCAACTTTAATGGAACTACAAGGCTCAGTATTACCATGTCTATGGTGGCACTTCACATATTGCACTGCGCTGGGACACAGTTCACATAAGGAAAAAACTCAAGACACACCTTTTTTAAGAAGGATCAACGTGCCCGGGTGCCCTATGGACGGGCCGCCACTGGTCAAAGTCACCTTATTTTCAAGTGTCTCCATGGTCTCCTTTGTCTCTTTTCTATCATTATATTTAAATAATTAAAAACTTTTTTTTAGTCTAGCCAGTATTTTGTCTTGTGTTGGATGGTGGGTACAGTCTCCACCAGTGCACTAGTGCATTTTGCTACTATTGTAGTGCAATTTGGAATCCCAGGCAAGATCGTGCCATTACTGCCCGCAATCTCCAATCGCCAGATGTGAATGGGATCAGAGAAGTCTGCATAGAGGTTGACTGTTACTTGCTGCCAACCCTCTCTAATAGAGGTCTGATTGATAAATACTCCACAAGACTGTTCTATTACAAAACAATTTGTGGTAGGCAGGTAAAATTCAACTTTACACCCTGCCACTTTAATGTTGGTTATAATAAAACCTTCCTCTATTTGTTTTGTGCCTGAAAAGTCCTAAATGCCTAATTTTCCTGCATGTGCAGTATAACAAATTTTGAAAGCACCTTGACCTAGTTCCCTCTTTTGACTGTGTGACAGCCCCACCCAAACAAAAGTTTAATAATCATAACTCAGATTGTCTTTATGTGTTTATTGTAATGATTGCATGTTATTTACCCACATTGCCATCATTGCCCTTCCTTTGCACATGTATTGTTGCGATTGCCCATTTGTTGCCTGTGTATTGTGACAATTACTGATATGTTATCTGCATATTATAGCTATTTGCTGTTTCTTATTTACATACTGTGTATTAGGGATGAGCCGAACACCCCCGGGTTCGGTTCGCACCAGAACCTTCGAACGGACCGAAAGTTTGCGCGAATTTTCGAACCCTATACGTTATAATGGATGCGAACGTTCGAAATCAAAAGTGCTAATTACAACGGCCAATATGCATGTTAATGTCATAAAACAGGTTTGGGGACCCGGGTCCTGCCCCAGGGGACATATATCAATGCAAAAAGAACTTTTAAAAACTAACGTTTTTTCGGGAGCAGTCATTTTAATGATGCATAAAGTGAAAAAAAAAAAGTGAAATTTTCCTTTAAATATGGTACCTGGGGGGTGTCAAAAGTATGCCTGTGAAGTGGCATGTGTTTCCCGTGTTTAGAACTGTCCTTGCACAAAATGACATTTGTAAAGGAAAAAAAGAAGCCATTTAAAAACACTTGCGGCTTTAGGTTTGTTCTTAAGTAGAATCTGAACAGGTACATTATGAAGTGTAGCTCCATCCCAAAAAAATCTATTTTTAAGCTTTTTGGAGAACATAGGGAGGGGTTATCACCCCTGTAACATTTGCTGTCTTTGCACATCTGTTCAGAACATGTCACCTCACTTTCCGTCCCAATGACAAATGTTTTTGGAAAAGTGGGGTTTTAATTGAAACAAGGATTGGTGATAAAGTATCAGTAGAGAGGAGATACCTTTTTCCCAAATTAAATCTAACAGGATAGAATTTCCCTTCCTAGGGGTAGATTTCCTCTCACTTCCTGTTTTCTCTTTCCATTTGCAAGTAGGAGTCGTTTGTAAGTTGGATGTTTGAAAGTAGGGGCCTGGCGTATATACTCTGCAGAAATTTGCCCTATTAGATGTTGGTGTAGCCACAAGACTGGTGGGCACAGGAATGGGCCCTGCTGTGAGTTAATAGATCAAGATTTGTAATTGCATGCACCTGTTGAACAGGGCAGAAAAATTGGGGGTGGTGGTGGTGGTGGACGGTGTTGCCACAAGACTGTAAGCTCTCACAGTTACTCTTGGTGGGCGCAGGAATGGGCCCTGCTGTGAGTTATTAGATCAAGATTTGTAATTGCAAGCACCTGATGAACAGGGCAGAAAAATTGGGCCTTTGGCGGTGGTGGTGGACGGTGTTGCCACAAGACTGTAGGCCCTCATAGTTACTCTTGGTGAGCGCAGGAATGGGCCCTGCTGTGAGTTATTAGATCAAGATTTGTAATTGCAAGCACCTGATGAACAGGGCAGAAAAATTGGGCCTTTGGCGGTGGTGGTGGACGGTGTTGCCACAAGACTGTAAGCTCTCACAGTTACTCTTGGTGGGCGCAGGAATGGGCCCTGCTGTGAGTTATTAGATCAAGATTTGTAATTGCAAGCACCTGATGAACAGGGCAGAAAAATTGGGCCTTTGGCGGTGGTGGTGGACGGTGTTGCCACAAGACTGTAGGCCCTCATAGTTACTCTTGGTGGGCGCAGGAATGGGCCCTGCTGTGAACTATTAGATCAAGATTTGTAATTACCCGCCCCTGTTAAACAGGGGCTGAAAAATTGTGCCTTAGGCACTGGTGCTGGTGCCACAACACTGAAACCCCTCACAGATACTGTACTTGGAGCACAGCAGTCACACGTGTTGCGAAGCATTTTTTTAAAAAAATTGTAAGTACACGCCCCTGTTAAACAGGGGCTGAAAAATTGTGCCTTAGGCACTGGTGCTGGTGCCACAACACTGCAACCCCTCACAGATACTGTACTTGGAGCACAGCAGTCACACGTGTTGCGAAGCATTTTTTTTTTTTTTTAAAAATTGTAAGTACACGCCCCTGTTAAACAGGGGCTGAAAAATTGTGCCTTAGGCACTGGTGCTGGTGCCACAACACTGCAACCCCTCACAGATACTGTACTTGGAGCACAGCAGTCACACGTGTTGCGAAGCATTTTTTTTATAAAAATTGTATGTACACGCCCCTGTTAAACAGGGGCTGAAAAATTGTGCCTTAGGCACTGGTGTGGTGGCATGGATCATTGAGGAGGAGGAAGAGGATAGTCAGTGAACATAAGAGGACAGACACTCAGCATCAGCATAGGCAGTCTTGAAGGGATGTGACATTAAAAATTATTCGGTTATATCCGCCTCAGGTGCCTGGTAGCTGGTGGTGATCCAAGACTGATTCATTTTGATGAAGGTCAGTCGATCAACCGAGGCGGTGGACAGGCGCACCCTATGATCGGTGACAAATCCTCCAGCAGCACTGAATGTGCGTTCGGAAAGAACGCTGGAGGCAGGACAGGCCAGTAGCTCAATTGCATACTGTGCAAGCTCTGGCCAGTGATCCATCCTCAGGACCCAGTAAGCCAGAGGATTTTCGGTGGGAAAGGTGTCCAAGTCTGACCTTGCCCCAAGGTATTCCTGCACCATGTATATCAGACGCTGGCGATGGTTGCTGGAACCGATCATACCTTGGGGCTGCGGACTAAAAAATTGTCTGAACGCATCGGTCAGACGTCCACCTTCCCCACCGCTCCTTCTGCTACTGACCGAAGCCTCAGCAACTCGTCGCCCAGGACCAGGAGTTTGTAACCTCCCAGTTTCTGGGAACGCGTTGCACAGACCTTTCTGCAAGGCCTCCCTGAGATGTCTCATCCTCTGCTCCCTCTGCGACGGCAAGATAAGGTCCGCAACCTTACCCTTGTACCGCGGATCAAGGAGAGTGGCCAGCCAGTAATGGTCCCTCTCTTTGATCCGAAGAACACGAGGATCCTTCCGCAGGCTTTGCAGGATCAGGGAGGCCATGCAGCGTAGGTTAGCTGAGGCATTCGGTCCGGAGTCTTCTGGGTCACTGAGGATGACATGATCGCCAGCCACCTCCTCCCAGCCACGTACAAGTCCACTGGTTTGTTGGGACTGTACATCATCCCGAAAAGACTGCTGCTGCTGATGCTGAGTGCCAGGCTCCACCTCCATGCTCACACAATCCTCCTCCTCCTCCTCCTCCTCCTCATCCTCTTCCTGTGTGATGGGTGGGACAGAAGGAACACTGTCCGGATAAAGGGGGCCTTGAGAGGCAAGGAAGTCCTCCTCTTCCTGCCTCTGTTCTGCCTCAAGTGCCCTGTCCATTATCCCACGCAGCGTATGCTCCAACAGGTGGACAAGAGGGACAGTGTCACTGATGCATGCACTGTCACTGCTCACCATCCTCGTGGCCTCCTCAAATGGTGAGAGGACAGTGCATGCATCCCTGATCATGCTCCACTGACGTGGGGAAAAAAAAACAAGCTCCCCTGACCCTGTCCTGGTGCCGTAGTCGCAAAGGTACTCATTGATGGCCCTCTGCTGCGTGTGCAGTCGCTGCAGCATGGCCAACGTTGAGTTCCACCTGGTGGGCATGTCACATATTAGGCGGTTCTTGGGCAGGTTCAGCTCCTTTTGCAGCTCAGTCAGCCGAGCACTGGCATTATAAGATCGGCGGAAATGCACACAGACTTTCCTGGCCTGCCTCAGGACATCCTGTAAGCCTGGGAACCTGCCCAAGAACCGCTGCACCACCAGGTTGAGGACGTGAGCCATGCAGGGCACATGGGTGAGCTGCCCCTGTCGCAGGGCGGAGAGGAGGTTGGTGCCATTGTCAGAAACGACCATTCCTGGCTTAAGCTGACGTGGCGTCAACCACCTCTCGGCCTGCCCCTGCAGAGCTGCCAGAACCTCTGGCCCAGTGTGGCTCCTGTCCCCCAAACACACCAGCGCAAGCACGGCATGGCATCTTTTTGCCTGCGTACTTGCGTAGCCCCTTGTACGCCTACGGAGCACCGCTGGTTCCAAGGACAGAGCACTGGAGGAAGAAGAAGAGGAGGGGGTGGAGGAGAGAGGTGTGTCACAACCAGTAGCAGTAGTAGCGTTTTGGAGGCGTGGTGGCGGAACAACCTCCAACACTACTGCACCTTGTCCTGCATCCCTCCCAGCTGCCAATAGAGTGACCCAATGGGCCGTGAAAGAAAGGTACCGTCCCTGTCCATGCCTGCTGGACCATGAGTCAGCGGTAATATGCACCTTACCGCTGACCGCCCTGTCCAGCGAGGCATGGACATTGCCTTCCACATGCCGGTAGAGAGACGGAATCGCCTTCCGTGAGAAAAAGTGGCGTTTGGGAACCTGCCACTGAGGAACTGCACATTGAACAAACTCACGGAAGGGGGCCGAGTCTACCAACTGAAAAGGCAGCAGCTGAAGTGCTAGCAATTTAGCCAAGCTAGCATTCAACCGCTGGGCATGTGGATGGCTGGGAGTGTACTTCTTTCTACGGTCCAGCAGCTGGGGCAGGGAAATTTGCCTGCTGCAATCGGACGTCAGTGTACTGCAAGTACTTGGTTGTGACACACCTAATTCTACACCTTCAGTCCTCTCAGAGCAGCTTTCAGAGAGCACTGAAGGTGTAGTGGGGATGGAGATCCCAGCTGATGAGGAGCAAGGAGAGGTCCGCTTAGTTCTTTGGTGTGGGTCTTTTATGTGTGCCTGCCAACGAGCTGCATGGCAGGTCGACATATGTCTGGTCATGCTTGTGGTGCCCAAGCGGCTGATGTTTTGGCCACGCGAGATACGCTTGAGACAAATATTGCAAATAGCAGTGGTGCGATCTGATGCACTCGTCTCAAAAAAGGCCCACACCAAAGAACTTTTCTGATAACGTGCAGAGGCAGCGCCCTGCACAGGCGGAGCTCTGCGGTGTTGCACAGTTGCTGTGCTGGCCTCTACCTGGCCTCCAGGGGGCATCCTGCCTCGTTGGACATGTGACGCCGCATCCTCCTCCTCCTCGTCCTCCTCCTCATCCTCTCTCCCTTCAGGCACCCACGTGGAGTCAGTGACCTCATCATCCCCTCCCTCTTCACCACTAGAGCAAACCTGGCAGTAAGCTGCAGCTGGTGGAACAGTACTGCCAGATTCCTCAAGCTTCGTATCATCATCCGAGCCTTCGAATCGTTGGGCATCCTCCTGGAGCATGTACCCAACACTGTGCTCAAAGAGTTCGGGGGACTCCTCAGGAGGACATGGTGGGTCTAGGGAAGGGGTGGCTGATGATGCCATTGAGTACGCGTTGGCAGCTGCTCTGCCAGTACCCTGAGCCTGGGTGAGAGAGGATGAGGAGGATGAGGAGGGCTTGGTCATCCATTCTACCAAGCCTTCAGCATGATGCGGCTCCACATGTCCAGCTGCCGAAAACAAAGACGCGCGTGTCCCATGGCCACGTGCTGATGACGATGCACGACCACGTCCACGGCCACGGCCACGTCCACTAGAAACAGAGCCTGCCTGCCCTGTGTTCTTGGCTCTGCACGCTCTGCCTCCCCTTGGCGGTCTTCCAGTCATTGTAGTCGGTAGTCCTGTGGGTGCTGCTGAGAAGAATATATAGGAGCTCTGTGTGATGCCACTAACACACTAGAAGTCCTATGGGTGCTTCTGCAAAGAAAATATAGGAGCTCTGTGTGATGCCACTAACACACTAGAAGTCCTGTGGGTGCTTCTGCAAAGAAAATATAGGAGCTCTGTGTGATGCCACTAACACACTAGAAGTCCTGTGGGTGCTGCTGAGAAGAATATATAGGAGCTCTGTGTGATGCCACTAACACACTAGAAGTCCTATGGGTGCTTCTGCAAAGAAAATATAGGAGCTCTGTGTGATGCCACTAACACACTAGAAGTCCTGTGGGTGCTGCTGAGAAGAATATATAGGAGCTCTGTGTGATGCCACTAACACACTAGAAGTCCTATGGGTGCTTCTGCAAAGAAAATATAGGAGCTCTGTGTGATGCCACTAACACACTAGAAGTCCTGTGGGTGCTGCTGAGAAGAATATATAGGAGCTCTGTGTGATGCCACTAACACACTAGAAGTCCTATGGGTGCTTCTGCAAAGAAAATATAGGAGCTCTGTGTGATGCCACTAACACACTAGAAGTCCTGTGGGTGCTGCTGAGAAGAATATATAGGAGCTCTGTGTGATGCCACTAACACACTAGAAGTCCTATGGGTGCTTCTGCAAAGAAAATATAGGAGCTCTGTGTGATGCCACTAACACACTAGAAGTCCTGTGGGTGCTGCTGAGAAGAAATATAGGAGCTCTGTGTGATGCCACTAACACACTAGAAGTCCTATGGGTGCTTCTGCAAAGAAAATATAGGAGCTCTGTGTGATGCCACTAACACACTAGAAGTCCTGTGGGTGCTGCTGAGAAGAATATATAGGAGCTCTGTGTGATGCCACTAACACACTAGAAGTCCTATGGGTGCTTCTGCAAAGAAAATATAGGAGCTCTGTGTGATGCCACTAACACACTAGAAGTCCTGTGGGTGCTGCTGAGAAGAATATATAGGAGCTCTGTGTGATGCCACTAACACACTAGAAGTCCTATGGGTGCTTCTGCAAAGAAAATATAGGAGCTCTGTGTGATGCCACTAACACACTAGAAGTCCTGTGGGTGCTGCTGAGAAGAATATATAGGAGCTCTGTGTGATGCCACTAACACACTAGAAGTCCTATGGGTGCTTCTGCAAAGAAAATATAGGAGCTCTGTGTGAAGCCACTAACACACTAGAAGTCCTGTGGGTGCTGCTGAGAAGAAATATATAGGAGCTCTGTGTGATGGCACTAACACACTAGAAGTCCTATGGGTGCTTCTGCAAAGAAAATATAGGAGCTCTGTGTGATGCCACTAACACACTAGAAGTCCTGTGGGTGCTGCTGGGAAGAATATATAGGAGCTCTGTGTGATGCCACTAACACACTAGAAGTCCTATGGGTGCTTCTGCAAAGAAAATATAGGAGCTCTGTGTGATGCCACTAACACACTAGAAGTCCTGTGGGTGCTGCTGAGAAGAAATATATAGGAGCTCTGTGTGATGCCACTAACACACTAGAAGTCCTATGGGTGCTTCTGCAAAGAAAATATAGGAGCTCTGTGTGATGCCACTAACACACTTCAAGTCCTGTGGGTGCTGCTGAGAAGAATATATAGGAGCTCTGTGTGATGCCACTAACACACTAGAAGTCCTATGGGTGCTTCTGCAAAGAAAATATAGGAGCTCTGTGTGATACCACTAACACACTAGAAGTCCTGTGGGTGCTGCTGAGAAGAAAATATAGGAGCTCTGTGTGATGCCACTAACACACTTCAAGTCCTATGGGTGCTTCTGCAAAGAAAATAGAGGATCTCTGTGTGATGGGACTAACACACTTCAAGTCCTATGGGTGCTTCTGGGAACAAAATATAGGTCTGTGTGATGGGACTAACACACTTCAAGTCCTATAGGTGCTTCTGGGAACAAAATATATGATCTCTGTGTGATGGGACTAACACACTTCAAGTCCTATAGGTGCTTCTGGGAAGAAAATATAGGTCTCTGTGTGATGGGACTAACACACTTCAAGTCCTATAGGTGCTTCTGGGAAGAAAAATGTAGGTCTGTGTGATGGGACTAACACACTTCAAGTCCTATAGGTGCTTCTGGGAACAAAATATATGATCTCTGTGTGATGGGACTAACACACTTCAAGTCCTATGGGTGCTTCTGGGAAGAAAATATAGGTCTGTGTGATGGGACTAACACACTTCAAGTCCTATAGGTGCTTCTGGGAAGAAAATATATCATCTCTGTGTGATGGGACTAACACACTTCAAGTCCTATGGGTGCTTCTGGGAAGAAAATATAGGTCTGTGTGATGGGACTAACACACTTCAAGTCCTATAGGTGCTTCTGGGAAGAAAATATAGGTCTGTGTGATGGGACTAACACACTTCAAGTCCTATAGGTGCTTCTGGGAACAAAATATATGATCTCTGTGTGATGGGACTAACACACTTCAAGTCCTATAGGTGCTTCTGGGAAGAAAATATAGGTCTGTGTGATGGGACTAACACACTTCAAGTCCTATAGGTGCTTCTGGGAACAAAATATATGATCTCTGTGTGATGGGACTAACACACTTCAAGTCCTATAGGTGCTTCTGGGAAGAAAATATAGGTCTGTGTGATGGGACTAACACACTTCAAGTCCTATAGGTGCTTCTGGGAACAAAATATATGATCTCTGTGTGATGGGACTAACACACTTCAAGTCCTATGGGTGCTTCTGGGAAGAAAATATAGGTCTGTGTGATGGGACTAACACACTTCAAGTCCTATAGGTGCTTCTGGGAACAAAATATATGATCTCTGTGTGATGGGACTAACACACTTCAAGTCCTATAGGTGCTTCTGGGAATAAAATGTAGGTCTGTGTGATGGGACTAACACACTTCAAGTCCTATAGGTGCCTCTGGGAACAAAATATATGATCTCTGTGTGATGGGACTAACACACTTCAAGTCCTATGGGTGCTTCTGGGAAGAAAATATAGGTCTGTGTGATGGGACTAACACACTTCAAGTCCTATGGGTGCTTCTGGGAAGAAAATATATAGGATCTCTGTGTGATGGGACTAACACACTTCAAGTCCTATAGGTGCTTCCGGGAACAAAATATATGATCTCTGTGTGATGGGACTAACACACTTCAAGTCCTATAGGTGCTTCTGGGAAGAAAATATAGGTCTCTGTGTGATGGGACTAACACACTTCAAGTCCTATAGGTGCTTCTGGGAACAAAATATATGATCTCTGTGTGATGGGACTAACACACTTCAAGTCCTATAGGTGCTTCTGGGAAGAAAATATAGGTCTGTGTGATGGGACTAACACACTTCAAGTCCTATAGGTGCTTCTGGGAACAAAATATATGATCTCTGTGTGATGGGACTAACACACTTCAAGTCCTATAGGTGCTTCTGGGAAGAAAATATAGGTCTGTGTGATGGGACTAACACACTTCAAGTCCTATAGGTGCTTCTGGGAACAAAATATATGATCTCTGTGTGATGGGACTAACACACTTCAAGTCCTATAGGTGCTTCTGGGAATAAAATGTAGGTCTGTGTGATGGGACTAACACACTTCAAGTCCTATAGGTGCCTCTGGGAACAAAATATATGATCTCTGTGTGATGGGACTAACACACTTCAAGTCCTATGGGTGCTTCTGGGAAGAAAATATAGGTCTGTGTGATGGGACTAACACACTTCAAGTCCTATAGGTGCTTCTGGGAACAAAATATATGATCTCTGTGTGATGGGACTAACACACTTCAAGTCCTATGGGTGCTTCTGGGAAGAAAATATAGGTCTGTGTGATGGGACTAACACACTTCAAGTCCTATAGGTGCTTCTGGGAACAAAATATATGATCTCTGTGTGATGGGACTAACACACTTCAAGTCCTATAGGTGCTTCTGGGAAGAAAATGTAGGTCTGTGTGATGGGACTAACACACTTCAAGTCCTATAGGTGCTCTGGGAACAAAATATATGATCTCTGTGTGATGGGACTAACACACTTCAAGTCCTATAGGTGCTTCTGGGAAGAAAATATAGGTCTGTGTGATGGGACTAACACACTTCAAGTCCTATAGGTGCTTCTGGGAACAAAATATATGATCTCTGTGTGATGGGACTAACACACTTCAAGTCCTATGGGTGCTTCTGGGAAGAAAATATAGGTCTGTGTGATGGGACTAACACACTTCAAGTCCCATAGGTGCTTCTGGGAACAAAATATATGATCTCTGTGTGATGGGACTAACACACTTCAAGTCCTATAGGTGCTTCTGGGAAGAAAATGTAGGTCTGTGTGATGGGACTAACACACTTCAAGTCCTATAGGTGCCTCTGGGAACAAAATATATGATCTCTGTGTGATGGGACTAACACACTACAAGTCCTATAGGTGCTTCTGGGAAGAAAATGTAGGTCTGTGTGATGGGACTAACACACTTCAAGTCCTATAGGTGCCTCTGGGAACAAAATATATGATCTCTGTGTGATGGGACTAACACACTTCAAGTCCTATAGGTGCTTCTGGGAAGAAAATGTAGGTCTGTGTGATGGGACTAACACACTTCAAGTCCTATAGGTGCCTCTGGGAACAAAATATATGATCTCTGTGTGATGGGACTAACACACTACAAGTCCTATAGGTGCTTCTGGGAAGAAAATGTAGGTCTGTGTGATGGGACTAACACACTTCAAGTCCTATAGGTGCCTCTGGGAACAAAATATATGATCTCTGTGTGATGGGACTAACACACTTCAAGTCCTATAGGTGCTTCTGGGAAGAAAATATAGCTCTGTGTGATGGGACTAACACACTTCAAGTCCTATAGGTGCTTCTGGGAACAAAATATAGGAGCTCTGCCTGCCTGCCACGAACACACTACAAGTCCTATAGGTGCTTCTGGGAACAAAATACAGGAGCTCTGTTTGCTGCCAGTGCCTGCCTGCCACGAACACACTACAAGCCCCTCTTTCTAAATCAATCTTTCTAAATGAATCTATCTAACTCAATCTCTCTAAGTAAATCTCTCTAACTAAATCCAGCAGAGTGACACAGAACGATCCTGCTCTATCTACGCCGGAACAGCATGTGACCGGCGCAGACGGCGTGGCGGCCTTTTATAAGAGGGGGCGTGTACTAAAGCCCTTGAGCTGTAATTGGCTACAGGCGTCCTGCCTGTAGCCAATTATGGCTCTTCGAGTTTCCGGCGCCGTGATTGGCCAAGCATGCGGGGTCACAGTGCATGCTTGGCCAATCATCAGCCAGCAATGCACTGCGCCGGCCGCGCCGGCCGCAATGCATTGCGGGGCCGCTCGCATCACACGAACGTGATGCGAGCGGCCAAAATAGTTCTGGGCTCGCCGAGCGAGCGAACACCCGGTGCTCGAAGCGAACATGGGTTCGCATCGAGCACCGGGCCCATCCCTACTGTGTATGATTGCCTATTTGTAGCATGTGTTGTCAGAATTACCATTTTATGCCAACATATTTCCTATTCACCACTGCTAAGAGCATGGGTCTCCAAACTGTGGCCCAAGGGCCAGATGTGGCCATTTGCTTGCCTTTATCCGGCTCTTGGGGCACTATTCCTTTAACTGATACCAAAGACGGAGCACTATTCCTCCCTCTGACACCAACAATAGGGCACTATTCCTCACACTGACACCAACAATAGGGCACTATTCCTCACTTTTTTTTTACTCCCACTGACCACCAAGCCTATGTAATTTTTCACTCCCACCGATGCCGGGGTATTTATGTAGTCCGGCCCCCCTAAATCGCCTGCAGGCCCGTTAAAATGCCACTATTATCCCATGTTTTACAGTGGTGAACTAAGTGCATATTCCTTGTAACAACTCAAAATTGACAGAAAATTTACCCTGAAGTTGACCCCTTCCCTTCTTACATCTATAGCAATATCCAAGAACTAACAAAATAACAAAATAGAATAGGAAAGAAAAAGGAAATAGGTAAGACAACCTAATGAAATATTACTTTGCTTACTAACAGTGCTGATTGCTGGGAAACTTTTGTGTTTTACATGACCTCACTCATTGTTCAGCTCCCTAGTTAATTATGCATTGATTTACCATTTTGGACAGGACTATACAGTACAGTACGAAGGCCAATAAAATGTCAAGCTGCTGTAAACTGAAAAAAAGCATTTATGTTTGCAGATGTGATCAAATATTGCTTGCAATACAGGAGGACTATTGCAAGTGTTAACCTTACCTGCCAAAGCTCATGTTCATAAATCCCAGCAAATGTTGAAGAAGTTTTCATCTTTTCACTGAAAATGAGTCATTCTTTTTGACTGTATGCTTTTCAGGGGTGAAACAGCAGGGTTATTCCTGGTAAAAGTAAATAGGCAGTTCCGTTTGTAAATGAAGTTGCACTCTGCAAGGGAATTGTCAAATATTCCCAGAGCTTAGTGAGGTGAAGCTCTCCAGACTTTCATCATCCAATCACGTGCAAGGAAAAATATATTTTTAAAATTTTCAATGCACATGATTGGGCCTTCTTTGCAAACTAAAGTTTCACCACACTAAGCTTGACTTGCTAAGGGCAAATTCACTTGCAAAGTGAATAGTTTATTTGCCTTTTGTAAATCAGTCACACTGTCACTAAATTACACAATGCACTGCAGGTAATCATGCAGTGATAAGTAGTAGCAAGCACAAAATCAATAACATTCTAAGCACTGTTGATTAACCACTTCAATACCAGGCAATTTTACACCTTCCAGTCCAAGCCAATTTTCAGCTTTCTGTGCTGTCACTTTCTAAATGACAATTGTGCGGTCATGCTACCCTGTACCCAAACAGAAATTTTATCATTTTGCTCCCACAAATAAAGATTTCTTTTGGTGGTACTTGATCACCCCTGCGGTTTTTATATTTTTTGCTAAACAATATATATTTTGAAAAAAATAAAAGTTTTGCTTTTGTTTCTGTTATAAAATGTTGTAAATAAGTAAGTTTTCTCCTTCACTGATGGACACTGATAAGGTGGCACTGACGGGCACTGATAAGTCGGCACTGATGATGTGGCACCAATGAGCGGGCACTGATGGGCATTGGCAGGCACCGACGATGGGCACTGATATGCGGCACTGATATGCAGTACTGATGGGCGGCACTGATATGCAGCACTGATGAGCATTGATAGGGGACACTGATGGGCAGTCATGGGTGGCACTGGTGGGCACTGATGGGCAATGATAGGCGACACTGATGGGCACTGAAAGGCTGCAAAGATGGGTACTTATGGGTGGCACTGATAGGCGGCACTGCTGGGCACTTATGGGCACTGATAGGCGTCACTGCTGGGCACTGGTGGGCATTGATATGTGGCACTGATGGGCACTGATACGTGGCACTGATATGCAGCACTGATAGGCATCCCTGGTGGCACTGGCAGTGGTAGGCATTGTGAGTGGGCACTGATTGGCAGCTGCCTGGACATTGATTAGCAGCTGCCTTGGCACAGATTTGCATTTCCCTGGTGTTGGTGTTGGTGGTCTAGGGGGGGCATACCTGGTGGTCCAGTGTGGATGGCCATTCTGGTGGTCCTGGGCAGCATGAAGGTGGTCCTGGGCAGGATCCGCGGTGGGGGGGCTGCGCTCATAAACAATCAGCACAGACCCCCCCATGTCAGGAGAGCCGCCGATCGGCTCTCCTCTACTCGCGTCTGTCAGATGCGAGTGAGGAAAAGCAGATCAACCACTCTTCCTGTTTACACCGTGATCAGCCGTGATTGGACACGGTTGATCACGTGGTAAAGAGCCTCTGTCAGAGGCTCTTTACCAAGATCGGTGTAGCGGTGTGTCAGACTGACACACCGCACCACCGATCGGCGCGATGCGTGCCCCACGCAACGACTGTTATCCTGCAGGACGTCATATGATGCCCAGTCAGGATAACTGAACCACTGCCCGTCCGTCATTCTGCTATAGGCCGGGTGGGAAGTGATTAAAAAGAGTAGATCAAATTTATGAAAATAAATTTGTTGTGCCAGACAACAGTTATGCTATGCAGCTTGGTCACCTCCTCATCCCCAGGGCACTGAAGGAACAGCAGCAGACAGCTCTCGTCTTATAGCAACAAGTTCTTTGACAACATACGTGCATGCAGTACACATGGTTGTCTCCTAATACTGCTGCTCATTCAGTCTGAGTTCTACTAAACAGTGCTTTACAAGAGTATTTTAGGGCTCATTCACACATGCATCAATACCCTGTGTTTACGCGCCACTTATTCAGCATTTTTAAAGCCTCATAACCACCCTTCAACTGCTGCCATAAATAATACAGTGGCACAACAGAGTGCTGTTTACACAGTAGCAGTGGAATTTTGTTGTGTCATGTTAAAAATTAAGCAGCATGCCACCTTCATGAGGCATTAACATGTGTCAGCTGCCTTTATTGATTTCAATGTTAATGCTTTATAACTGCACTTTAAAAGTGAGGTTTGGTATATTTTTTTTTATATCATACTTACTTAGGTGGATGTAGTCCCCCTGTTGGCTGTAAGACTGAGATCCAAGCGATCAAACACTGCTGATTGCTCCCTTCCCAGTGCTACGTGAGCAGAGAGTTGGTGACTGGCTGTCTGCTCTGCCCCTCCGGTGCTCACTGGAGTGCTGGGCTGTGGAAGGGGCTAGAGTGGCAGGCTTAGGCTCTCGTGGCTTGCAGATAAGCTGAGCCAGGTGCCAATTCAGGCATCTGGATGAATTCCAATTATATGGTGGTGATCTTTCCCCAGCCTGGAACAGCCTGTGAAATGAGCCTACAGCAGACTTTAGCCCACTGTCATCTGAAAATGGGACAGAACGAACTGCACTCCTGTGATCCACAGGAGAAGTACAGCCAAACAAGCTTTGACTGTACTTCTCCTTTAACAGCACCTACAGTATTGCATTTGTGGCACATTAGTGAAGCATTTATACAGTGTTAGGCCAGTTTCACATGTGCTTCAGCTTGTATAAAAGCCATGTGAACAGCAAGCCTTTATGGAACTTTCAGCAAACTTTTGCAAAGTTTTGGCCAACTTCATGCAGCTTTCACTAAGCCTTTAACCACTTCCCATCTAGGTCAATTCTGATACTTCGCTCCTACGTGTAAAAATTGACTTTTTTTTGCTAGGAAATTAATTAGAACACCCAAACATTATATATATTTTTTTTTAGCAGAGGCCCTACAAAATAAAATGGTGGGTTGCAATTTTGTATGTCTTGCGGTATTTTAGCAACCCAAAGAAGTGATCGAGTGGCTAATTAGCCACTCGGATCACTTCTGCCGGCTGAGAAGATACATACCAGGATGGTGCCTGTAGGTGCCAGTGGGAAGTGGTTAAAGTGCCCTTCAGCTCCTGTTTGTAATTGTCCTAATGGGAGCACTGATTGGCACTTTAAACAAGATGCTAGCAGGCTTCAGCAGAATTTCAACATGCTTCAAGTAGCATAGAAGCCTGCTAGCAGTTTTTTTTAAGTGGCAATCAGCTCTTTCATTAGGTCCTGGGAATAACATTTAGTTGGCGACATTCCCGAAAAGTTTTAGGGACACTTTTTTTCTGTGTGTCCAGAAAGGCACAATAGGTGGAGCATTACTGTAATTAGGAACAGGACATTCATTTATGGACTTTGCCCTACAGGGAAAATGTACAGTGATGAAAAGTGGGTGTGGTTTAAATGATGCTAAATATTGGGTGTGGCTTAAAGGGTGTGTGGTTAAATAGAGTCTGAGAGTCTGAGATGACTTACAGTGCAGAATGTGACAGTAGGAGTTCCTAGCTGTCCTTCCTACTGTTACCTACCTTGTGAGAAAGGTCTGTGTAAGCTGGTTCAACTCTCCTTCACTTCTCTACTTACACTTTGTGTCTCTGCTTTCCTTTAGCTTTTCTATAGAGTCAAGAAGGCACAATACAGGGGGGTTGGGAGGGCACAGTACAGAGGGGTCAGGAGGGCACAGTATGGGGGGGGGGGGGGCAGAGTAGCACAAGGAAGCTGCTGTGAGAGATCTACTTATTTTGGTGCATTAATCCTTGCTGGCTCTCCTCTTGTCCATCCCACATGATGTCACACATAAATATGTTGGATGGATGGCAGTGAAGGACCTTGGGGGATCAGTGCAGTACACTTAGGTATATTGCATGCCTACATCATTCAAAAGGCTGGGAAGGAATAATGCAATCCATATATTTAGCAAGAAAATTGCTTGTCTCCCCCATCAACACAGTCAGAATCTTTTCCGTGGAGCTATTGTGTTCTGATAAGAAAAAAAAAAAAAACAGGCTGGTTGTACTGAAGTTTATCGATGGATCAACCACAGTACAACAAGCCTTAAATTCAATCCATCTAAGGCTGGCTTAAATGTCAAATCTGCGTGGGGGCACTTGTGGCACTGACTGTGACTATCCATATTATCAGCCCAGGCCAAGGTCAGGCCAGGACAGCTTTTAAAAATCTGTGACTGTCCCAGCCAATTAATTACTGTTGGCAACTATGCATTTACAAACTTGAACTGAAGGTACTTTAAAGTTTCAACAAAGCTTGCTAAAAAAACTCTGCAAATGCTTTACAAAGCTTGCTGTTCACACTGCTCTTATACAAACTGAAGTCCATGTGAAACAGATCTCAGCTGGACCAAGCCAAGTGTCAAAGAGATCAAAGTATATGAATCCATCTTCAGAGAATTTACAAAAATATTTGCTATCACACCACAACCTAATCAGGCCTCAAAGTAGATCATTTCCTCTACATCACGTCCACTTTAAGTACTTCCCACTACAAAAGCAAACCTTTCATGGGCATTTATCAGGCATTTCTTTTTCAAATTGCTTTATTCTGCATAATCAACACATGTGTGAATGAGTCCTTAAAAAGTCAAAAAAGGTTACATTTTAAAGATACATGTAATGAATTTGTTTTATTAAATCGATACAAACTTACATTAATATGTGTGTTTTTATATATGCTTGGAGTTAGGATCTGTAAACAGTACATTTTTGTAAGTTGTATGAAGCAGCCATGTCACCTGACAAAATTTTTAGTAAAATAATCCCTTCAGGAGTACATTTTTTGCCTTTGGTCCAGTCTTAGTTAGAGCTGACTTTAGTTTGCCACCCAGAAACATCATAAAGTATCACCATTGCAAAATCATTCATGCACCTTCTCAATTTAATTCATTCTGATACTGGGTTTTAAAATATGCACATCAGCCAAAGAAAATTAGCATTTGGGATATTACGGGGTATTCAGCGTTACTAAATACTACCCTTAAACGTGCTACAAATGTGGTCCCTTTTGAACTTAGACAACTGTTTATATAAGAGATCTTTAGTCTTTAGTAGGGATGAGCCGAACACCCCCCCCCCCCCCCAGTTTGGTTCAGAGAAGAACATGCGAACAGGCAACAAATTCATACGAACACGCAAAGACCGTTAAAGTCTATGGGACACGAACGCGAAAAATCAAAGTGCTAATATTAAAGGCTTATATGCAAGTTATTGCCATAAAAAGTGTTTGGGGACCCGGGTCCTGCCCCAGGGGACATAGTTATAGTTATAGTTAGTAAGGTTGAATAAAGACATCAGTCCATCCTGAGTGTCTACAATTGTCCCCATCCCTTTACATTGCACACTCACATCAGTCCCTACCCTCAAGGAGCCCACAATCCAATGTCCCCATTCATATACTAGGGCCAATTTTTGGACAGAAGCCAATTAACCTACCTGCATGTCTTTGGATTGTGGGAGGAAACCGGAGTACCCAGAGGAAACCCACGCAGGCACAGGGAGAACATGCAAACTCCAGGCAGGAAGTGTCGTGGTTGGGATTTGAACCAGTGACCCTTCTTACTGCTAGGTGAGAGTGCTAACCACTACACCACTGTGCCGCCCCAAGTATGTATCAATGCAAAAATGTTTTGGGGAGCAGTGCTTTTTAATAAGGTTTAAAGTGAAACAATAAAAATGAAATATTCCTTTACATATCGTGCCAGTGGGGTGTCCTTAGTATGCCTGTAAACTAGCGCATCTACCCCATATTTATAACAGTGCCACAACAAAATGACATTTCTCGATCCCGACAATATAGACAATATAGATACAAATACCAAAAATACCCCAAAAAATGGCATGGATGTCACCTCTAAAATCCACACCATGCCCTTCAGGTTTGGTGGTGGATATTAAGGGGAACCCCCACCCACATTTTTAAAAAAATGCGGTGGGGGGTCCCCTAGGCCCCTTAGGCACTATATACTCTGAAGAGCAGTATATATACTATACGGCTGTCAGAAACCATGAATCAAACAGTTAAATCACACTTGTTTAATAATAATAAAAAAAGGTAAACTGTCAGGGACCCAGCGCCGGACGAGCGGCCCGCTCTCCAGTGCGCATGCGTGGCGGCCCGGCTCTCCGGCGCATGCGCACTCGCGGCTCGGCGGTCCGGCGCTCGCGCATGCGCACTGGCGCACGTTTGTGCGCCATGGCGCGCAATTAGCGTCCACTGGGCGCCTATAAAAGCTGCCTGACGCACAGGCACTTTGCTGGTCTGTCTTTCCAGCTCAGTGCCTGTGTGTCTCCTGTGTAAAACCAGATCTGATCCTGTACCCTGACCCTTGGCTTGTTTAAACGGACTGTCGCTGTCTTCTCCTGTGTTTGACCCCCTGGCTTGTTAACGGACTTTGCTGCCTGATCCTGTGTTTGACCCTCTGCTTGCCTCCACGGACTTTGCTGCCTGATCCTGTGTTTGACCCTCTGCTTGCCTCCACGGACTTTGCTGCCTGATCCTGTGTTTGACCCTCTGCTTGCCTCCACGGACTTGCTGCCTGATCCTGTGTTTGACCCTCTGCTTGCCTCCACGGACTTACCATTAAACCTGTGTTTGACCCCCGGCCTGCTCTCCGGACTTACATAGCTGCTGGCTGCTCAGTGACCGGTGTCAGTCCCTCAGCCAGGTGTTTGGGCTCCTGCCTCTTCTTCCTGCCATCTGCCGGTCTGCCCAGGCCAGGTCCTCATCTCCTCCGGGCATCCCACCAGTTCCACCTGCCGGAGGTAACCTGTGCCTCCTGGTGCCGTTTGTTCCCTGTCTCACCTCCAGGGGGCAGATTGCGCCGGGTCGCAAGGGTGAACCGCTCTCAGCATCTCGGTCTCGGTAAGTACGTCTCTGATAGTACAGACCAGCCATGTCCGAGACCGACAGAGCGTGTTCTCCCCTTGAGATCCTGTGTCAGCAGATGGCGGCACTTACTGAGGCTGTCCAAAAACTACAAATGGGCTACACCCAAATTGACAGCCGCCTACAGCAATTGACCGGGCCATCTGCCCCTGCAGCCGGCAACTCAGCCACCTTCAGCGGGGTTCCCCCGTCGGCAGCTCCCATCAACCCCACAGTGGTCGTGGCCTCCCCTGAACCTAGGGTGCCTACACCTGAACGTTTCTCTGGCGACCGAAAGAGATTCAGGGCTTTTAAGAATGCCTGCACCCTGTACCTGGCCCTGCAGCCCAGAACCTTCTCCTCTGAAGTGGTGAAAGTGGAGTTCATCATCTCTCTCCTGGCCGAAGAACCCCAGGCGTGGGCCCATAGCCTAATGGAACAGAGGGACCCTGTGTTGAACTCAGTTGATACTTTCTTTGAAAGCATGGGTCAGCTCTACGACGATCCCCAGAAGGGGGCCACTGCTGAAACCACCCTGCACAACCTCTCACAAGGCCGGAGACCGGTTGAAGACTACACTGCCGAATTCAGAAAGTGGTCAGCCGACACCGGCTGGAATGGGCCGGCCCTTAAATATCAGTTCCGCCAAGGACTTTCCGACACTCTTAAGGATGAACTTGCCCGGATTGATGTCCCGGAATCTCTGGAGGACCTCATACAAGCGGTCACCAAGATTGACAGGCGCTTGCGTGAACGCCGCGCTGAACGTTTCCAGACGCCTCGTCCCAGTTGGATGCTACCCAAGCCGAGTCCTGCCCAGCCTCCATTTCATTCGCCACCTGTGGCCTCTTCCGGAATCGAACCCATGCAGTTAGGCCTGGTCCGCGCCCCTCTGACCCCAGAGGAGCGTTTACACAGGCGACAGGCCAACCTGTGCCTTTATTGCGGAGGTTCCGGGCACTACCTTCGCACCTGCCCCATTAGGCCTAGTAAGTCCCTTCCCAAGTTTAACTTTAACTACCAGGTTTCCGGTCTGTCCCAAACTTACATTACCCTCTTTATCTCTTTGCAGCTTACGGGAAAGGAGGTCCGCCTCCCGGCCATAATTGATTCCGGGGCTTGCAGCTGCTTCTTGGATTCCTCTCTCGCTGCCCGGCTCCAGCTTCCCCTTGTCCCCAAGAAGCAGTGCCTCCAGGTTCACCTAGCCGATGGATCCCTTCCGCGCTCCGGCTTGATCACTTCAGAAACCAACCCCATTCTTGTCACCACCGATTCTGGCCATAAAGAGCTCCTCCGCTTGGATATCATTCCGTCTCCCATGTTCCCCATCATCTTGGGGCTCCCTTGGTTGCAGGCACATGAACCCCTGATTAACTGGCGGACGAAGGAGGTCTCCTTCCCCCTTCCAATACTGTTCCCTAAACTGCTCCCCCTCAACCCCGGCTTCCTGCTCGGCTCTAGTACCAGTACCCGACAGCCTGAAACACGTCCCACCTGTCTACCTGGAATTTAGGGACGTCTTTGACAAACAACAGGCCGACCGCCTGCCACCTCACCGACCCTATGACTGTCCTATAGATCTCTTGCCCGGTGCGGCGGTCCCCTTCGGCCGTATTTTTCCTCTGTCCGAAGCCGAGTTGGCAACTCTCAAAACTTACATTGATGAGAACCTGGCCAAAGGGTTCATCCGTCCTTCCTCTTCACCTGCTGGAGCCGGCATTTTCTTTGTTGAGAAGAAGGACGGCTCCCTGAGGCCCTGTATCGACTATAGAGAAATCAACAAAATTACCATTAAGAACAGGTACCCTCTTCCCCTCATCCCCGAACTGTTCCAGCGGTTTCAGTCTGCACAGATCTTCTCTAAACTTGACCTCCGAGGGGCCTACAACCTCATACGGATCAGGGCGGGTGATGAGTGGAAGACCGCTTTTAGATCAAGGTTCGGGCACTACGAGTACCTTGTAATGCCATTCGGGCTCTGTAATTCCCCGGCGACATTCCAACACTTAGTGAATGACATTTTCCGAAGATACTTGGATGACTTCCTAGTGGTCTACCTGGATGACATACTCATTTTCTCTGCCACTCCTGAACTCCACCGAACGCACGTTAAAATAGTCCTCACCATCCTCAGGCAACACAAACTTTACCTCAAGGCAGAGAAATGTGAGTTCGAGAGGTCCACTGTACAGTTCCTGGGATTTGTCATCTCTACCAATGGGGTCGCCATGGACCCGCAAAAGGTGCAAGCCATTCAAGATTGGCCGGCCCCCAAGGATAAAAAGGGAGTTCAGAGGTTTATCGGGTTTGCCAACTTCTATCGGAGATTTATCGTGGGCTTCTCCTCCATTGTGGCACCAATCACCCTACTCACCCGCCAACACAGTCGGTTCAGTTGGTCCCCAGAAGCCCAGACGGCCTTCACCCAGTTGAAGTCCTTGTTCTCCTCCGCCCCGATCTTACGGCACCCAGATCCCGCATTGCCCTTTGTTTTGGAGGTGGATGCTTCCGAGACTGCTCTCGGTGCCATCCTCTCCCAGCGCCAGGGCGCCAATGCCCTCCTTCACCCGGTGGCCTTTGCCTCCCGAAAGCTGAGCCCACCAGAGAGGAATTATGATGTGGGGGATAGGGAACTACTAGCCATTAAATTTGCCCTTGAAGAGTGGTGGTACCTCTTGGAGGGGGCGTCTCACCCTGTTATGGTCTGGACCGACCATAAGAATCTTGAGTACCTCAGGACAGCCAAACGACTGAGACCCAGGCAGGCTAGGTGGGCCCTCTTCTTTTCAAGATTTAATTTTCTCATTGCCTACAGGCCAGGCTCCAAGAACGGAAAGGCTGATGCGCTCTCCCGCATGTTCCTAGAGTCTCCCCAAGAAACCAAACCCAGCACTATCTTAACTCCACAAAACTTCGGCCTACTTACTCAGGTGGATCTTATGACTACGATCAAAACTGCTACCGAACACGACCAGGCCCCTACCAACCTCTCTCTGACCAGGCACGATGATCTCCTGTGGTCTGGGGAAAAGATCTTCGTCCCCCTTGGGGTAAGACCTCTCGTACTTGAAACCTTCCATGACCACAAGTTGGCAGGTCATTTTGGTTCCAGGAAAACCTCGGAGCTTATCTCCCGTTCCTTTTGGTGGCCAGGCTGGAGGCAGGACTGTAAGGGCTATGTCGCCTCCTGCGTCTCTTGCCAGCGCAGCAAAGGACCTAAGACCAAGTCCTGGGGGCTACTAAGACCACTACCCATCCCGGATCGCCCATGGGCAGAAGTCTCCATGGATTTTATCGTGGAGTTACCCCCTTCCAGGGGATATACCACCATTCTTGTCATCGTGGACCGGCTCTCTAAGATGGCACATTTTATCCCTCTGGTGGGTACTCCGTCCGCCTCCACCACGGCTGACGTATTCTTCAAAGAGATCGTAAGACTTCATGGAGTGCCCAAGAGCATCACGTCTGACAGGGGTACCCAGTTTACATCAAAGTTTTGGAAGGAATTATGCAAGTCCCTTGAAATTAAGATCTGCTTGTCGTCCGCCTACCATCCCCAGAGCAACGGCCAAACGGAAAGGACCAACCAGACACTGGAACAGTACCTCCGTTGCTTCTGCTCCGATTCCCAAAATGACTGGTCCACCCTCTTACCCTACGCTGAATTCGCGTATAACAACTCCATCCATTCCGCCACCAAGCAAACACCCTTCTGGGCCAACTCTGGCTTCCATCCCTCTTTTCTTCCAGAATCTCCCCCGGAAAACTCTGTCCCTGCAGCTCAAGATCGTGTGGAGTCTTTACAGGTCAATTTCCAAAGATTGCAAAAATGCATGCAGGAAGCCCAAGAAGGGTACAGCAAGCACTTTAACAAGGGGAGAAAAGAGAATCCGGCATTTGGGGTCAACGAAGAGGTCTGGCTGTCCTCCTCCAATCTGAAACTACCTGTTCCCTCCCGGAAATTGGGGCCAAGGTTCATTGGCCCATTCAGGGTCAAAAGGATAGTGAACCCTGTGGCCTTCGAACTTGATTTACCTCCAAGTTATAGGATCCATCCTGTTTTTCATGCCTCCCTCTTGAAACCTACCACTCCCAGCCCTTTCCCTGGCAGAGAAAAACCACCTCCTCCTCCTGTTTTGGTCGAAGGCGAGAAGGAGTTTGAGGTGGAGGAAATCCTGAGTTGCAGAAAAAAGGGCAGGTAGCTTCAATATCTGATCAAGTGGAAGGGTTACCCTCCCGAGGACAATTCATGGGAACCCTCAAGGAACCTACACGCCCCACGTTTGATCCAGGCATTCCATCAGGCGCATCCTGAATTAATGGCCAGTTTGGGTGTCCAGAGGCCACCCCTCGGGGGGGGCACTGTCAGGGACCCAGCGCCGGACGAGCGGCCCGCTCTCCAGTGCGCATGCGCGGCGGCCCGGCTCTCCGGCGCATGCGCACTCGCGGCTCGGCGGTCCGGCGCTCGCGCATGCGCACTGGCGCACGTTTGTGCGCCATGGCGCGCAATTAGCGTCCACTGGGCGCCTATAAAAGCTGCCTGACGCACAGGCACTTTGCTGGTCTGTCTTTCCAGCTCAGTGCCTGTGTGTCTCCTGTGTAAAACCAGATCTGATCCTGTACCCTGACCCTTGGCTTGTTTAAACGGACTGTCGCTGTCTTCTCCTGTGTTTGACCCCCTGGCTTGTTAACGGACTTTGCTGCCTGATCCTGTGTTTGACCCTCTGCTTGCCTCCACGGACTTTGCTGCCTGATCCTGTGTTTGACCCTCTGCTTGCCTCCACGGACTTTGCTGCCTGATCCTGTGTTTGACCCTCTGCTTGCCTCCACGGACTTGCTGCCTGATCCTGTGTTTGACCCTCTGCTTGCCTCCACGGACTTACCATTAAACCTGTGTTTGACCCCCGGCCTGCTCTCCGGACTTACATAGCTGCTGGCTGCTCAGTGACCGGTGTCAGTCCCTCAGCCAGGTGTTTGGGCTCCTGCCTCTTCTTCCTGCCATCTGCCGGTCTGCCCAGGCCAGGTCCTCATCTCCTCCGGGCATCCCACCAGTTCCACCTGCCGGAGGTAACCTGTGCCTCCTGGTGCCGTTTGTTCCCTGTCTCACCTCCAGGGGGCAGATTGCGCCGGGTCGCAAGGGTGAACCGCTCTCAGCATCTCTGTCTCGGTAAGTACGTCTCTGATATAAACAGAGTAAACGTAGTCAAAACATAGCCAGAGTTTAGGAACCGGTAGTCAGACAAGCCAAAATGTCAGGGAGCCCGAGAACAGTGTAGTAGAACAGCAAATAGGGTCTGGAGCCAGATGGAATGTCATTCAAGCAAATCTTTAACAGGAACACAGGAGAGTGTCTTCAGAGTTGTGACCAAGGCGAAGGTAGAGATCATCTGGACTGGACGGCTTAAGTATGCAGGACTGACGAGCAGGATAACATCAACAAGTGAATTACTGTGGAGAGATAGGAGCTGGCAGTTAGCCAACAGCTGAGCGGCAGCCCAGAGAAGGAAGGGCTGAGTCCAGCCCTGACAATACCCCCTCCTCAATGACCCCTCCCCCTCAGAGGACTACCAGGCTTGAGGGGAAAACGTCTATGAAAATCAAGGAGGAGGACAGGGGCATGTACATCCGAGGATGAGACCCAAGAGCGTTCCTCCAGATCGTACCCTTTCCAATGCACCCACGGAACCTACGGGAGGCAACAATGGACTGTACTTCATACTCCTCATGGTTCTCAACCTGTACAGGGTGAGGACAAGGCACTAAGGTGGTAAAGCGGTTGCAGACCAAAGGTTTTAATAAGGAGACATGAAATACATTTGACATACGCATATTAGAAGGTCTAATAAGTAAGCCACTGAGGTAATCTTGTGAAGAATACGGAAAGGCCCAATAAACTCAGGTGCAAACTTCAGAGAGGTAACACAAAGTCAGAGGTTGCAATATGACTGCCAGACCCTGTCCCCAACCTCTAATGCAGGAATACACTGCAGAACAAATGAGTCAGGCAACATGGAAGTTTGGAAACCATAGTTCACCATAAAAGGGGACAATTGGGAAGCAGAATTCAAAGCACTATTGTGAGCAAACTCAGCCCACGTTAAGAGGTCTGACCAGTTGTTATGATGGTCAGAAATATAGCAACATAGGAATTGCTCCAAGGACTGAGTGGCTCGTTCTGTGGCCCCATTAGACTGGGGGTGATACGCAGAGGAGAAAGCAAGCTGAATTCCCAACTGTGCACAAAAGGCTTGCCAGAATTCGGGACACAAACTGACTACCCCTGTCCGAGACAATCACTTTGGGTAGCCCATGTAAGAGAAAGATCTCCCAAGCAAATATGGAAGCCAGGTCCTTAGAAGTGGGCAACTTCTTAAGAGGAATACAATGAGACATTTTCGAAAACCAGTCAACCACCATAAGGATAACTGTGTTGCCATGGGAGTTGGGTAACTCCACAATGAAATTCATAGACAGATGGGGCCTCTCTCAATTGGGTAAGGGTTGTAGGAGGCCCATTGGAAGGCATCGTGTAGTCTTACTCTGAGCACACATGGAACAGGCAGCTATGAAGGCAGTTACATGAGCACATAGACTAGGCCACCAGAATTGTTGGGAAATGGCCCAAAAGAGTTTATTTCTCCCAGGGTGGCCAGCAGCCTTGGGAGAATGTTAAGTCTGGAGCACGGCAGTACAGAGACTCTCTGGGACAAAGCAGCAGTCACAAGGTTTCTCAGGAGGAGCATGGACCTGAGTAGCAAGAATTTTGTCACCCAAAGGAGAAGTGAGACTGGTGCGAACCGTAGCCAGAATAGGATCAGGAGGAATCACAGGAACCGGAACCGACTCCATCTTGGAAGTGGAGGAAAATTGTTGTGACAAAGCGTCAGCCCTTACATTCTTAGTACTGGGTGAGAAAGAGACAATGTAATTGAAACTAGACATGTGCACACTGAAATATTTAGTTTCAGAATTTCGTATTTGTCCAAAAAATAAATGTATTTAGTTACTCCCGAAATTCGTTTTTATTTATTTTGTTTCATTAAAAAATGCATTCGTTCGAAAATCCCAAATAATTAAGGTTGAATCTGTCATTGAAGGCTCATGGTGTCTGTTGAATGTTCTAAGAAGATTCAACGGAGCAGCTAAACTGTACGAAGCCGCAATCGTACATTTCCGGTCGAATGTTCTGCCTACAAGCTATCGTAGAATTCTAATGGTGTATGACACTAGTAATAATTATATTTATTAATTATTATTACTAGTCAACCAACATTAGAATTCTTCTATAGCCTATGGGCGGAGCATTTGACCATAAATGTCCGCTTGCGGCGACTGCTTCGTCGAATCTTCATGTTGAATCTTTTCTCTCTATGTCGAATAATCTTGGACTAATAGAGTTAGGTTAGGCACATTCAGCCTTTTTTGCTATTGTCTCTATAATGTGGAATCTTTTATCTCTATGTTGAATCTTTTCTCTCTATGTAGAATAATCTTGGACTAATAGAGCTAAGGTTAGGCACATTCGACCACAGGTTCGATGGACACAGATCACTATTGTCAGCATCATGTCAAATCTCCTATCTATATCAAACTTTTGTCACAACGAAAACAAAAGTAAAGCATTTGTATATGTCAGATCGTTCGGTTTTCAGATTCTGCACGTTCATTATCGTTTGTTAAAACGATAACAAAAATACCCGAAATTCGGACGAAAATGCACTCGGACGAAAACGAATGCACATGTCTAATTGAAACTAGACCAGAAAAGAGCCCAGGAGAGAGGCTTTTAGCCTCAGACAAGAATATGAGATTCTTATGGTTCGTAAGAATGAGAACCGGCACAGTGGTACCTACAAGGAGATGTCTCAATTTTTTCAGGGCTAAAATGATCGCCAACAGCTCTCTGTCACCAATCTCATAACTGAACTCTGCAGGTGACAATTTCTTGGAAAAGTAGCCACAAGGATGCATAGCGCTCTCAGAGGTAGGACGTTGAGACAGAAGGTCACCAACTCCAGTCTCAGAAGCATCAACCTCAAGGATAAAAGTTAACGTAGGATCAGGATGTACCAACACAGGAGCAGAAACAAAGACAGCCTTGAGACTCTCAAAGGCCTTAATGGACTCAGGAGACCAACTCTGTGGGTTACCGTCCTTTCTGGTCATATCAGTCAGGGGCTTGACCATAGATGAAAAGTTACGAATAAAGTTCTGATAATAGTTGGCAAAGCCAAGAAAACGCTGCAGAGGATGTAAACCCATGGGTCGGGCCACTGTAGGACTGATGAAAGTTTCTCTGGGTCCATCAAAAAACCAACAGTGGAAATTACATAAACCAGGAATTTAACCTGTTCACCATGGAATCCACAATTCTCCAATTTACAATAGAGATTGTTCTCTCTTAGTTTCTGAAGCACATGACAGACATCTGTGTGGCCTTGGAAAATATGAGGATATCATTGAGATAAACCACCACACATCGTTAATAAATTCCTGAAAAACTGCCAGGGTGTTACAAAGGCCAAAAGGCATTACGAGGTACTCAAAATGGGCTGTTCTGGTATTAAATGTAGTTAAATGTAGTTTTCCTCACAAGATTGTATGTCCCTCTCAAATCAAGCTTCGTGAAAACCGTTGCTCCCTTGAGGCGGTCAAATAACTCCATAATCAACAGAATTGAATAGGCATTCTTTATCGTGACATGATTGAGACCCCTATAATCAATACAAGGTCTCAGTTCACCACTCTTCTTCTTCACATAAAATAAAGCAGCACCAGCAGTAGATGAGGATTTGAGGATGAAACCTCAAGAAAGTGCGTCTGCAACATACTCCATCATGGCCTTATCCTCCAAGATGGACAAAAGGTAAACCCTGCCACAAGGGGGTATGGCACCAGGTTGAAGGTCAATTGTGCAATCATACATCTGGTATGGAGGCAAACTACCTGCTTGACCCTTGTAAAAGACACCACTAAAATCGCGGTACTTCTCCGGCAGGGTGGAGAGTGAAGAGGTGCACAGGACCTTGGCTACTTTCTGGAAGCATGTCTTACTGCATTGTGGTGAGCAGAAGAGAACCTCAGCATAGAACCAATCAAAAGAGGGGTTGTGCCTCTGTAACCAAGGATAACCAATAACCAGCGGAAACTTAGGTGAGGAAATAACTTTGAATTGGATTATCTCATGGTGACAAGCCCCTACGGTCTGATGAGTCACACGGGCAGGCTGTAGAGGTCTCCTGTCAAGAGCCTCAATGGCAAGTGGAGTGTCAAGCAGCTGCAGCGGAATTGAGTGCTTTGATACAAAGGCAGAAGGCACTAACCTTCACTCAGATTTCCATTGAAGACTTGTAAGTACATTGAATTTAATTTAGCCTGTTTGGACGAACCACTATGACTACTGCGATGGGGCTGACATGTCAGCACCAGACAGGCATTCCGCAACTGCTATTAGGAACGGACTGTTTGCTTGGCCCGTCGGTCAGGGAGAATTTGCAATAAATCAATTTATGGCACTATACTCATATGTATATTTATGCTTTTGCATAAGATTCAAAATTAATTTGAATTACATTTTCTTATTCTGATGCCTCTTTATTTATTTTTTGTAGGTCACACTGTGGGAATTCGGTTTCAAAGCCAGCAAATCTATACAACAGTGGGATTTCCCACTGCTGGATACATTTCTCCTCTTTTAGTGGCTAGTTGCCTAGTAACTAGGAGATTCCATTCTGCTCACTGGCTTCACTTTTTTCCCATCCACCTCTCTCCTTTCTTATGACAGGAGGGAATCTTTTGGTCAGATTCTTATATTTCATCCAATAAGGTTAATTTCAAAATATCATGTAGAATCTGAGTAGATCCCTACACATTGATGCAGTTTTCAATACAATTTTTAATTCATTAACCACATGCCGACCGCGCTATAGTCGAAAGACGTCTACAGCGCGGTCGGGTTTTCCTGCGGACGTCCTCCCAGAAACTTGCTCCCGCGCGCCCCCTGGGGCGCGCACTCGGGAACATCCGGATCACGGTAAACAGCCGCTGATATCGGCCGTTTACCACGTGATCGCTCCGTCAAATGACGGAGCAATCACATGTACACAAACCGTCGTCAAGTCATGACGCCGGTTCCTCCCTCCCCTCTCTGTACCGATCGGTACAGAGAAGGGAGAAGCGGAGAGGGGGAGAGACGGGACCAGCGCTGTGGGCTGGATGTGTAGTGCCCACAGCGCTGGTCAATACACTGCCACCACTGTGCAATGCTCTGCCACCACTGTGCAATGCTCTGCCACCACTGTGCAATACTCTGCCACCACTGTGCAATACTCTGCCACCACTGTGCAATGCTCTGCCACCACTGTGCAATGCTCTGCCACCACTGTGCAATGCTCAGCCACCACTGCAATGCTCTGCCACCACTGTGCAATACTCTACCAATACTGTGCAACACTGTAATACTCTGCCAATACTCTGCCAATACTCTGCCAATACTCGCCAATACTCGCCAATATTTTTTAATAGAAACAAATAATTTTTATTTATTTTTTTACTGAATTTTCAGTATTTTTTGATTTATAGCGCAAAAAATAAAAAATTCAGCGGTGATTAAATACCACCAAAAGAAAGCTCTGTTTGTGTGAAAAAAAGGACACAAAATTCATTTGGGTACAGTGTTGCATGATGGAGTAATTGTCATTCAAAATGTGAGAGCACCGAAAGCTGAAAATTGGTCTGGTTAGGAAGGGGGTTTAACTGCCCAGTGGTCAAGTGGTTAAATACATTTTTTAATTTCTACACAATCTATAGGACGCCTTTTCTCCCTTTGGTTGCAATAGAGTGCCTTGGCCTAGATTATGGAAGATTGATCCAGTTATTTTGAGAGCCTTCTCGAGAACAATTTTTATATTACCAGGTATATATATGCAATATCTCTTTCTCTCATTCTGACAATGATTTTTGAAATGTAAAATTTATAACACTTATCTTCTTTTATTGAAATTAAATTTGTATTAATGCTATCTGTGATTGGTAATATTGTATATTCTCTTTACAGTATTATACTTCATTCAGCACTATAAATCTCCTGAAGAAGCTCTTGCAGAGCAAAACATGTTGAGTAAAAGTGGCTGTAACAGTGTATAAATTTAAAACATAATATTGAATGCAAAATCTTTTTAAATATTTATATTTAATAAAAATAATTTTGTAATTAAAAAACTGATTGTTTTTTCTATTGGCACCTTAAAAGTCCCATTTCCTGTATCTTGAAAACTTCTTTGCCTTTTGGGATGTGGTGCCTTTTTGGTTTCTCAGCACCCTAAATCCTCTTGTAGTCAAAACATAGCCAGATATCAGGAACCGGAACGGATAGTCAGACAAGCCAAAACGTCAGGGGGCCAGAGAACAGTGTAATAGAACAGCAAGCAGGATCTGGAGCCAGAAGGAATGTCAGCCAAGCAAATCTTTAACAGGAACACAGGAGAGCGTCTCTAGAGATGTGACCAAGGTGAAGGCAGAGATCATCTCGACTGGATTGCTTAAGTAGGCAGGACTAAAGAGCAGGATATCATCAAAAGGTGAGTCACTGTGGAAAGGAGCTGGCAATTAGCCAACAGCTGAGTGGCCAGCCCAGAGAAGGAAGGGCTGAACTCAACCCTGACATCAGCCTGCCCTATATACTCTGCAGAAAACTGGGCCTTGGTGTTGGTGGTACCAGGACACTGTAAGCCCTCACAATTACTCTTGTTGGGCGCAAGAATGGGCCCTGCTGTGAAATATTATATCAAGAATTGTAATTACATGCCCCTATTAAACAGGGGCAGAAAAATATGGCTTTGGAGCGGTGATGGTGGTGGTGCCACAACACTGTAAGCCCTCACAGATACTCTTGTTGGGCACAGGAATGGGCCCTGCTGTAAAATATTATATGAAGTATTGTAATTACATGCCCCTGTTAAACAGGGACAGAAAAATTGGGCCTTTGGTGGTGGTGCCACAACACTGTAGCCCCTCACATATACTCTTGTTGGGCGAAGGAACGGGCCCTCTGTTGAAATATTATATCAAAAATTGTAATTACATGCCCCTGTAAAACAGAAAAATTGGGCCTTGGGTGGTGGTGGTGCCCTAAACCAAAAATATTGTTGGAAGCTAGCATCATCAAGATTGAGGAGAAATAGTCAGCATGGGCAGTCTTCAAGGGATCCCACATCCATAGCAAATTCAATCAGTTACATCAGCGTCAGGTGCTTGATAGCTGCTGTTCCTAGAATTATTTATTTCTATGAATGTGGCACACTCTTTGATCTGTTACAAATCCTCCAGCAGCACTGAATGTGCATTCAGAAAGCATGCTGGATGCAGGACAGGCCAGTAGCTCAATTGCAAATTGAGCAGGTTCTGGCCAGTGATCCATCCTCAAGACCCAGTAACCCAGTGGATGCTCGGTTGGAAAGGACTCCAAGTCTGCTCTTGCCCTTAGATATTCCTGCACCATGTAGCAGACGCTGGTGATGGTTGCTTGAACTGATCAGACTTTGTTTGGCAAATAGTTTAAAGGCATCGGTCAGCCACCTTCTCCACCACTCTGACTGAATAAAGCCTCAGCAACACGTTGTCCAGCACAAGGAAATTGTACCTCCCAGGGTCCAGAAATGCATTGCACAAACCTTTCTTCAAGGCCTCCTGAAGATCTTTCATCCTCTGCTCCCTCTGCGAAGGCAGGATGAGTTCTGCAACCTTACCCTTGTAACGTGGATCAAGAAGGGTTGCCAGCCAGTAATGATCCCTCTCCTTGATACCACAAATCCTAGGGTCCTTTACAGGCTTTGCAGAATCAGGAGGCCATGCAGAGTAAGTTTGCAGAGGCATTCGATTCTGAGTCCTCTGGGTCACTAAGGATCACATGATTCATAACTACCTCCTCCCAGCCACAGACAACTTCTTGGGTTTCTGGGTGCTGATGCATGCATTGTCACTGCTAACCATCCTTGTGGCCTCCTCAAATGGTGACAGAACAGTGCATGCATCCTTGTTCAGTTGCCACTGGCGTGGCGAAAAAAAGCCAAGATCCCCTGACCCTGTCCTGGTGCCATACTCACACAAGTACTCATTGATGGGCCTCTGCTGCGAGTGCAGCCGCTGCAGCATTGCCAACGTTGAGTTCCACCTGGTGGGCATGTCACAAATGAGGCGGTTAGTGGGCAGCTAACATTCCCTTTAAATGTCAGCCAGCCAATCACTGGCATTGTATGACTGGCAGAAATGACCACAGACTTTTCTGGCCTGCCTCAGGAGATCCTGTAAGCCTGTGTACCTGCTCAAGAACCACTGCACCACCAAATTCAGGACGTGTGCCAAACATGGAACATGGGTCAAGTGTCCCTGTTGGAGGGCAGAGAGAAGGTTGGTGCCATTGTCGCATACAACTATTCCTGGCTGAAGCTGGCATGGCGTCAATCACCTCTGAGCCTGCTCCTGCAGAGCTGACAGAATCTCTGCCCCAGTGTGACTCCTGTCCCCTAAGCAGACCAACTCAAGCACCGCATGGCATCTTTTTGCTTGAGTGCTTGCGTAGGCCCTTGAACGCTTGCGGAGCACCGCTGGTTCAGAGAAGAAATCTGCAGAAGAGGCCATAGAGGAAGAAGAAGAGGAGGGGTGGAGGAGAGAGCTGTGGCAGAATCACTACTAGCATTTTGGAGGCGTGGTGGCGGAACAAGCTCCCACAATACTGAACCCTGTCCTGCATCCTTCCCAGCTGCCAGCAGAGTTACCCAGTGCGCCGTTAAGGAAAGGTAACGTCCCTGCTCAAGCCTGCTAGACCATGAGTCAGCTGTAATATGCACCTTACCTTGTTGGGATGCCCTGTCCAACGATGCCAAAACAATGCCATCCACATGCCGGTAGAGAGCCGGAATAGCCTTCCATGAAAAGAAATAGCGTTTTTGAATCTGCCACTGAGGTACAGCACATTCCACAAATTAACAAAAGAGGGCAGCGTCTACCAGCCGAAAGGGCAGCAGTTGCAGTGCTAACAATTTGGCCAAGCATTTAAACACTGAGCATGTGGATGGCTGTGACCGAATTTCTGTTTACGGTTCAGCAACTGGGGTAGGGAAATTTGCCTGCTAAAATCAGATGGTGGTGTACTGCTACCCAAATGTCTGCAAGTACTTGGGACACCTATTGCTGTACCTTCATTCCACTCAGTGCAGGTTTTTGAGAGAACTGAAGATATAGTAGGGTTGGAGATCCCAGATGAGGAGCAAGGAGAAGTCCGCCATTTTCTTTGATGTGGGTCTTTCTAGGCAAGTACTGTTGCCAATGGACTTCATGGCAGGTTGTCATATGTGTGGTGCCCAAGCGGCTGCTGTTCTGGCCACTCTTGATCTGCTTTAGACATAGGTTGCAAACAGCAACGGTGTGATCTGCTGCATACATGTCAAAAAAGGCCCACACCAAGGACCTTTAAAAAAGTTCAGCAGGGAGTCAGCAGTGCCCTGCACCTGCGGAGCTCTGCAATAGGGTGCCTGCCCTTAAGTTGCCCCCTAGAGGACATCCTGCCTCATTGGAGTTGTGCCTCTTACTTATCATCATCCTCTCTTCTCTCAGGCACCCAAGTACAGTCAGTGACCTCATCATCCTCTCCCTCCTCGTCACTGGAGCAAACTTGGCAGTATGCTGCAGCTGGGGGAACATGACTGCTAGTTTCTTGCCCTTCTTTGGTACCCCCTCTCTCTAGGCTCACGTAATTCCCTTCCTCAACCTGGGAACCAACATTGGAGCCTTCAAATCGCTGTGCATCCTCCAGAATGTACCTGACACTGTGGTCGAATAATTCTGGGGTCTCCTCCATGCATAATGGTGGGGCTATGGAAGGAGTGACTGTGGACAAGGAGCCGGTGGAATAGGCCGCCTTGGCAGCTATGTTGGAAGGCAAACTACTCTGAGCCTGGGTGACAGAGCAGGATGAGGACAGCTTTGTTATCCACTCCACCAACTCTTCTGCATGTTCTGGCTCAATAAAACTGCCAGCAGCAGAAAAAAAGGACAAGTGTGCCCCACGACCACCTGCAGAGGATGCACCATGTCCATGACCACCACTGTTGACTGTAGACACAGAGGCTGCTTGCCCTCTTTTAGTGGCCTGTGAGTGTCTGCCTCTCCTTGGTGGCCTTCTGGACATGATGTATTTTTTGTTTTGCAACACCACACTACACTGTATTAGATACTGTGTACACTGCTTGCACTGTATTAGCAACTGTACAATGGCTGCACTGTATTGTATACTGTGTACACCACCATAAGTGTAGTAGAAACTGTACACACTGTATTAGATACTGTGTACACCGCCTGCACTGTATTAGATACTGTACTAAGGCTGCACTGTATTGTATACTATGTATATCACAAGAAGTGTATTAGAAACTGTACACACTGTATTAGATACTGTGTACACAGCCTGCACTGTATTATCAACTGTACAATGGCTTCACTATATTGTATACTGTGTACACCACCAGAAGTGTAGTAGAAACTGTACACACTGTATTAGATACTGCATGCACTGCCTGCACTGTATTAGATACTGTACTATGGCTGCACTGTATTGTGTACTGTGTACACCACCAGAAGTGTAGTAGAAACTGTACACACTGTATTATCTCGCAGTTCATTATGGGGTCGTCCCACGGCACTCAAATTTTCCCCAAACGAACACCCGATGTTCAAGCCGAACTTATGTTCTACCTGAACATAAAGCTCATCCCTTGTTTTTAGTGTGAATGGCAGTTCAGTTTGCAACTTTTATTCTATGATTTAGTTAAGATGTTAATTAATTAGACAAACAATAATTTATTTCATTTTTTAAACTATTATTCTTTAGTTCGTAAAGAGAATTGGGAACAGAAAGTGATTATTCATCACAATAACAATAGGTAGAGTCACATAAGCATAACAGTAGGTTATTAGTGATAACAGTAGAGAGAGATCAATGGTTAACAATTCAGAACAGAGGCAAGGGCATAAGAAGTAGCCTGGTTGGGTTAGGTATTGATTTGTCATGAGGTACATGCTAGATTTACTGGTTTACAGAGAAGGGGTTGTAATGAGTAGTAGGGTTTGGATAATGGATGTAACACTAAAAAGAGGGGCAGAACTGTAATGCCGCATACACACGATCGGAATTCTCGTCTGAAAAAACTCTGACTGTTTTCCGACAGAATTCCGCTCAAGCTGTGTTGCCTACACACGATCACACCAAATTCCGACGGTCAATAACACAGCGGCATAAAACAAGTTTGACAGCACTATAAAAGGGAAGTTTAATGCTTCCGAGCATGCGTCGAATTGTTTCCGAGCATGCGTTGGAATTTTGCGTGTCGGAATTACATACACACGATCGGAAAATCCAATAGAAAGGTTTTCCGTTGGAAAAATTGAGAACAGGTTCTCAATTCAAAGTCCGTCGGAAATTCCGACAGAAAAAGACCATTGGGCATACACACGGTCGGAAAATCCGATGAAAAGCTCCCATCGGACTGTTTCCATCGGAAATTCCGACCGTGTGTACGCCGCATAAGAACAAAGATTTTGGAGGGGAAAAAGAGAAAGCTGATCAAAGCCTCCATCTTAGAGGGATGAACATCTATGAAACAATATTTTTTTTATTGACACAAGTGTTGCCTTTCTATAGTACATGTTTATTGTTCAAGTTTGGGAAATAGATGTTGTTCTGTAAATAATTTTTATATTCA
The DNA here is from genome assembly GCA_028564925.1 of Lithobates sylvaticus. Classification (NCBI taxonomy): domain Eukaryota; kingdom Metazoa; phylum Chordata; class Amphibia; order Anura; family Ranidae; genus Lithobates; species Lithobates sylvaticus. The sequence continues at coordinate 305,969,705 of CM053026.1, read as the reverse complement.
AAGGATATTAAATAAATTACTCTATCTATATGTCAAAAATCACTTAATTCATGACTGAGAAAGTCTTTCCCCAAAAAAAATAAAATAACTGTAATTGAAGTCCAGTCAAAGGTTTTTCTGTTTAGTTGAAATCTAATAAACCCTGAAACCGTTCTGCTGTGCTGTGTTTGGTTCTGCTCATAATCACAGACAAATTGCTTTATGTAACTCCATTTTCATTTAACAAGGAGATGAAAGTTTAAAAAAATCAGCATGGTGTAAAGTCTCTATGAATACACTATGGTGCCCATTTCTGACATGCATCTTCTTTGCTACTTTTTATCAGAATGCATTAATACTGAATTAGAAATAATAAAAATGGGCACTTTTACAAGACGAAATTTAAGATATTTCTTAGAAAATCAGAAAATATTATTGTATGTAGCTACCTCAGATACATTTACTATGCTTAATACCCGAACTGTTTTATTTTGTAAATCTGACATCTTTACTGGTTATGTGGCAAAATAGTTTAGGATTTAACACAGACTGTTTCTCCGTCACTATAGGCCAATTTGTTTGTAATCAGATTGTCATTATCAGATTTCAGACTTTCATAAAATGGCCTCTGCAATTCATTTCTATGGAATAACTACAAAGAAGGGAGACACATGTTCCAGCCAGTAAAGTGCATGACATCAGAGGGAGGAATGTTCTATGGGGTAGTCTAGAGGATGAAGGCCTGAGAGACAGTAAGAGACATCTTGGCAGGGAGGAACAAAAAAAATTAAGAGGAACCTCTTTCTAAAACTCATCAATAATAAGAATTGGCACAAATATAATATATATATATATATATATATATATATATATATATATATATTAATACAGGATAAAATCCATTCATAACAAAGTTACTCCTTCACAAAGAACCACAAAAGGAAAGGATTCTAATCCTGCGCTCTTTAACCTAATCATTGGCCAGTTACGCTAACCTATTCATGGGTTTTTGGGAGGCCTGTTACATCTGGTCCAATAATCCATTTGCTCAGCTAGTGTTTTTTGGCTGCTATATAGATGACACCATTTTCAATTGGGATGGGCCTCTAGATACAGTTATTGCCTTTACCCAATATTGTAACCAAAATTAATTTTTTTTTGAATCATTCAATTTTTATTGAGTATTTTCATGAAATCATACAGAAAATAAATAAACATTAAAGAAATAAATAATAGGATATGCATAACGTGGGATATGTGTCAGTATCCATCGACTATTTAACATATGAAAGATAAGACATATTCAAAGAACGTATATAGAGCATTTATAACAAACAATCTACAGAATTATATATCATCCTGAGAGGAAACTTTAGGCCATATAGACCAGTATTTATCAAATTGTACACATTTGGAATTCTTAAGTGCCATCAAGCGTTCAAAAGTATAGTTTCTACGTACTGCAGAAATAACATCTGATAAATTGATAGTAGTGTTAGACTTCCAATTGCATAAAATCAGCAATCTGGTTTCTAACAGAATATGAGTTATAACTGATCTAAATGATTTAGGAAATTTGTCGATATTTATATGAAGAATACCTAAGACAGGGTCTGGTTTAGTGAGTATACCAGTAATGGTAGATATATGTTGAAAAACACTATTCCATAAGCTTTTAACCGTAGGGCAATACCAAAGCATATGTAATAGATTACCCAAGTGGCCACACTCCCTCCAACAATTCGGAGAAAAACCTGTAAAGAAAGATGCCAATCGACAAGGAGTGTAATGCCATCTATTGGAGAGTTTAATAGTAAGTTCCCAGTGTTTAGCACAATGAGATGCAGAATGAATTTCAGAGAAGGCGTGGCGCCACTGAACCTCCGAAAAGTCAGAGCCGAGTTCTGCTTCCCATTTGAGCATGGCAGGTGTTTTGATAAATTGTAATTTATCATGTAGAAGATTGTAAAAATAAGAAATTCCTTTCACTTCTTTACTACTTGGATAATAAAACTGCCATAGTCTGCGTGGAATGGTAATTAAAGGAGAAGGTAAGGTTTGAAGTAACTCTAATATCCGAAATGCGTAAGGAGCCATATCAGTAGTAAGGTTATACTGCGAGGTCAATTGTGTTACAGATTTGAGCTTATTGACATCGAAGAAGTCAGATAGCATCGTAATTCCTATATTAATGAAGTCATTTATAGGGAAGTCGGGAAGTTTCGTCCTAAGAATAGAAAGAGGTATATTGTATGGTAAGTCTATAACGTCATCTTGATTAGTAGTTAGTGCATGTCTCCATGCTTTTAAGGAAATTTGGATTGTAGGGGATAATTTACGTAGGTCCCAAGTAGCCCAGCTATCAGTCAGTAAAAGATTGCATACGTTGGATATGGATAGTGGGATTAATGAATTTTCAATGTCTACCCAAACTGGTGGGTCTTTAGTCGGGAACCAATGTTTAAGTTGGTCCAGTCTAACTGCCCAGTAGTAGTCTTGAATATCGGGAAGCCCTGCCCCACCGAATCTCTTATGTGAGATAAGATTGTTCCTGGAGCATCTGGCTTTTTTACCATTCCACACATACTTCCAGCACATAGTAGTAAGTTTTTTAATAAAATGTTGTGGGATATGAAGTGGTAGAGAGCGAAAAACATACAGTATTTGAGGCAATATCAACATTTTAAATGCAGCAATCCTACCAAACCATGAAACCTCTTTCATTGAAAAGTCTTTGAGTTGAGTTCCCAGTTTGGCAATGAGTGGTTTCAAATTAGATTTGACGAGTTCAGAAACTTTGGCTTTCAAGACAATCCCCAGATATGGAACACCTTCAGTACTCCATGTATATGGAAATTGTGATTGGAGATCAAGTTTAAGTTTGGGTGGAATTTTGAGGGCGAGGATCAAAGACTTAGAAAAATTCACTTTATAGTATGAGATCTTACCAAATTCTTGCAGGACCTCATGAGCATGTGGTAAAGAAATTTTTGGATTAGTCAATAGCAGAATGACATCATCAGCAAAAAGATTAATGGAGTGTTTAGTGTTGCCGAACTGGAAACCCGAAATCAGCGGGTGAGACCTTATAGTTTCTGCAAGAGGTTCCATCATAAGGTTAAAAATGGAAGGAGACAGGGGGCATCCCTGCCTAGTTCCATTTCTAATATCAAAGGGTGAAGATAAAGCATTTGTGGAGTATACCTGTGCAGTGGGGCAAGAGTACAATGCCAAAACAGCTTGAAGTATACGACCCCGGAATCCGAACTTACTAAGCGTCATCTCCATGTATGTCCAGTGGACTCTATCGAACGCCTTCTCTGCGTCAATAGATAACAGCAGAGAAGGCGTTCGGTGCAATTTAGCATGATACAAAACATTTATAATTCTCCTGGTTGCGTCAGAAGTTTGTCTCCCCTTCACGAATCCCATCTGATCATTTTTGACTAGTAAAGGAATAATATTTGATAAACGATTGGCTAATAATTTGGCATATACTTTGGTATCAGAGTTAAGCAGTGATATCGGTCTATAATTGGCCGGAGTGTCTGGTTCCTTACCAGGTTTAGGTAATGTAATTATATATGCTTTAAGCATATCTGGGGGCATACTAGCACTATCGGCAGTGTCATTAAATAAATGTGTGAGATAAGGTGTTATGACATGTTTAAATGCTTTAAGATATTCATTTGAGAAGCCATCAGGGCCAGGGGATTTACCGTTAGGAAGAGAAGAAATAACTTTCTCAACTTCAGAAGTGGTAAAGGGGGTATTAAGATATTCTAATTGTTCAGTAGATAGCGAGGGTAAATGAATGCGTTGTAGGAAATCATTTATGTTTTCCTTAGATGGTTGGTTCGTAGCGGTATCCTTATGTATATTATAAAGTGAACTATAGTATTCTGCAAATTGGTCAGCTATATCTTTAGGATGAATAATTTTGTGGTGTAATGTGGGGTGTTTTAAGTATGCTATCCTTGTCTTAGTGCGTTTTGCTTTCAATCTGTTGGCTAATTGTTTACCTGTTTTGTTAGCATTATGGTAGAAATTCAATTTTAAGCTTCTGATATGTCTGTCATATTGTTGAGATAAAATTTCTCTAAGTTTTTCCCTAAGGATAGAAAGTTTGTGAGTTATTACTGAGGTAGGGGATGTTTTATTTTGTGTTTCAAATTTTCTAAGATCATGGAGTATAGTTTGAATTTGTTGAGACCTCTGGTGTTTGGCTCTAGCCCCCATTTGTATTAGAATACCTCTCATGTATGCCTTATGGGCGTTCCATAAAACATGTGTTTTTGTAACTGAACCATAGTTATCTAAGAAAAAATTGGTGATGTGTTGTGTCAGTAGTTTGTTAGATGAAGGCTCTTGTACTAGTCTATTATTACACCGCCAGATGGGAGGTGAAGAAGAGACACCCTTCTCCATAATGGATAAGGAAATCGCTGCGTGGTCAGACCACGTAATCTCGTGAATGGCAGCTGTGGTTATATCTTGTAACAACCATTTATCAGTTAGAAACATGTCAATACGGGAGTATGAGCGATGTCTGTTGGAAAAAAAAGTGAAGTCCTTTTCACCAGCATGGAGACATCTCCACGCATCGAACAGTTCCTCTTTGTGAAGAATGGTTTGTAGAGCTGGTGTTGAGCGGATTTTGGCCGAAGATGTGTCCACTTGGGGGTCTACAGTAGCATTAAAGTCTCCGCATATCAGGACTTTACCATACTGCATAGACTTGAGTTTGCGAAGGACCTTATTGAAGAAGCGAATTTGATGTGTATTTGGTGAATATAGGTTAACCAGAGTGAATGGTTGAGAGTTTATGTCGCCTGAGACAATGATAAATCTGCCAGCTTCATCCGTAAACGAATCTTTGTGTTGAAATGAAAGTGAGTTCTTCAGGGCTATTAGAACGCCTCCAGTTTTTTTGAGAGGATTACATGCTAAGTAGATGTGTGGGAAGTCTTTGTGGGTACACTGTGGGGTGTTGTCTAGTTGGAAGTGTGTTTCTTGTACACATACAATATCTGCCTTGTGTTTATGAACCTCTTTCCATAAGGAAAATCGTTTGGCCGGGTGGTTCAAACCATGTGCGTTGATTGATAAGCAAGAGATCGTCATTGGTCCATTGTATAAAGGATATGGAGGATAGACATTAAAGTACTCACTTCAGTTGGTGTGAATTTTCCTGGTTGTTGACAGCCGTCATATGGATTTCTGGAGTAGATGTAGGACGATAAATTGCTCTTGAGAGATCTGTGCATATCAAGGAAAAAGAAATAAAAAAAGAAAATATAGATAAAAAAAGGATCCATAAAGCGATCCAAGAGCAGGTGGAACTGCTAATGGTAACCTGAGGGTAACAAGGAACAGAGTATAAGGCACTCTTCCTAGGAGACATTCAAGTAATCTGTTGAAATTCTGTGCTTGGTATACCAGCGGATTTTTTAAGAGATTTTTTATGAGTCACTGTTTGCCATTCATTAGGGATATGTGATGGGCCTGCTATGGCGGGAAAGTTGGTGCTTGCATCAGGTAGTATTTTCCATCTACGTAGTAAATTTAGACCTTCATCCAACGAGGAGATCATGGTGGTGGTGCCATTGTGAACAATGGATAGAGTGGCAGGGTATTTCCATTTGTGAATGATGTTATGATTCCTTAGGGCTTTTGTAATAGTTATAAGATTGCGTCTGCGTTGTAAAGTATGTCTAGATAGGTCAGGGAGCAATTTAACATTAGCAAATTGTGGGGGTAAATTTTCTTGTTTTCTAGAAATTTGCAAAATTTGATCCTTAATGTGGAAATAGTGGACTCTTAGAAGAACATCTCTGGGAATTTCTGCAGGCAGAAATGACGGTTTAGGAATTCTATGAATTCTGTCCACAATGAGGTCTTGTGCTGTAGCCTGAGGTAAAAAAGTTGAAAATAAAGCTTGGGCAAATGGTAGTAACTGATTCGGGGGTACCTCTTCAGGGATACCCCTCAATTTGAGGTTGTTCCTCCTGGAGCGGTCCTCTAGACTTGCTAGTTTGTCTTTAATCCATCCTATTTCTTCCCCCTGAGCTGCATTTGAGTCAACCATTACATTATAAGCTGAGGTAAATTCCTCCATTTTGTGCTCTGTTCTGTCCACTCTTAGGCCTAGTGAGTGCACTTCTCTTTTACATTGATTAATCCCCCTGACCATATCAGCCTGTAGTGATGATCTCAGTGAAATCAACATGTCTTTTATTATAGTGTCAGACACGGGCCCATCTGTTGTAGGAAAGTCCATAATTGATTCTCCTTTCATGGTATGCTGGCTAGCTTGGTATGAGTGTGGTTCGCTTACCTCCATGGCCGGAGCGTTTTGCGGCCTAAATGGGGATTCTCTCCTCGGCCTGGATTTCACTGGGCTCCGTGTGGTAGGCGTTGCGGGACCGGAGGATGAGTCGCTGGGAGTCTGTAGTGTGTGGCCATCGGTGCGGTAGGTTCCGGACACGTTCTCTCCCAGACTCTGAGGTAAGGTATGAGTGTCAGCATTCCCGCCGTCATCGCCATCTTGTGAGGCGCCGTTCGTGGCGCAGTAGCTCGCTATTTTCGGTGGCTGTGGCGGGTTTTTCCTGTGTCGGCCCATCCCTAGTGACTGCCTCCGGTTCTCGGGATCTCACTGACCTTTTGTGGAGGTATGTTTCCGCCGGTAATAGTGTGTGGCTGACGAATGTCTCCTGCGGACGAGCGGAGCTCCAGGTTAAGCGGCCATCCTGGAGTCCGGTCGCCACGCCCCCCCAATTTATGTTCTGTTATATAAAATAAAATAGTTCAACTTACCATAATGCAGAGCCTGGAGTGTGTGACTTGCCACCATCGCCTGCCACCAGATGCAGATTGTCACTTGTCACACATTGCGGAATGTCCACTTGCCATGTCCCAGATTGTCACTTGCCACACATTACGGATTGTCACTTGCCATATCACCTGCCACCAGATGCAGATTGTCACTTGTCACACCTGGCAGAATGTCACCTGCCACATGTTGCAGATTGTCCACTTGCCACGTCCCAGATTGTCACTTGCCACGTCACCTGCCACCGGATTCAGATTGTCACTTGTCACATGTTGCAGAATGTCACCTGCCACATCACCTTCCACACATTATGGATTGTCACTTGCCACGTCCCAGATTGTCACTTGCCACGTCACCTGCCACACATTAAGGATTGTCACTTGCCACGTCACGGATTTTCACTTGCCACGTCACCTGCCACACATTACGGATTGTCACTTGCCACGTCACCTGCCACACATTACGGATTGTCACTTGCCACGTCACCTGCCACACATTACGGATTGTCACTTGCCACGTCCTGGGTTGTCATTGCCACGTCACTTGCCACACATTATGGATTGTCACTTGCCACGTCCTGGATTGTCACTTGCCACACATTATGTATTGTCACTTGCCACATCACCTGCCACAGATTGTGGATTTCCACTTGCCACGTTGCCTGCAACCAGATGCAGATTGTCACTTGTCACATGTTACGAAATGTCACCTGCCATATGCCAGTTGCGGATTGTCCACTTGCCACATCCCGGATTGTCACTTGCCACGTCACCTGCCACACATTACGAATTGTCACTTGCCACGTCACGGGTTGTCACTTGCCATGTCACCTGCCACATTACAGATTGTCACGTCACAGATTGTCACTTGCCACATCGCCTGCCCCACATTACGGATTGTCACTTGCCATGTCACGGGTTGTCACTTGCCATGTCACCTGCCACATTACAGATTGTCACGCCGCCTGCATAGCCGCCCGCAAAGCCGCCCGCTCTCATCCGCAGAGCCACCCGCTCTCACCCGCGGAGCCGCCCGTGGACCCGCTGAGCCGCCCGCTCTCACCTGCGGAGCCGCCCGCAGACCTGCAGCGCCTGTCCTCAACAGGCCCCTCTTGGCTGCAGGCCCCATAGCGCCTGCATGTGCGCTATGGCGGTAGTTCCGCCACTGAACATTAGGTCCAAAACTCACTTCAAACAAGTAGCGGGCAACTCCTACCGACATTGGATTATTTTATTTTATGTGGTCCATTACCTCTTTAAATTTACTTTATTAATACTTACTATAAGCTCATATTATTGGGGAACACAGTGGCAGCCCCCGAGAGAGCACTAATATGTAATTACAGATTCCTGCTAGGGCTTGTCCTGTGTTTCATAAAAAAACTCATCAGTTAGTGAATGACATCAAAATCAGTTCAAATCCCTGGTAGTAACATATGTGCATGGAGTTTGCATGTTATCCCTGTGATTGCATTGGGTTACTCCCACATTCCAAAGACATGCTAATAAGTTAAAAAACTATTCAAAATTTAGTATCTAGTATGCATGTGAGATAGGGACCTTAGATAGTAAGACCCTTGAAGGCAAATATCTATGTAAATGTACAGTATATAAAGATAGAAAAAAAAAAATAATATAATAAATAAAAAAAATAATATCCTCTGCGCTTAGGTTGTTAACCAGTTCATCTCTTTGGATGTACTGTGTACGTCCAAATAGTGAACCTTTAATCACAAGTTGCAGTAGCAGCCATCAGCTTGTGCGGGTTTTGTTTAGCCGGTTCTGGGCTTGAAAGTGATGCGGCAGCTCCATAGCTACCGATCACTTTCACAGAGCCGGCATCACGGTGCCCCCCTTCTGCCAGTGGCCCCCCTCCAATGTTTCCTGGGCTCTCCTGCACTTACTGGAGCCGGGCTGCTCTCCTGCTCTTACCAGGAACACAACCACTGGCTAGGGGAGGGAGATCACTATGAGATTGCGGCAAATCTATGTCTCAATCTCACATGAAAAAATTTAAACCGAAAGTGATGTCACTTTCGGTTTCAAATGCACGATTTCCTGGCCAGTACAACCAGGGGACATATCTAACCAAGACGATCTGTGCTTGGTTAGATGGTGTGTAGGGCAGGGGAGACATTGTGGTCTATTAGACCCCTAATGTCTCCATAAAGAGTACAGGGGGTCCCCGACTTACAAACATCCGACTTACAAACGACTCCTACTTACAAACGGAGGGAGACACCAGGAAGTGAGAGGAAATCCACTCCTAGGAAGGGAAATTCACTCCTGTAAGAGTTAATATGGGAAAAAGGTGTCTCCACTGATGCTTTATCACACGTCCATGCTTCCCTAACAACCCAAAATTTTCAAAATCCAATCGTCATTGGGACAGAAGGTGAGGTGAAATCTTCTGAACAGGGGCACAGACAGCAAAACAAATGTTACAGGGGTGATAACCCTTCTCTATGCTATCAAAAAAACGTAAAAATAGATTTTTTGGCTGGAGCTACACTTAAAAAATGTACCTGTTCCCACTTACAAACAGATTTAACTTAAGAACAAACCTACAGTCCCTATCTTGTTTGTAACCCGGGGACCCCCTATACCTGCAATCTGCCCAAAAATATCACACAGGGGTTTATAAATAAATGTAAAAAAAATAAAAATTTTGAAAAGATAATATGATAATAAAATATATTAAAATGCAAAAAGAAAATAGCCGTAGCCCCCCGTTACCCCGGACACCTGCACAATTGCAAGCACAGGGTGTGCGCGTGTATGTAAACTGCGGTCACACTATACTTGTGACATGCGGCTGCGAGCAGAGTGAGACCAATAATTCTAGCACACAAGCTCCTAGTTAACTGTAAACTGATGAGCTGTAAAGGCTTTTAAAGTATCACCTATGGTGATGTTTGGGCACCATAGTTTTTGGCGATATCGCCGGTGCACGCAATTTTAAGACATGGACTTTTTGGTATATAATTACTCATTGCAACCTCATCTTTTATATTTTAACCAATAATGAGTATTATATTGTGTAAAAAAAAAAAAAAATATATATATATAATTATATATATACGAAATGGGCGCTGGCAAATTAAATTAAATTAAATAGGATTGGTTTCTTGGTTCGGATTAAAGCGCCACATTGTTTATTGTATTCCTATATATTTATTCTCATTTAGGATCTTTTTATCATATCTTTTAATCAATTGGTCAAGCGCTCTATTTTTTACTCATTTAATTACATATTACATCATCAATTTTAACATTATTTTATCCTATAATCTAATCTTATTGGTACTTATTATATTGATAGTGTTTGTCGTTGTTTAATTTAATTTGCCAGCGCCCATTTCGTATATATATATAATTATATATATATATATATATATATATATTTTCATCTATTTTCGGTGTGGGAACACTTTAATGGTGGCTGCGGCAGCTATTCATATTTAGTTTTATATTGTTTTTTCATATTGATCCCTCCTTGGTGGTTTGCGCATTTGGCTCCCCCCTGTACGCATATTATATTGTGTGTTTTTGCACTAAAATTTATTTTTTTCCCTGTAAATATGCATTAATAAACAGTTGCGTAAATATCATGTGATATAAAAGTTTGCAACTATCACTTTATTTTATACAGGGCCTCTGATTTCTGAAAATATATAATATTCTGGGGTTTAAGTCATTTTTTTGCCAAAAATTAAGATTTTCATGTATGCGAAAAATAAAAAAAAAAATGGCACTGGAGCCAAACTGGTTAAACAAATATACAAAAAAGCTGCTAGCATAATTTGTTGATGGCACGTTTCAATTAATAATTAAGATGAATGCTCAGCACTAAAGAAATTTGCAATCAAAGTGAAAATTCTATTTAAAAAGTCATCCCAAATAAAGTGCATAACAATCACTCTATAAGTGATAAGTACAAATAGACATACATATAACAGTCGATATTTAGTCCCAGTGTTTTGCAGAGTAATGCCTTCAGTGATAAAACATGTTCCATCTTCACAGAGGACAGGATAAACAACACAAACTGTTTTTTTTACTAGGTCATTTGATATAAACATTTTCTTTATACAACACGTTAGTGTGCAATTTAAAATATATTAATAAAATGGATATCTTTTATTGCTATGCTATAGGACTGTTTCTCTCTTTATTTTCGATGAGTTTGGTACTCACCTTGGAACAGAGAAGCAATAATTGATCTGGCTGTGGGGGGACCACACAATCCTTGGGGCTAAATTCAGTTTGGTAAGCAGTTTGTGTTGCTTGTCCTGTCCTGAGTGGAAATTTGGAAGTCTTGGTGATTTTCTTGCCCAGAAGATATTTGGTTTTCAGAACTTGAGTTCAAAGTGTTTTTACACTGAAGGCATTGCTCTGCAAAGCACTGGGACTACATATTGACTGTTATATGTATGTCTTTTTTCACATATAGCCTGATTGTTATGGTCACTATCTTGTGCACTTTATTTTGGATTAGTTTAATATATGAGTTTCACTTTGATTGCTTCATTTTTTAGCGCTGCACATTCATCTTTATTACAGTATTATGTAAATTGTTGATGCTAAATAAATACCAGTATATAGTAAATATAGTAAATAGACCAGACAGTAGTACAGTAGTACAAACACACAGGCTAAATGTAAATTCAAATCCCTTGGCTGTATCATCCCTGGTTATTGTTATTATAAATAATTATCATTAGTAGTTACAATCTGTAGCAGTTTTGTGATATTACATGTTTTCTGAAAAAATAAAAAGTTAGGTTTTCAGTGATTGTCCAAGCTACATAACAGTTTTAGTTGAATAGTCCCCTATGGCTTAACTGAAACGAAGGGAAGAAAAATTCCCATCTTGTCTGTGACTTTATGTATTAAATTATTCCCTTTACTTCTTTGCATAACAGTACAGTATGTATGCATCAGAGTAGCTTTTATTTCATGCAACACTAACATTCTTGTTCATATAGGGAATAGCAAGCCATTTAATTAGGAGATTTGGAAAAAGCATGTTGGCATCTCTAGTCATGAGAGAGTACACAGCTGCTTTACTTTCATTTCAGATAACCTCTCTGTAAACTAGCAGATTTCGTTCTTATTTTCCGAATGGCTAAAAATGGAAAGGAGCATAATGATGTATACAGTGTAACATGAGATTTGTATTATATTCATTGCTTCACATGTCATTGGTTAGAATGTAGAATTGTAAGGATTGACTAACCTGGTTGACACCTTTTTGTTCTGCTCCTTCTATCACACTGGCTCAGGTGTAGAGGAGAACAGAGATATAAGATGTCTATAAACGATAGTAAAGTGATTCAACTAACAGAGACAAATCTAATTTTGCTTCATGTTTGAAAATGTTCACCTAGCTCACAGTAAGCACAATCTCCTGTCATCATCAAAGGCCTTATATAACTTGTATTCTCAAGACTAACATTATCTTTTTCATTCACCACAAGAAAATGCACTGGGGCCTTTGTTAAAATATATATATATATATATATATATATATATATATATATATATATATATATACACACACACACACACAGTATCTCACAAAAGTGAGTACACCGCTCACATTTTTGTAAATATTTTATTATACCTTTTCATGTGACAACACTGAAGAAATGACACTTTGCTACAATGTAAAGTACTGAGTGCACAGCTTGTATAGCAGTGTAAATTTGTTGTCTCTTTAAAATAACTCAACACACAGCCATTAATGTCTAAACCGCTGGCAACAAGTGAGTACATCCCTAAGTGAAAATGTCCAAATTGGGCCCAAATGTCAATATTTTGTGTGGCCACCATTATTTTCCAGCACTGCCTTAACCCTCTTGGGCATGGAGTTCAAAGATTGCACCGAAGTCCTCTTCCACTCCTCCATGATGACACCATGGGGCTGGTGGATGTTAGAGACCTTGCGCTCCTCCACCTTCCTTTTGAGGATGCCCCAGAGATGCTCAATAGGGTTTAGGTCTGGAGACATGCTTGTCCAGTTCATCACATTTACCCTCAGCTTCTTTAGCAAGGCAGTGGTCATCTTGGAGGTGTGTTTGGGGTCGTTATCATGTTGCAATACTTCCCTGCGGCCCAGTCTTCAAAGGGAGGGGATCATGCTCTGCTTCAGTATGTCACAGTACATGTTGGCATTCATGGTTTCCTTTAATGAACTGTAGCTCCCCAGTGCCGGCAGCACTCATGCAGCCCCAGACCATGACACTTCCACCACCGTGCTTGACTGTAGGCATGGCACACTTGTCTTTGTACTCCCCACCCGGTTGCTGCCACACACACTTGAGACTATCTGAACCAAACAAGTTTATTGTGGTCTCATCAGACTAAGGACATGGATGACATGGTTATAGTAATCTATGTACTTAGTCTGCTTGTCTTCAGCAAACTGTTTGTTGTGCATCATCTTTAGAAGAGGCTTCCTTCTGGGATGACAGCCATGTAGACCAATTTGATGCAGTGTGTGGCGTATGGTCTGAGTACTGACAGGTTGATCCCCTGCCCCTTCGACCTCTGCAGCAATGCTGGCAGCACTCATATACACTATTTCCCAAAGACAACCTTTGGATATGACACTGAGCACGTGCACTCAACTTCTTTGGTCAACCATGGTGAGACCTGTTCTGAGTGGAACCTGCCCTGTTAAACCACTGCACGGTCTTGGTCACCGTGCTGCAGCTCAGTTTCAGTGTCTTGGCCATCTTTTTAATAGTCTAGGCCATCTTTATGTAGAGCAACAACAATACTTTTTTGCAGATCCTCAGAGAGTTCACACCTAAGACCTTGTAGCACTAAGGAGTCACATGACACTGGGGAGGGAAAATGTTTAATTGGGCCCAAATTGGACATTTTCACTTAGGGGTGTACTCACATTTGTTGCCAGAGGTTTAGACATTAATAGCTGTGTGTTGCGTTATTTTGAGGGGACAGCAAATCTACACTGTTATACTACACTACTACACTACTTTACATTGTAGCAAAGTGTCATTTCTTCAGTGTTGTCACATGAAGAGATATAATAAAATATTTACAAAAATGTGAGGGGTGTATTCACTTTTGTGAGATACTGTATGTGTGTATATATATATATATATATATATATATATATATATATATATATATATATATATATATATATATATATATATATATATATATATATATATATATATATATATATATATATATATATATATATATATATACAGTATATATTGATTTATGATGACAATGCCCATCTAAAAACAGAAAAAAAATAGACTGTCCCCACCGGAAGAGTAAACACTTGGTTTCGTATATATCTTAGATATACCAACAGCAAGATCTCTTTGTAATATTTTTTGCCATCTATCTTTGCATGTTGCAGCTCCTCCTGGTGCATTATCCAACAGTAAAACTGTAAGCCCTCTGGGCAAAACTTATATGCAGACCTAGAAATCCAAGAACAGGTATGTCACTAACAGAGTCTTTAACCACTTCCCGACCGCCCCATGTATATATACGTCAACAGAATGGCACGTACAGGCAGAATCACGTACCTGTACGTGCCATTCTTCCGGCGGTTGGGGTGTCCGATCGGAACCCCCTCCGCCGGCGGGGACGGTTGGGATGGCTCCAGAAGCGATGCGGGACGAGGGGACGGCCAGTCGTTTCTGGCCACCCCCTTGCGATCGCTCTGGCCAATGAGATGCTTCCCCTTCCTGTGTAATTGTAAACACAGGCAAGGGGAAGTGATGTCACGCTCCTCGTGCCGGTCTTTCTGACCGGGACGCCGAGCGGAGAAGACATCAGGTTAGTGCACAAACACTACACTGACACCAGTCACACATAGGCACATATTTCACCCCCCTGTCACCCCCTGATCACCCCCCAGATCACCCCCTGCCCCCCCAGTCACAGTGTCACTGATTGCAGTGATCATTTATTTTACTGATCACTGCATTTAGTGTCAGTGTGACTGCAATAACTGTCAGGGCAGTTAGTTTTAGGCCCCTTTAGGTCTAAGGTAGCCCCCTACCCCCCCCCCCCCAATAAAGGTTTAACCCCTTGATTGCCCCCTAGGTAACCCTTTCACCCCCTTTTGCCAGTGTCACTAAGCGATCGTTTTTCTGATCGCTGTATTAGTGTCACTGGTGCCGCTAGGTAGCCAGTTTTTTTTTTAGGTAACCGCCAGGTTTATATAGGATTATAAATAGGTTTATAGGTCAGGTACCCCCATATTACAACCTAAAAAAAGGTTTTAACCCCTTGATTGCCCCTAGAGTTAACTCTTTCACCAGTGATCACAGTATAAGTGTCACTGGTGACGCTGGTTAGCCAGTTAGTTATTTAGTTATTTAGGTTCCCCGTCAGGTTTTTATATATCGTCAGGTACCCCCATATATTACCTAATAAAGGTTTTAACCCCCTGATTGCCCCTAGTTAACCCTTTCACCAGTGATCACCGTATAACTGTTACGGGTGACGCTGGTTAGTTAGTTTGTTTTTTTATACTGTCAGGGCACCCGCAATTTATTACCCAACTATCGGTTTAACCCCCTGATCGCCCGGCGGGTGATATCAATTAGGTTTTAGGGTCAAATAAGGTCTGCGTCGCCCCAGGTTAGTGCCAGTACCGCAAACACCCACGCGCAAAGCATACACCTCCCTTAGTGGTATAGTATCTGAACAGATCAATATCTGATCTGATCAGATCTATACTAGCGTCCCAGCAGTTTAGGGTTCCAAAAAACGCATTGTTAGCGGGATCAGCCCAGATACCTGCTAGCACCTGCGTTTTCCCCCTCCGCCCAGCCCAGCCCAGCCCACCACAAGTGCAGTATCGATCGATCACTGTCACTTACAAAACACTAAGCACACATAACTGCAGCGTTCGCAGAGTCAGGCCTGATCCCTGCGATCGCTAACAGTTTTTTTGGTAGCGGTTTGATTCAGTCGCCAGCAGCCTAGGAGCTTTTTTTCCTGTGAATCTCACTAGTGTACTACTAAATTTAGAGCCCAAAATGGCAAATCGCAAGTACACTAGTGAACAGGCCTACTTGTTTCTGAGTATGTCAGATAGTGAAGAGGAGGTCACTCATCTGTCACAATCAGGCTCAGAATACGATCCAGTAGACGACAGCGGCTCCATGACAGATAGCTCTGGCGACGAAGGTGTGGTCCCTGCTAAGGTCAGGCGTACCCGATCCCGATCTTCTGATGTTGTTGAGGTGCAGGAACCGCAGGTCTCTCGTATGGAGCAGAGAAGTACTAGCGCCACTATTCCTTCTGGTGAACTGGCAAGCACCAGCGGCCTAGTACACCCTGGACGTAGTCAAACCAGCACTGCAGTAACACTTGGTGACGTGGCGAGTCCCATAAGTGCAGTTCAAGCTGGCGAGGTGGCAGGCACAAGTAGTGTCCCGCTGCCACCAAGAAGAAGACAAAGTCAGGTCCGTCGATCACATAGTGTCCTTCCTGCAGAATTTGCCAATCCTGATTGGGTGCCCACCACTTCTGCAGAACCCGTACTTCCCCCATTCACTGGCCAACCCGGTATTCAGGTGGAAACAGCTGATTTTAAGCCATCCGATTTTTATTCGCTGTATTTCACGGAAGATCTCTATAGATCTATTGTGGACCAAAGTAATATATACGCTGGTCAATACATCGCCGCTAATCCCCAAGTGCCTTCCCTTGCCAGAGATTGGAAACCAATTACGGTTTCCGAATTTAAGACCTTTCTGGGTCTTTCCCTCAACATGGGCATACACAAATTCCCGACTCTGAGGTCTTATTGGTCCACCTCACCGCACCACCAAATGCCCGTGTTCTCTGCCTCCATGTCCAGGGCACGATACGAGATGATTTTGCGGTTCATGCACTTCAGTGACAATGAACTTTGTCGTCCTCGTGGAGACCCTGAATTTGATCGGCTCTACAAAATTCGGCCCCTCATAAACCACTTCAACCAATGTTTTGCAGCCTTGTTTACGCCCAATCAAGTTGTCTGCGTTGACGAGTCCCTGATTAAGTTTTCTGGCCGCTTGTCTTTCAAACAGTTCCTTCCCAGCAAGCGTGCCAGATACGGGGTCAAGCTCTACAAGCTCTGTGACAGGGCAACAGGCTATACGTGGAGCTTTTCGGTTTATGAGGGAAAAGATAGTCACGTAGAGCCGGAGAACTGTCCAGATTACATAGGGAGCGCTGGCAAGATAGTGTGAAACTTGGTGTCACCCTTATTCGGAAAGGGGTACCACTTGTACGTGGACAATTATTACACGAGCGTGCCACTGTTTAGTCACTTGTTTGATCATCAGATTGGAGCATGTGGCACCGTGTGACCTAATCGCCGGGGCTTTCCCCAGCGGCTTGTAGATTCCCGTCTTAGGCTGGGGAAGAGAGCCTGCTTCAAGTGTAATAATTTGCTCGCTGTGAAGTGGAGGGATAATAGGAATGTTTTCGTTCTTACCTCCCTTCATGCAGACACGACAGTCCAAATTCGTACGGCGGCTGGTGTTGTGACGAAACCCCTCTGTGTCCATGAATACAACCTTAATATGGGAGGGGTGGACCTCAACGACCAGTTGTTGGCGCCGTACCTAGTTGTCCGTAAGGCTAGACGCTGGTACAAAAAAGTGTCTATTTATTTGTTCCAATTGGCTTTGCTGAATGCTCATGTGCTATACGGAGCTTCAGGCGGGACGTTACCCTTCCTTGAATTCCAGGGAGCGGTTGTCATGGAACTCCTGTATCCAGGCGGTTCCACACCTCAACATCCCCTACCAAATGCAGTAAGCCGGCTGCATGAGAGGCATTATCCTTATGTCCTCCCGAGTACCCCTACCCAACGAGCCCCCCAAAAAAGATGTCGTGTCTGTAGCAAGCGCGGATGTAGGCGTGACACCCGTTATTATTGTCCACTCTGTCCTGACAATCCTGGTCTCTGCGTTGGTGAATGCTTTGAACGCTACCACTCACTAGTGAGGTTTTAGCGTAGGGTACAGCATTTCACAGGCTAGGATACACTTTCACAGGGTCTCAAGAATGCCATCGCATTTTGAGACCCGACCGTTGCAGTTAAAATTATAGTTACAGGGTCTCAAGAATGCCATCGCATTTTGAGACCCGACCGTTACAGTTAAAATTATAGTTATAGTTTAAAAAAAAAGTGTAAAAAATAAAAATAAAAAAAATAAAAGTACAAAAAAAAAAAAACACCCCAAAAAAAATATAAAATAAAAAACCAAAAATAGTTGTTGTTTTATTGTTCTCTCTCTATTGTTGCTCTTTTTTTACTCTATTCTATTCTGCAATGTTTTATTATGTTTTATCATGCTTGCTTTTCAGGTATGTTTTATTGTTAACCATTTTTTTGTTTTCAGGTGCGCCATTCAGTTGCAGCGCGGATTTATTTATCTTGACAGCAACAGCGTTTGCTCCCACGATACATAAAGCCGCGACTCCAACACTGTAGGAGGTGATTTCACCACCACAGTTAAAAAAAAAAGAGCATATATGCCGAAGCATGGGGGCAGCAGAGGGCGGAGGAGTGATTTTGCTCCTAATGCCACGTACATACGGTCGAAAAAAGTCCGACCATGTGTACGTGGCATAACTTTTTTGCGGGAGGATGCCCCCATGCTTCGGCATATATATATTTTAGGCACCGGTTGCGTTAACAAAATGTTTTATTTTTTACTATGTTTTTTTTTTGGTATTTGCTTTGCAGGTATGGTAGGGTAAGGTCTTACTGTTATACTCTAATGTTACTTTGTTTTAATGTTAACCATTATTTGCTTAGCAGGTACGCCATTCAGTTGCAGCGTGGATTTATTTATCTTGACAGCAACAGCGTTTGCTCCCACGATACATAAAGCCGCGACTCCAACGCTGTAGGAGGTGATTTCACCACCACAGTTAAGAAAAAGAGCATATATGCCGAAGCATGGGGGCAGCAGAGGGCGGAGGAGCGATTTTGCTCCTAATGCCACGTACATACGGTCGAAAAAAGTCCGACCATGTGTACGTGGCATAACTTTTTTGCGGGAGGATGCCCCCATGCTTCGGCATATATATATTTTAGGCACCGGTTGCGTTAACAAAATTTTTTATTTTTTACTATGTTTTTTTTTTTGGTATTTGCTTTGCAGGTATGGTATGGTAAGGTCTTACTGTTATACTGTAATGTTACTTTGTTTTAATGTTAACCATTATTTGCTTAGCAGGTACGCCATTCAGTTGCAGCGTGGATTTATTTATCTTGACAGCAACAGCGTTTGCTCCCACGATACATAAAGCCGCGACTCCAATGCTGTAGGAGGTGATTTCACCACCACAGTTAAAAAAAAGAGCATATATGCCGAAGCATGGGGGCAGCAGAGGGCGGAGGAGCGATTTTGCTCCTAATGCCACGTACATACGGTCGAAAAAAGTCCGACCATGTGTACGTGGCATAACTTTTTTGCGGGAGGATGCCCCCATGCTTCGGCATATATATATTTTAGGCACCGGTTGCGTTAACAAAATGTTTTATTTTTTACTATGTATTTTTTTTTTTTTGGTATTTGCTTTGCAGGTATGGTATGGTAAGGTCTTACTGTTATACTCTAATGTTACTTTGTTTTAATGTTAACCATTATTTGCTTAGCAGGTACGCCATTCAGTTGCAGCGTGGATTTATTTATCTTGACAGCAACAGCGTTTGCTCCCACGATACATAAAGCCGCGACTCCAACGCTGTAGGAGGTGATTTCACCACCACAGTTAAAAAAAAGAGCATATATGCCGAAGCATGGGGGCAGCAGAGGGCGGAGGAGCGATTTTGCTCCTAATGCCACGTACATACGGTCGAAAAAAGTCCGACCATGTGTACGTGGCATAACTTTTTTGCGGGAGGATGCCCCCATGCTTCGGCATATATATATTTTAGGCACCGGTTGCGTTAACAAAATTTTTAATTTTTTACTATGTTTTTTTTTTGGTATTTGCTTTGCAGGTATGGTATGGTAAGGTCTTACTGTTATACTGTAATGTTACTTTGTTTTAATGTTATGCTGTATATATGCCCCCATGCTTCGGCATATATAAATGGTGCATGTATGCCCATCATTAGAAGTGGGTGGATGAAGGGAGGTATTCTAATGGTGGGCATACCCACCGCGCCATTGGGAAATTGGGAAAGCATTTTATCACACCGATCTTGGTGTGGTCAGATGCTTTGAGGGCAGAGGAAAGATCTAGGGTCTAATAGACCCCAATTTTTTCAAAAAAAGAGTACCTGTCACTGCCTATTGCTATCATAGGGGATATTTACATTCCCTGCGATAACAATAAAAATGACAACTAAGAAAAAAAAAATGGAAGGAACAGTTTAAAAATAAAATAAAAAAGCTAAATAAAAAGAAAAACTAAACAAAAAAAAAAAAAAAAGCACCCCTGCCCCCCCTTCTCTTGCGCAAAGGCGAACACAAGCGTTGGTCTGGCGTCATATGTAAACAGCAATTGCACCATGCATGTGAGGTATCACCGCGAAGGTCAGATCGAGGGCAGTAATTTTAGCAGTAGACCTCCTCCGTGAATCTAATGTGGTAACCTGTAAAGGCTTTTAAAGGCTTTTAAAAATGTATGTAGTTTGTCGCCACTGCGTGTTTGTGCGCAATTTTAAAGCATGTCGTGTTTGGTATCCATGTACTCGGCCTAAGATCATATTTTTTTATTTCATCAAAATTTTGAGCAATATAGTGTGTTTAAGTGCATTAAAATAAAAAAAAGTGTATTTTTTCCACAAAAAATGCGTTTGAAAAATCGCTGCGCAAATACTGTGTGGAAAAAAAAAATGCAACACCCACCATTTTAATCTGTAGGGCCTTTGCTTTAACAATATATATAGTGTTTGGGGGTTCAACGTAATTTTCTTGCAAAAAAAAAAAAAATGTTTTCATGTAAACAAAAAGTGTCAGAAAGGGCTTTATCTTCAAGTGGTTAGAAGAGTGGGTGATGTGTGACATAAGCTTCTAAATGTTGTGCATAAAATGCCAGGACAGTTCAACCCCCCCCCCCCCAAATGACCCCATTTTGGAAAGTAGACACCCCAAGCTATTTGCTGAGAGCAATGTTGAGCCCATTAAATATTTTTTTTTTTGGTCCCAAGAGATTGAATAATGAAAAAAAAAAAAAATAATATTTTTTTTTACAAAAAGTTGTCACTAAATGATATATTGCTCAAACATGCCATGGGCATATGTGGAGATACACCCCAAAATACATTCTGTTGCTTCTCCTGAGTACGGGGATACCACATGTGTGGGACTTTTTGGGAGCCTAGCCGCGTACGGGACCCCAAAATCCAAGCACCGCTTTCAGGCTTTCTAAGGGTGTAATTTTTTTATTTCACTCCTCACTGCCAATCACAGTTTCGGAGGCCATGGAATGCCCAGATGGCACAAACCACCCCCAAATGACCCCATTTTGGAAAGTAGACACCCCAAGCTATTTGCTGAGAGGTATGGTGAGTATTTTGCAGATCTCGCTTTTTGTCACAATGTTTTGAAAATTGAAAAAAGCAAACAAAAAAATTTTTCTTTACTTTCTTCATTTTCAAAAACACATGAGAGCTGTAAAATACTCACCATGCCTCTCAACAAATAGCTTGGGGTGTCTACTTTCCAAAATGGGGTCATTTGGGGGGGTTTTGTGCTATTTTGGCATTTTATGGCCTTCGAAACTGTGATAGGTAGTGAGGAGTGAAATCAAAAATTTGCACCCTTAGAAATCCTGAAGGCGGTGCTTGGGTTTCGGGGCCCCGTACGCGGCTAAAATAATTTATCTGTTTTATCTTCCTTTTTATTATCGCTTTTGTTTTTCCCTTTTTCTCAGCCTTCTCTCTTTTAACTGACATGGTGTGTTTTTATCCTTACTATGGTTTTAGAAAGGTACAACGTGGCCTCCATCCAGTAGTTAGCACTATGCCACTATACAGATGGGGTTGAATCTTTAGAGGAAAATTGTCCCTTGTGAGATTCTGTAGTTGTCGCAGAGGTTGCAACTGCCTGATGGAACATTGCAACTTCTGATGGGATAGGTGAGGGACAGAGACCATATTTGTCAGGGTGAGTTATCAGCACGGGGTGAGGTTACTAATCAATTATGGTCAGTGCAGGGACACTGCTTGTTCTCCACAGACTTTCTGCTACCCAGACCAACAATTGGGGAACCTCTTCAACAACACAGAGTGCTGTTACGTTATACTCCAGTTCATCACCATTCCAGCAGATGCCATTCACCGGTAAAACAGGTTAAGCCTGGAACATTGCCACTCTGCAATACTGCACATTACCGTGTGATATACTGCTGGAATACTGTGCCATTGATGAGTACTATGCTGCTACAATACTGTGCCATTGATGAGTACTATGCTGCTACAATACTGTGCCATTGCTGAGTAATATGCTGTTTCAATACTGTGCTATTGCCAGGTAATATAGTGCCACAATAGCATGCCTTTCTAATTATACATTGCAACTTTGAAAAACATTCTACAGTTTGTTACTTGAATACCAGTGCCTATAGTTACTAACTGAAAATACCTCCATTAACCTTATTACAATATACAAGATATTATACAACTTCTTGGACTGTGTGTGTGAGGTCTTCCAGATTGGGTGCCCCAGCCCCAGGCCCCATCTACATGATTGTTATACATGTGTCACTTCATTCACAATTGCCCAGTAGAGGAGCTATTTCTATTATCTGCTAGGACCTAGTGCTCTGTACTTCCCAGTTTGAAGCACCCCAATCCCTCATGTTTTTAAGTTTGCCATAGATACCTTGATAAATTGAGAAATTAGAATCCCATAGGCTTTGCACACATACTTAAGAAGCTCTAAAGAACTTGGTTTGTGTAGTCAGCTGCAAAGAAATTAGCTCACACACACTAATTTAATGTGTCCAAGCAAAAACTGCATTCCTATCTTTTGAGATAATTTATATGCCATTAATCTTTAAGACAACCATACATGGAACAAAATGTGTCTGGTTCAGCAGGGACTGGAAGAATTTCTATCCATGTATGGACAGAATGGTTGGATTTTGCTGCTCAATCTGTGCTACCAGCTATAGCCAGCAGTGCCCCCAGCTACATCACTAGCCTAGTCTCAAAATACCAACCTAATCCTCCTCTTTTTTCCTTCCAAGACCTCCTGCTCTCTAGCTCCCTCATCACCTCCTCCCATATTTGCCTCCAGGACTTTTCCCAAGTCTCTTCCATCCTCTGGAATACTCTACTCCAATCTGTCAGACTATCTCCAAATGTATCTACTTTTAGGCGATCCCTGAAAACTTTTCTCTTCGGAGAAGCCTACCTTGCCTCCACCTAACAACTGTTCTTTTATTTTCTTCATCAGCTCATCCCCCACAGTTATTACCCTTTCGTATCAGTTGACCCTCCCTCCTAGATTGTAAACTCTAATGAGCAGGGCCCTCTGATCCCTCCTGTATTGAATTGTATTGTAATTGTACTGTCTGCCCTACTTTTGTAAAGCACTGCGCAAACTCTCCGTGCTATATAAATCCTGCATAATAATAATAGTAAAAAAGTGCTGATCAACAGGGATGAGCTTCGAGTTTGAGTCAAACTCATGTTCGACTCGAACATTGCCTGTTCGCCTGTTCACCGAACAGCGAACAATTTGGGGTGTTCGCGGCAAATTCGAAAAGCACCCTGTAAAAGTCTATGGGAGAAATCTAAAGTGCTAATTTTAAAAGCCTATATGCAAGTTATTGTCATAAAAAGTGTTTGGGGGACCTTGGTCCTGCCCCAGGGGACATGTATCAATGCAAAAAAAAGTTTTAAAAACAGACGTTTTTTCAGGAGCAGTGATTTTAATAATGCTTAAAGTGAAACAATAAAAGTGTAATATTCCTTTTAAATTTTGTACCTGGGGGGTGTGTATAGTATGCATGTAGAGGGGCGCATGTTTCCTGTGCTTAGAACTGTCCCTGCACAAAGTGCCATTTTTGCAGGAAAAAAAGCTATTTAAAATCACTCGCAGCTATAATAAATTGTCGGCTCCCGTAATACAGAGAACAGTCATTGAAAATCATTGATAAAAAAAAAAAAAAAGTGTGGGGTTCCCCCCAAATTCAATTACCAGGCTCTTCAGGTCTGGTATGGATATTAAGGGGTACCCCGGGTCAAATAAAAAAAAAATTATGTGGGGTTCCCCCTAAATATCCATACCAGACCCTTATCCGAGCACGCAACCTGGCAGACCTCAGGAAAAGAGGGGGGACGAGAGAGCGCCCCCCCTCCTGAACCGTACCAGGCCACATGCCCTCAACATTGGGAGGATGCTTTGGGGGTCTGTGACCCCTCAAAGCACCATGTCCCCATGTTGATGAGGAGAAGGGTCTCTTCCCCACAACCCTGGCCGGTGGTTGTGGGGAAACCTGCGTTACATCAGAGGGGGGCGGGGTCACCAGTACGCCACTGGGGAAACCCAGGCTTCCCCAGTGATGTAAGAGTGACACCGCCCCCTCTGACGCAAGGGAAAAGCTGGGCTTCCCCAGTGATGTATGGGTGACCCCGCCCCCCTCTGATGTATTGCAGGTTTCCGTTACATTGGAGGGGGCGGAGTCACCCGTACGTCACTGGGGAAGCCCAGTTTCTCCCTTGCGTTGCATCAGAGGGGGGTGGGGTCAGGTGACGAGTAGCCCGGTCCTCCTCTGCTAAGACGGGATTTCCTCAGTGTCTCCATGGAGACAGGATGCGCTGCGCTGGATGTCGTCAGAAGAGATCAGCCATTGCTGGACCCCGGAGAAGAGATCAGCCATCACTGGACCCAGAGAAGAGACCACCCATCGCTGGATAGCAAGAGTGGATTACCACCGCTGGAATCTTTTTTTATTTTTTTTTATTTTTAATAAAGGACTTTTCCCAATGGTGTCTGTGTGTTTTTTAACAATTTTAAACACTTTCTTTGTGAAATGGTAGGGGTACTTTTGTACCCCCTTACCATTTCAAACAGGGGGGGCAGGATCTGGGGGTCCCCTTGTTAAAGGGGGCTTCCAGATTCTGATAAGCCCCCCGCCCGCAGACCCCCACAACCACCGGCCAGGGTTGTGGGAAAGAGACTCTTCTCCTCATCAACATGGGGACATGGTTCTTTGAGGGGTCACAGACCCCCTTCTTTTCCTGCGGCCTGCCAGGTTGCGTGCTTGGATAAGGGTCTGGTATGGATTTTGAGGGGGACCCCGACGCCATTTTTTTTTTAATTTGGCGTGGAGTTCCCCTTTAAATCCATACCAGACCTGAAGGGCCTGGTAATTGAATTTGGGGGGAACCCCACGCTTTTTTTTTTTTTATCAATGACTTTCAATGACTCTGTATTACGGGAGCCGACAATTCATTATAGCCGTGAGTGATTTTAAATAGCTTTTTTTCCTGCAAAAATGACACTTTGTGCAGGGACAGTTCTAAGCATGGGAAACATGTGCCCCTTTACATGCATACTATAGACACCCCCAGGTACGAAATTTAAAGGAATATTACACTTTTATTGTTTCACTTTAAGCATTATTAAAATCACTGCTCCTGAAAAAACGTCAGTTTTTAAAACTTTTTTTTGCATTGATACATGTCCCCTGGGGCAGGACCCAGGTCCCCAAACACTTTTTATGACAATAACTTGCATATTAGCCTTTATAATTATCACTTTTGATTTTGAACGTTTGAGTCCCATAGACTTTAATAGGGTTCTAAAGTTCACACGAACTTTAGGTCTGTTCGCAGGTTCGCAGGTTCTGGTGCGAACCGAACAGGGGGGTGTTTGGCTCATCCCTACCGATCAGTGTATTCTGATAGCTCTAAGTCTCCCCTCTGTCAGAATACAAAGGCACAGTGGGGAAAATTCCCTCATCCACATTGAATATGTGGATGTGGGAATCAAGTATTTTTTTTTCCTTCAACCCACTGGTTGAAGAAAAAAAAAAATGAATCATCCATGGGCTGCTTACTTGAGCCTTGCACACAAAGTATATATAAAAGCAAAATAACCTGCACATAGTTTAAATAACAAAAGACTGTAGCACCACAAATATCTGAACACAGGATGTGCAATAATATGTACTGTAAAAAGTGCACTGCCCCTTTAATCCTCCTAAATCAAATACACATAACATTTTTTCAATAAATGTACAAAATTGTGCCAACACCAGTTGTTCACTGAAAGCTTCACAAGCAGTGATTGTATCAACATGAAGTCTTCACAGGATGTCATATACTATATTATTGCTTTATTCCCCTGAGGGACTTTTTTCACCTTATATGTGGAACATATGGACATTGAAGCATTTACTGGTTGTGTTTATGTGTTATTTTGTACATGTATGCAAAAAATGTTTACGTGTATTTGATTTATGAGGATTAAGTATTTTTTTTTTTTTTTAAAGGGGCAGCACATTATCAATTAGCAAGGAGCATTGCTGTTTGTAAAGCTGTTCTTGTGACTTTTGTTATGGCTTCTGATATGTCTGCCTGCTGCAGAGAGACTGGTGCTGTCTGCAGCCTATTGGTGGGGACAGACTATTTTTGCTGACACTGAGGATTTACAATCATAACTAAAAGTAACATATTTCCAGATTAGCATTTTGGAGCTCACACAGTTTTACTATATACATTGTGTTAAAACTTTAGATGGTCTGTAAAATCTTTAAAAAAAAATAATAATTTAAAATATACAGTAGGTAAACACAAAACCCTATTCTTGTCCTAGCGATTACCCAAAATTTTTAATTTTAACTCCCTGTCAGACCCAGTGCCAGTGATCATGGACAAATCTATAGTGTAAATGTACCTAATAGGGAGAATAGACAGTAATAAAAACAAATAAAATTGCTACAGTTCAGTTTTAAAGTGAACTGAAGCAAAATGTTAACAATTGCAAACAGGCAGGCTTTTTATTGCAGAAGAAACATGCAGTGTCACTTCTGCAATAAAGTACACTTACCTGCCTGTTAGCAATCCCCTTCAAAATATACACTGATCTGTGCATGTGCAGCTCAGTTTACATTCTAACATGCTGCCAGTGTGCCAGGATGACTGCACTCCCTGTGCATGCGCCATCCATTCAAGATGGCCGAAGACTAGCAACCGGAGGAGCCCAAGGAGAATATACTGTCAAGTGACCATTGTAGCTTAGGTGAGTATTTGTCCCTTCAGTTCAGCTTTAATAGTAAAAAAACATAATAGCAGTTAACTATCTGCATGACATGTACATGTTTTATATTCAATTAAGACTCCAAAACAATTAATACAGTGACTGTAACATGGATTCCTTTGGTCCTTTAAGTGCGTTAAAGAAATCTAGCATGAAGAAAATTATGAGTTCTGCCCTTGTTGACTTTCTTTTTAAAATACTAGTTGCTTGGCTGCCTCTGGTTTCAATCATTTCCTATCATGTGACATGTAGAGTGTAGAACTCTTAATGTGCATGTTTCTTTTAGGGCAAGCACTTGGAAACTATAATGCCGATCGGATACACATGATCGGAATACTCGTCGGAAAAAGCTCTGATGGTTTTCCCGTCGGAATTCCCAACGGAATTTCGCTCAAACTGTCTTGCCTACACACAGTCACACCAAATTCCGACGGTCAATAACACCGCAACATACAACATGTTCGACGGCACTATAAAAGGGAAGTTTAATGCTTCTGAGCATGCGTCAAATTGTTTCTGAGCATGCGAATTTTGTATGTCGGAATTGCATACACACGATCGGAAAATCCGATAGAAAGGTTTTCCGTCTGAAAAATTAAGAACAGGCTCTCAATCCAAAGTCCGTCGGAAATGCCGACAGAAAAAGACCGATGGGCATACACACGGTCGGAAAATCCAATGAAAAGCTCCCATCGGACTGTTTCCATCGGAAATTCCGACCATGTATATGCGGCATTAGTGTTTTTGGATAAGCATGACAGCCAGGCCACCAGCATTTTTAGACATATAGGTAAGCAATGGAAGCTTTCCCCAGCAAAACATTTCCATTTAACTAAATGAAGTGAGTACCTATATATATATATATATATATATATATATATATATATATATATTTTTTTTTTTTTATGGCAAGCAAGTAGTAATATAAGTGCTGCTTACACAATACCATTACATACAAATTTACATATCACATTATAATTGACATACAGGGGATCCAATACAAGTTTTTTTGTTTTTGTTTTTAATATGAGCGTCTCTCAAGCATTACAGTACTTATCCATCCATGTTATAATAACTGCTCACTGCATTAAACCCATTCTCCAGTGAATAGGATAAAAGTAGGTTAGTAGAATGGGTTGCTAAGAGACCAGTGTCAGCATCATCACTGACCTTGTAGGGCATACAAACTATATGGATTTATTGAGCACTGTGGCACATTGTCTAAGTTCTGACGATGGCTGTCTCATTCTATTTCTTAGTGCATGAGTTAACATCCTCACAACACATGTGCGCTCTGCAAATCAGAGCCTCTGGTTAATGCAACTCTTTTTGAATGCTGTTGAAATGCCTGGTCCTAAAAACATTACACTTCACAACATTTAAAATCTAGACATAGTAAAACTAGACTCAGCACAACTTTATCCTTTTTTTTTTTTAAGGTTTCTTCTTCATTCCTGTCGCTGTAGGAAATATGGGAATCAGACATTTCCACAGGGATCTATGTTATGAAAAATGTATAACCATCACTAAGTAATTTTGCTGTCACATTCAAAATGTTTTCCCAAAAGTTGCCTTCCATTTTTTTTTACAGAGATGATGTAACTTAAGATTAAATAATTAAATTGGTTTGGTTTTCCAGCATGCCTACCATATTAATTATTTTAAAGGGATAAATTAATTTCTGTGCAAAGTAAATATTAAGAAAAAATTATGTCTGACATGATTTTGAAATGCCATGATGATCATGAATTCCTGCTATAACCAGATTAATACTTTGTCAATATGGAATAAAAATGTGATTACTGCTCATTCTTGGAGCCTGTATCTCTTCTATATCATTCCTTTTTAGAGTGCTATTTCTGGGACAAATTCAACTTGTAAAGTAAAATTACCCAGCATGCTGTACGTTTTTGAAAACTAGTGCTTTTATGAAAAAAAAAAAAAAAAGAAAAAAAGTGCTAATTTTTTCATATTTTCTAACTTGCCATGTGGTGCAAATTGTACATATTATATTGCAACATTAAATAAGTAGCAATAAAACTGTTGGCTGCAATTTACAGCAATGAACCTGAAAATGAATTCAGCTTTGTTTTTAAAAAGTTAATCCTCTGCTGGTTTAAAATTATGTTACATATTATTTAATAGTTTGTAATGTCTGCTAATTGTATTGCCTGCATGTTCTACTTTAAGGCGATAACTAATGTTATCACTAATGTCACAACCTAAGAAGTCTAAAGCCCCATACACACGGTCGGACTTTTTCATCAATTTGGTCCGATCGGACAAGGTTGTTGAAAAATCAGACCGTGTGTATGCACCATCGGACAGTGTTCGTCGGTTTGTCCGTCGGACAAAGTCTTATCTCCTGCTGGAAAGATTTCCCGTCAACCCGGTCCGATCACACCAAATCCGAGCGTGTGTACGCTTGTCCGACCGGACAAAGTGCTACGCATGCTCAGATCACATTACAAGACCAAAGCTATTGGCTACTAGCCTCTACGTAGTCCCGTCGTAGGCAACAAACGTCACCACGTTCAGAATGATCGGATTTTCCAACAACTTTGTCCGATCGTGTGTACGCAAAACCAACATCAGACAAAGTATGACGGACATGGTCCGACGGACCTGGTCCACGGATTGTCCGCGCGTGTGTATGGGGCTTTAAATAAATGTGAAAGGTATAAGGCTCTAATATCATTGCTAGTAACAGTGAGCGCTTTGTTGTGGCATGTTATTATTGGTAACAAAAAATGCATGTGCCCTGGCATGTTTATCATATTTGCTGTATTACAGTGATCAATGTATTATCCAAATGACATTGAAATAAGAACAAGTTACTCTTTCTAATAAGTCTCTCCCTGAATTTTTTTACTATGCCTGCTTGAGGGTTTAATACAATAAAAAGCTGCTACTCGTGAGTTTAACAATAGAGGTCAGGCTGTTACTGAACTATGACCATTGATGAGAACTTTATTTTACCAAGTCATTATTTTCCCTCAGAACTGAAATGCTACAAAATTCCTAGGTTAGCAGCTTTACACAGCTGATGAAAATACACAAAGTCAGAATATTTCTGCGTAATGAGAGAATATTTATCACTAATATAATTATAATTATTATTAACATGATTATAGTTATCATTTATACTTTGTATACTATATAGATTATAAACCAAAATGTACATGGTTGCTGCACACCTATAAAAGCTAAATTTAAAGTACATACAGAATAAACCTGTATAGTGGCAAAATATTCATTCACCAATTATTAGCCAATGTTATGCTGCCAACTATTTTGCCAGTTTTGCAAATATTATTCACCATTCAAATTTGACAATTTGAGCAATCAAGAGCCATTCATTGTTTATTTTCAGTTGGAAAGCTGGTTCCAGAAACATTTGCTGTATTTCTAAGATGGTATGTGTAGAACAGGACTTGAAAGGTTTGGCCTAGGAGGCAAAGACAACTGGCCCTTTCCATGAAGGTGAGAGTTTCCTACAGTGTACAGAGAATTAAAAATGAAAAAAATGTGAATTACTGCGCTGTCTACATGACACTTAATAGTGTAAAACTTCAATAAGTGTAATAAAATAAAAATAGAAAGTTGGCTGCTGCAACCAGCCCCTGGAAGACGTCATCTTTGATAAAACTGCGTAGGGAGGAGCAGCGTGCTGATGTCACCACTATACCATGTTAGACCCGGAAGCAACGGGCAGCAATAGAGAGCCGGCCGGCTCGACTACATTTGATACGCTTATATCCACAACCTCTTTGTAAGTGCATTCCTTTTATTTTTGTTTAAAAAGTTTTAAGTGATACACTATGGAAGTTCCCTGTTCTTGCTTTTTCATGGGGATTGAATGAGGGCTTAAACATCGAGGATAACCCGCATAAATTACTAGTGAACTTCTTACATCATCCGTAGAGACCCGAGGCTGGGTTAAAAAGCCACAAGCCCTAGCGATCTCCTCAAACAAAAGATCTCATAAGCGACAGTGTTTTTCAATGGTGGAGGACCTTTCTTACTATACCATCTCACTACTTTCCTGGGTGATAGAGAGTGTTGTCACCGTTTAACTAAAGCACAGAGGAACTGTCACTGGAAGAATCTGTCCTGTTTTATGGAACTTTCATATGATTATTCTGTAAGAGCCATTGAAAAAAAAATTTGGACACTCTTTATTAATTTTATTACAGGTTGTATGTTTGCTCATCTAGGTTTGAGCTACATTTATTTTATTATATTCACTTATCGAATCGCTTGGAGATATTTTTAACTGAAATCATCCGATTCAGTTCACGTTTGGCAGTGCAGCTAATTCTTGTTCTTTTACAGAGAATTAACCACAGTGCACTACATTGATTGATGGGGATACTGAAATGTGGGTGCTGCCTCAAAGGACATAGGTCACATGGTTGAAATGGGGAAGCAGAAGTAAGTGAGCTCAGAATCTATGTGATACCAGCTTGTAATAGAGAGAGGAGGAATCAGCATAACTTGACTGTGGAGGCCTGGGAGAGAGAAGTCAGTGAGACCAGATTGTGGAAAAGGTAAGAAGAGGACATGGGGCTGGATAGTGGGGGGGGGTCAATAAGATTTCATTGTGATTAGTGATCAGACACACACACGCTCATGATGTCATAACAAGGTGAAAGCTAGGATCAGGAAACTGACCTTTGTCCCAACCAAGAGCATAAAGGCTTCTACTGAAGTACCAGAAATGTTATAACTAGATCTTTTGTGGGCCCGCTTCTTAATCCAGGAAATAAATGCTAAAAATTGGATGATGTCTAAACAAAGGAAAATGGATTGAAGGAGTACTTTGATCTCCTTGTGAGCTATTACGTTCCTGTAAGCATTAAACTTCCACATTGTATTGGATGCATGCAACCTGGAAGATTGAGAACATACTCGGAGTGCAGGGCATCATGGGTCTGCCCTCTGTGGGAGTGTCAACAGGGTGCTCTGCATTCACAGTGTAATGTTAGAGAGAGTGAAACCAATTATTTACTCTGCTAATTTAGTTAGTTTAGATGCGGAAAATCCTGCAAAGAAAAAAAACTGCTAAAGATAAGATATAATTGTAGGTATCTGCTGCCCTTACTGTATATGTAAGTGGCTGTACTGCTAATAATTATCTGTGCAAACCACTTCCTTTCTCTGGGCTGGGTTAGAAGCCCCAGAGGGAGGAAGTAGAGAGATAGAGAAAGAGAGATTTTTCTTTGGGACTGCATGTACTCTTATGGCAAAGCTATTACTGACCCAGACCAAAAGCAGGGAATTTTAGGCAAGTGTTTCTATGTTTAATAGTTTATTATTGTTGGCCATAGCTTCAGTGTATTAACATATATACAGTATCTCACAAAAGTGAGTACACCCCTCACATTTTTGTAAATATTTTACTATATCTTTTCATGTGACAACACTGAAGAAATTACATTTTGCTACAATGTAAAGTAGAGAGCTTGTATAACAGTGTAAATTTGCTGTCCCCTCAAAATAACTCAACACACAGCTATTAATGTCTAAACCGCTGGCAACAAAAGTGAGTACACCCCTACGTGAATATGTCCAAATTGGGCCCGATAAGACATTTTCCCTCCCCGGTGTCATGTGACTCATTAGTGTTACAAGGTCTCAGCTGTGTTAAATTTGGTGTTATCGCTCTCACTCTGTCATACTGGTCACTGGAAGTTCAACATGGCACCTCATGGCAAAGAACTCTCTGAGGATCTGAAAAAAAGAATTTGTTACTCTACAAAAAGATGGCCTAGGCTATAAGAAGATTGCCAAGACCCTGAAATTGAGCTGCAGCATGGTGACCAAGACCATACAGCAGTTAAACAGGACAGATTCCACTAAGAACAGGCCTCGCCATAGTCGACATAAGAAGTTGAGTGCAGGTGCTCAGCATCACATCTAGAGGGTGTCTTTGGGAAATAGATGTATAAGTGCTGCCAGCATTGCTGAAGAGGTTGAAGGGGTGGGGGGTCAGCCTGTCAGTGCTCATACCATAAGCCGCACATTGCATCAAATTGGTCTGCATGGCTGTCATCCCAGAAGGAAGCCTCTTCTAAAGATGATGCACAAGAAAGCCTGCAAACAGTTTGCTGAAGACAAGCAGACTAAGGACATGAATTACAGGAACCATGTCCTGTGGTCTGATGAGACCAAGATAAACCTATTTGGTTCAGATGGTGTCAAGCGTGTGTGGCGGCAACCAGCTGAGGAGTACAAAGACAAGTGTGTCTTGCCCACAGTCAAACATGGTGATGGGAGTGTCATAGTCTGGGGATGCATGAGTGCTGCCAGCAATGGGAAGCTACAGTTCATTGAGGGAACCATGAATGCCAACATGTACTGTGACATACTGAAGCAGAGCATGATCCCCTCCCTTCAGAGACTGGGCCGCAGGGCAGTATTCCAACATAATAATGACCCCAAACACACCTCCAAGACGACCACTGCCTTGCTAAAGAATCTGAGGTTAAAGGTGATGGATTGGCCAAGCATGTCTCCAGACCTAAACCCTATTGAGCATCTGTGGGGCAGGCGGAGGAGCGCAAGGTCTCTAATATCCACTATCTCCGTGATGTCATCATGGAGGAGTGGAAGAGGACTCCAGTGGAAACCTGTGAAGCTCTGGTGAACATGCCCAAGAGGGTTAAGGCAGTGCTGGAAAATAATGGTGGCCACACAAATATTGACACTTTGGGCCCAATTTGGACAATTTTACTTAGGGCGTACTCACTTTTATTGCCAGCAATTTACACATTAATAGTGTGTTGATTTATTTTGAGGGGACAGCAAATTTACACTGTTATACAAGCTGTGCACTCACTACTTTACATTGTAGGAAAGTGTAATTTCTTCAGTGTTGTAACATGAAAAGATATGATAAAATATTTACAAAAATGTGAGGGGTGTACTCAATTTTGTGAGATACTGTGTGTATATATATATATATATATATATATATATATATATATATATATATATATTTATACATATACCGTATTTACCGGCGTATAACACAGACTTTTTCCCCCTTAAAATCAGGGGATCCCAGCTGTCTGTGAGGGCAAGAGGAGCGCCGCTAACATGGACCGAGCCGAGTGTACTGTGTACTCGGCTAGGCTCGACTCCACTCGTCTCTGCTCGCAGTCATGCCCAGTCCCGCCTCCTAGCCTTTACGTCCCACCATTGGACTGGTGTTGTGTCCATCATAGCAGCTGGGCCAAGGGGCAGGACGGGGCGTGACTGCGAGCGGAGCCGAGTAGCCAAGTACACACAACATCTGTATATCACAGTGGCACTAAATTTAAAAACCCATCATGCTGCAATTTTGGGCAAGGCTGCAGATGGACACTGGGCAAGGCTGCAGATGGACAGTGTGCAAGGCTGCAGATGGACACTGGAGAAGGCTTCAGGTGGACAGTGTGCAAGGCTTCAGATGGACACTGGGGAAGGCTGCAGATGGACGCTGATAAGGCTGCATTGATGGGCATTTAAAATGTACGTTTTTTTCCTTGAACTTCCCTCCTAAAAGTTGTTTTCCTTAAACTTCCCTCCTAAACTTGGTGTGCGTGTTATACGCCGATAAATACGTTTTTTATATATATATATATATATTTATTTTTTTTTTGTTTTTTTGTTTTTATTGTTTTATTGTCATTTATGTTTACTTTAGAGGATCTTTGGTCCCTGGTGGAGGGAATATCACATTGTGATTTCAGCTAACCTTTTTTTATTAGACATACTAGTAAGATGTGGCCTGTAGGTATGACTTTTGTTTGATATTGATAAATGAGTATAGGGGGAGTGCGAGTATATGTTCAAGGTGCAATTCTATATGACCCCCTTCCTGGTCCTCATTGACATATAAGGTGGGAAATGATACCTTTAAGGTGTTATAATACTGCAATGTAGAAGTTGCTTATTGGCAAACACTGGGGCCACTGATGTAGGTAAGCTTTTATCTAGTATATATGAGAATTTTGATATTTGCAGACTGGAGGATCCTGTGTTTGATCTAGGGTGTGGGCAGATTTATTTTTTATTTTTGATGTTCCAAAGTACTGGGGTAGGTGATGGTATATTGTGTTTCTTTATTATTGTTACTGTTATTTTTGGTCTTTTATTATTTATTTTTTTTGTTATTATGCTTCATGGTACTATTTATTTGTATGATTTTTTCTCTTAGAATGAACCATCATTTTTACATAGACACTGATATTAGCGCAGATTCTGAGGAAGCAAATAGATCATGAAACGCATTGATAAAAGACACCAATAAAAGACGTTAACTATGATGTCTGTGATACTACTGCATTTATAATGAATTTCCTCTAAAATGCACTGTGATGGTCACATCATATTTATATGTGACATTTTTAAACTTTTATAATAAACAGTCATTTTATTTTGTAGGTAGTAGTGACCTCTGTTTGGTACAATTAAAGTCCCAATATTTTTCTCCTCCTCTTTCCAACCCTGTCTGTGGTGGTTTAAGGGGGGTTGTTAGTTGTCAATTTGGATAAGGGATGGTACCAATAGAGGATTATATACTAATGTGAAAGAACCCGCTCTTTGATTATTCATTGCCATTTGTGTACTCCATGAATGAATTATACGAAAAATGTGAGGGGTGTACTCTATTTTGTGAGACACTGTAGATATACGCTGTATATATAAAGTATATACGCTGCATATATAAAGACAGGTGGCAGAAGTATATCTGTCCCCTTGTCCACACGCACTATTTCAGATAGTTAAACCTACAGTCCCTATCTTGTTCGTAACCCGGGGACCCCCTGTACTTTGAATAAGTCACTGGTAATTTCCAAGGAGTATATTCTCTGTTCACAGTGGCCCTGTCCTGGGTGGAGGCATTGCCAACTTTATTATCAAACTCACTTTACCGAAGGTTCTGGGTTTCTTATTTACCTACAGGTTTAGTACACTATCCTGTTCGGGGAAGATCATTTCTCATAACCCCCCCCCCCCCAAAAGAAGGCTACATAATGTAAATAAAAATTCTACCATACAGGTTTGCAGGATTTTATTTTTAGGGCTGACATAAAAATCTAATTGTACCAGATTATGGGTCTTCTCAGGTTTCATTAAAGCTCTGTAAATTCTTTTAACCTTTTAGCTACAGTACATTATTCACACATTACTGTATATTTATAAGAAATAAGCAGCAAACACTCCCTTGCTACCCTTGCTACCCTCGCTTTTACCAAAGATTAGCTGTATGCAAAAAAATTAGAGCATGTTTGAGAAACACGTGGGTGAGACGGACCCAGGTATGTCAGGCGCCGGCGCACTGACGTGGGCCTGGTTTAAGGCTCTTTAAAAGGATGCTTATGGTAGCCTCTATTCAGATGGCTGCCACCTGGGGACAGGCTCCAATACAGACATTTAAAGGTAGGACTGGCTCGTTTGACTGCTACTAGTGCGGCCTACGGTTCCATGATGGGGAGGTGCTTGATATTTTTTGCTGCCTCCTGTTATGCTATGTGGCCGCTGCTGCTGGTGTGGACTGGTGGTCCTCTTTTCTGCACATATTTATTGCATTTCTTTTTTCAGCCCAACGGCTGCAGGGGACCTACTTATCGGCCTCTTCTGACCACTTGTTTATCGTTTTGTATAAACAGCCCACCTGCCCTTCCTTGATACACGGTTGTATTTTGAGCCTTGTTCCTGGTCCCTGGCTGTTTCACTATCTACATGCCATCTATTGGGTGGGTTAGTTCTTAAATTGGATTGATGTTTCCTCCCCTTCTCCCCCCTCCTTCCCCCTCCTTTCCCTTCCTTCCCCCTCCCCCCTTTCTCCCTCCCCTTTCCCCCCCCCCTTTCCTTCCCTGTTCGCTCTGTTTACAGACTATATAGACCCACACGTGCATATACTCTCTAACTATATTTTTATATATATTTTTTTATTAACATTTTTGCACCTTTTAGTGCTTCCCGTGTTCGCCTCGGGGGGATAACCCATTCAGGGTGCCTCAAACTATGCTGTCTGGTACCCTTTCTTGGGCTCCCATTGATAAGCCATGCCTGATTACTCCAAAATTATTTGATTACTTGTATTTATGTAAATTGTATTCTTTGTTTTTCTACTATTTGTGATTATATAACTATAAGATTGTATTCTTCTATAGATGTGTATGGTCAACTCCTCCTGAAGAAGCGACCCCTGTCACAGAATATGTAGAGGATCACGATCACTTTTCTCCCCATATACTTGTGGGGTTTATCTGTTCCTTGTGTGTATCACTTGTAACAATATGAAATAACCATTTTATATATTGTTGTATCCAATGTCCTTCATTTTTGTCCTTTTTCAATAAATTAATACTTTTATACATACTCCGTTGAAATCCTTGGTTACTTAGATTTTTGTTGTCGTGGGGCAATTTTTGGAGTAGCCCCTGACACACCCATTTTTCATCAAAGCGCACATTAAAAAAGGTTGTTGACAAGGATGGGAAAAACTGGGACTTCCTGATTCCATACTTGACGTTTGCCATCAGGGAGGTTTCCCAATCCTCTACAGGGTACTCCACATTTGAGTTGCTTTATGGGAGACACCCTCGGGAACTCTTAGACATAGCCAAGGAAACCTGTGAGGGGGAGCAGACACCCCACAAAATTGTCATTAAGCATATCGCTCAAATGCAGGACAGGATTGTAGCAATCATGCCTATGGTAAAAGAACATTTACTGGGTGCCCAAGCAGCCCAACAGAGTATATACAACAGGGTGGCCCAACTCCATGTTTTCTCACCTGGTGACATGGTCCTGGTGTTGGTTCCCTGTTGAAAGCAAGCTCCTGGCTAAGTGGCAGGGTCCCTTTGAAGTAATTGAAAGAGTTGGGGAGGTCAATTACAAAGTATATTAACCAGGTAAATGGAAGCCCGAACAGATTTACCACATAAACCTGTTAAAGCCCTGGAAGGATATAATGGCATTAACTGCAAGGTCCCTCCCGGTAACGCCTAAGGGTACTGAGTCCCCTCTGATCCCTGAGGTCACGATTTCTTATTCCCAAAAACAGGAAGCTAGAGAGTTCCTGATAAGGAATAGAGAGAAGTTTTCTGAGTTACCTGGCATGACTTCAGCAGTTCAGCATGATATAGTTACAGAACCTGGTGTCCATATCAAGCTCAAACCCTACCGAATTCCTGAAGATAGAAGAAAGGACATCAGTGATGAAGTTAAAGGATGTTGGAGCTAGATGTCATTGAGGAGTCCAATAGTGACTGGTCAAGCCCCATTGTGTTAGTCCCAAAACCGGATGGCACGTGGAGGTTCTGTAACGACTTTAGAAAGCTTAATGCAGTGACAAAGTTTGACACGTACCCAATGCCCAGGGTGGATGAACTTATAGACCAACTTGGCAAGGCCTGCTATCTGACCACTTTGGACTTGACAAAGGGTTATTGGCAAATACCCCTGACCGTAAGCGCTAAAGAGCAGACTGCATTTGTGACCCCGGAGGCTTCCTTTTAATATCAAAAATGCTCTTTTGGGTTGCAAAATGCCCCTGCAACATTTCAGAGGGCCATGGACAGGACCCTAAGACCCCACCGACGGTTGGCAGAAGACTATCTAGACGACATAGTGGTACATAGCACTGACTGGGAGTCTCACTTGCCCCGTGTCCAGGCTGCCCTTGATTCCCTCTTCAAAGAAGGTTTTATGGCAAATCTGAAAAAATGTGCCATTGGTTTAGAGGAACCAGGTATTTGGGCTACACTGTTGGCCGTGGTGTCATAAAACCTCAAGTGAATAAAGAAAGAAGCCATCCAGGAGTGACCACATCCTGCAAACAAGCAGCAGGTCAGGGCCTTTCTTGGGATTGCGGGGTATTATAGGTTTATCTTGAATTTTGCAACTATAGCTGCTCCACCGATGGACCTTATGAAAGGGAAAGACTCCGTAATGATGAAATGGTCCCCAGTAGCAGAGGAATCATTTCAAGTCTTGAAGAAGGCTGTTTGTGCACAGACAGTGCTGTACTCCCCCAATTCCTCCAAAGATTTTTTGGTTCAGACCGATGCGTCTGATGTAGGTATCGGGGCAGTATTGTCACAGGTACACAATGGGGACGAACACTCTGTGGTGTACCTAAGCAGAAAGCTCAATGAAATTATATATGGACCAATACGTGCAAATTGCTGAATTACCCCACTGATTGGGAGATAATCCAAAATCCAGCATAAAAGTGAAAAACTGTACGTGTTATGAAGAAGAGTTATAACTCTTATATACATCTTATATATATGTTTTGGTGTATATAAGATTTATAACTCTTGTTCATAACACATACGGTTTTTCACTTTTATGCTGTATTTTGGATTATCTCCCAAACAGTGGGGTAATTCAGCAATTTGCACGTATTGATCCATATATAATTTCATTGAGCTTTCTGTACACCACAGAGTGTTCGTCCCCACATATTGGTCCATATATCATTTTTTTGTAGCTTTAGTGCGAT
The DNA here is from genome assembly GCA_028564925.1 of Lithobates sylvaticus. Lineage (NCBI taxonomy): Eukaryota > Metazoa > Chordata > Amphibia > Anura > Ranidae > Lithobates > Lithobates sylvaticus. Next base: position 305,930,156 of record CM053026.1, on the reverse strand, counting down.
TCTAGTTTTTACCAATTTTGTCCACTGTGTTGATGTTATACAGGAGAATCGCTGCTTTTACAATATTCACATTTATTTCACAGTCACTTTAATGTGATTTATGCACATAAGTACAGTTGTATTTTTTGATCCTAGCACAGTTTCTTTTTTCTTTTTCCAGGAAGCTCAATGACCATGAGAAAAAGTATACAGTCATTGAAAAGGAATGTTTAGCCATAAAGTGGGCTGTCAACGCACTAAGGTACTATTTGTTAGGGCGCCAGTTTGCGTTAATAACTGACCATGCTCCCCTGAAATGGATGGCCCAAAAGGAGACTAATAGACAGGTGAACCGGTGGTTTTTGGCTCTTCAGGATTACTCCTTCACTGTAAAACACAGGCCAGGTGTTGAGATGGGGAATGTAGATGCCCTGTCCCGTGTTCACTCCTGTTGGGCCACAGGTGTTCACTCCTGTTGGGCCACAGGTGTTCCAACCCTGGGGTTGAAACAAGGGGGGGATATGTAGCAGAGCGTCCCAGAGAGAGCCAGGAAAAGTCCTGTTCGGGGATTATACATCTCCCAGGCTCCTCTCATACACGTTTAGGGATCTCTGATCCACGATCCAGTTCGGATCTTGGTCCTCTCCCCCAGGCAAACTCACCTGTGACAGACAGCCTTCGCTCTCTGCCTGGGAAACACAGACAACACTGGTCTGGGAGATCAAAAGGTTGGTAAAAAGCTGTTAAGCTGTATATGTGGAAGCTGACAAGCTGTAGGCTTGCTCAGCCTGGTAGTTGGGGCCTGTATATATTGTGTAGTTAGCGCCGAGACACGCCTAGGTTTTTGTTTTGCTATTTTTGTTCTGTTTGTTTTTCTGAAACACTGTACAGCACTTCTATATATCACCAATAAACACTTCACTGTTTGTCACTACCTCACTGCATTTGGTATCTGTGCCTGAAAGACTGCTTATCCCAGGGAGCTTTGTACCGCCTACCTGGCCCCCAGGTTACAATATATATATGCTTAGTACTGTTCATAAACACTTTTAATCAAACACCTGTTTCTCTTCCCTTTAAGAAAAGCAAACACGGTAAAGCAAATTGTCAAGTTAGTGCCATATAATAGTATCAGCAGTTTGAGATTCTGCTGAATAGGGAAATCTGGGCCACTGTATGCAACCAGAGCATATTTAAATATCTTTGATATATTTTATGAAATAGATTTAAAGACCCTTGGGTGCAACACATTTCATCTTATTTGTACGTCTCCTACTTTATTAAATAAGCAAAAAATATCTGTTACCTGGGAGCAAAATAAAAAATATCAGTAATTGAAAAAAAGTTGTACACAGTTCTTAATTCACCCATTTATGTGCGATCTGCAGAAAAAGAAATATTAATGTTAATCAAAATACAATACTGTGCATATATCAGTTATTTAAATGACACACCAAGTTACTTTTTATCCAAAACAAAAATATGCCTTAGAAAGAAAAGGCTAGACAATATTTAGAAAATCTCTATCAATCAGTCTCATGGTCCATAAGCAGAACCCCCCCCCCCCCAAAGAAGCTAATTGTAAATTTGGAAACCTACATACATTTACCTCTGCTGGGACTGTACACACCAAAAGAAGGTATTTAAATGTCTTACCAGAATAGGTGGTGTATGTGGCCGCGCAATTGTCATTCAAATTGCGACAGCGCTGAAAGCTCAAAATTGGTCTGGGCAGGAAGGTGTTTAAGTGCCCTGTACTGAAGTGGTTAACATTTTGAAAAAACATTTTTTTTTACTTACCAGAAACCCCTGTTGCTAGGCAGTCTTCCTAATCTAACTCTTCCTATTCTGCGGCGCTTCCTCCTCTTCGGTGAGCTGCCCTGTTGTCTTCTGGGACATGTGTGTACTCACGCATGCACAGTAGGAAACGGGCAGTGGCGCGGCAAGGCTCCACTGCCTGTTTCCCTTCGTTAAGATGGCGGCGCCAGCACCCGATCAGATGGACAGGTAAGTGTCCTTATTAAAAGTCAGCAGCTACAGTGTTTGTAGCTGCTGACTTTAAAAAAAATAAAAATCAGGGCTAGAACATCGCTTTAAGGAGAAGAGAAGTTTTAAATCCCCTCACTATTTACCTTTCCTCTAAATATTTTTACTTGTTCAGTTAGCTATTCTTTTGTTCCTAGAAACGTGGCTCCCAATAGCAAGTATACATGGTCTTATTTGTTTTTTAAATTAGAATTACATATTGGTTTAATTTTTTAATGGTTTGTGGGGGTCAACTCTACATTCATTTTGATCATAGTGAAGAGAAAGTTTAAAGAAATAGAATTGGGAATTGTTCTCAAACAAATTCAGAATTTCGAGCAAATATACTAACAAGATTGTTCATTTGAACAGTTGTTCAATTTAACTTTTCTTAATTCTCACTCTGTGCCTTGGCACTGCTCTGGAGTCTCTCTGCTGTAAACAACCCAGCTATGTGAGATGGGCAGGAAAGGTAAGGAGGAGGAAAAAGGATGGGAAAAAAAGGGAATGGAAAAATGAGGAAAAAAAAGTCAGGAAAGGAGAGGAAAAGAAGGGGAGTGTGAAAAGAAAAGGGAAAATAGAAATATCAATTTAAAATTGATTTATCCATAATATAAGGTCTACCATTCATAATTTAACCCCTGAGGTATTTTTCTTTGCAAGGTGAAGATCCAAAACACTTACTTTTGAATCAACAAAGCTATTTTATCTCCCCTCTCAAGCCCCATACACACGGTCAGACTTTTTCATGGATTCTGTCCGATCGGACAATGTTGTTGAAAAATCAGACCGTGTGTATGCACCAACGGACAGTGTACGTCGGATTGTCCGACGGACAAAGTCTTATCTCCTGCTGGAAAGATTTGCCGACAACACGGTCCGATCACACCAAATCCGATCGTGTGTACGGTTGTCCGACCGGACAAAGTGCTACGCATGCTCAGATCACATTAAAAGACCAAAGCTATTGGCTACTAGCCTCTACGTAGTCCCGTCGTAGGCAACAAACGTCACCACGTTCAGAATGATCGGATTTTCCGACAACTTTGTCCGACCGTGTGTACGCAAAACCAACATCAGACAAAGTATGACGGACAGGATCCGACCGACCTGGTCCGCGGATTGTCCGACCGTGTGTATGGGGCTTTACTGTGTTATCAGCTAGCTCTATTACTTGTACCTCCAAACAGTCTATTGTGGCATTGTGGACCTTCAGGGTCTCCCCACAATTATGTTTTTGACATATTTTAAATCTTATAGATGCCTTTAATTCAGATTTGAAACCATATAGATGATTTTTAACTCTATTACAGAACAATCTACTAGTTCTCTTCACATACTGGTCATTGCAACTGGATGTCAAAATAATATACTACAAACCTTGTGTTAAAAGCGAATCATTGTTTTATCTTATACTGTCTATTTGTAACACAAGATGATGGTTTTACTATCTCCCCAAAGAGATTGTGCTGGAATGAAAGTTGATTTTTGCTCTTTGGAAATATCAGTGTGCAGCTTCATTACAGGGTGTTTGTTTAATCGTTTTACTGAATACAAAGAAAATTTGTATTTGGAAAATATATATGTTATGGTCAATGTTTCCCAAATGTTTCTGGATATGCACATTAGATTTTGCATTTTGTGGTAAAGTTCTTTCCTGTAATTGCCATTTAAAAATATGTGAAGCACGTTCTTTAGACCCCTTTCACACTGGGGCCATGGCCATGTTCGCGGTAATGCGCTGCTCGTTTTAGCGGTGATTTACTGCTGTTTAAGCAGTGCTTTTGGGCCGCTAGTGGGGAGCTTTCAACCCCAAAA